>JAPKLW010000711.1:293062-380077 GCA_026898455.1 Plectranthus barbatus
GTATTATTAGCTTTGCTAAGTCGCAGTTAAATAATTCTAGCGATCAACTATTCTTCTTCAAAAACTTATCCTCGGGCCTAATCCATAACTTGTGAACAGAGGTCTGTTGGTCTCAAGATCAAAGTTTTGATACACACAACAAAAAATTTACAAGAAAACTTGCACTCACAAACTAGTTGTTATTCAACAGTCTATGTCTCTGAAAACTTGTTTTTAACGAGTTTAAGATTAGGATCAATTTCGAGATATACTTCAATACTTAGGTAATGTTGAGTTTTAAGTCTTTACGAGAAAGTAAATAAAGTAGTAAATGGAAAAAAATTTATAGAGGTTCGGACACAAAAGCCCTATGTCCTTTATTCAGACCTTAAGTCTGGATTACACTAAGCTTCATAATACAAGGGTTCTCACCATCTATCGCAAGCTGATGAATGCCTATGTCCATCAGTCTACTTGCTCACTTGCCCAAGTCGTTGCTTTCTTCATTTCGCGATTCAAAATGTGGGCACACCACGCAACCTCCGTCTTTGGAACTTGGGAATTTTAAAGTTCTTCCTGGAACCATCAAACACTTTAGTTAGATACCCGTAAGAATCACAACTTGGAGAAAGACTATGATTGTTGTGTTTTTACTTGGAGTGTAAAAACACCTAGATGTAAACTAATCAACAAGTCTCGTGTCCAAAGATGGCGCACGGTTAGCTAAGAAGTTAGCCTCGAACATTTGAATGCTTTGAGCTTAAAATCTTTGCAGCACTTGTAAGTTCGGTATTTCAATAACCTCTCTTCTGGGGACACTTCATATAGACAAAGTGGGAGAGGTCTGAAAATAATAGCCCTTGAGAGACATATTGAATGCAGTCCAATTAAGCGTCTCTCTTGGGTGAAAGACATGTTATTTCCAAAAAATCTGCACTTGCTCCTGCTTTTCTAACATTGGATATTAACATCGTACATTGTGTCAGAACGACTCTCCTAATCAATCTGAGGAATCGAAACTGGTCCAACACCAGGGTCTTCAGACTTTAAGAAATATTCATTCTTAAAGTTTGGCCTTTAAGATGATTCCTCTTACATGTTCTCTTTGTCTCTGTGCGCGAGAGTGATAGGCTTGAGTGGAACTGACCAGTTTTGTGCTGGTGACGTCAGCTAATTTTCTTCATATGGGTTCTCCAAACTAGTACATAGGAATGTAGCTAGTTTTTTCTATACAGTTTTTTGACATATCAAAGCATAACAATAAGGTGAGAATACTTCCTAACAAGGTCTCTTTGCAAGATGTGTATTTATGCTCCTGCGATATACAAGAGCAAATTGTACAATACGCTAACACATAGATGGTTTTCTACTGCTTCTCCTTTATATATTTTATTCTCTTTGTGACATTGGCCCTTTCCAAAATCAACGATGATGACCCTTTTGAGCTCTTTTTCATTTTCGGTAACATATATATCCCTCAACAACCCAAGAATTTAACAAAGTTTGCAACTATTTATGCCCACATTCTCGAACACTACCAAAATATTTAACTAATAGAGAAAAAAATTATAAATATAGCTTATGATATACAAAACTATTTATGTTTGGAATTGTTTCAAACAAATGGCATGAGCAAAAGTCACCTCATACCCTGATTGAATAAGTTGACTGACGCTCAGCAAGTTGTAATTGAGGTTGGTGACTAATGATACGTTGTTGATGGTGATTCCATTATGCTCTAAACATCCTTTGCCGATTACTCTCCCCTTTGAGTCATCTCCAAAATTGACTAGAGGTCCTCTTGACATCTTCAGGTTTGATAGGAGATTTCTTTCTCCGGTCATGTGTGTTGAACACTATAGTTGTCAAACGGGCCGCCCAGGCCTGGACCGGCCCGCCCGGAGAGGCCCACACATCAAGAGGCCTGGAATGGCCCAGAACCATCAGTGAAGTGGGTCGGGCTGTTTCTAATATTTGGGCCCGGAACATTTCTAGACCATTACAAGGTGGGCTTGGACGGGCCTGACCCGGGCTTAAGATGGGCTTGCCTTTGTTTTTAACTGGGCCTGGTCCAGGCTTCTGTATTGAGACCGTCAGTAACAAGCCAAATCAAATCTATGTCAAACTTCGTAAAAAAAAATCTATGTCAAACAAGATTTTAATCAGCTTCGGATCACCAGCTTGATGAAGCCATGACTCAGATTCAAGAAACACCCAGTTAAATGCAGAACACCTTTACCGCCATAACCACCCACTACTCAAATGTTCTAGATATACAGTTCAAAGTTCCCACTGCGAAGAATCCGAAGATGGTTGTTGCGTTTTCATGAAGGTGAAGATAGTGAGTAGGGACGCAAAATGGATGAGATATACGTCGATGGATACATGAGCACATGACCATCGGTGAACTCATTGGCTTGTGATAGGAAAATGTATTGAAAATTGAAAAATGAGGAATCGGGTATGCTTGTTTAGTTTGCAAATGAATTAATGAGCAGAAGCCTTGGAACTCACAAATATTGATTAAAATATTTTGAAAATGGAAAATTAAATTATTTAATAAATAAAAGAAATGTGAGGATAAGTAAAATTCACATGTGTGGGTCATAAAGAACTCAGAAAATGAATGCTCTGTACCTCTCTACCTTTCTACATGTAGACTAGGCTTTAAGTTTATAATCAATATTAAATAAATTATATTATATCATATAAAATATTATATATATATATATATATATATATATATCAGTTCTGGGCATGAGTCGGGCCCGGGCCCGGGCCAGTTTTGTATTCTAACGGGCTTGGGCTTGGGCTTGGTCCGGGCCTGTTCTCCATTTAGGACCAATATGAGCCCATAAATTTATATGAACCCAGCCCACCAAACCCATATAATTGGTGGGTCGTTCCTGGGTCGGGCTTCAACCGTGCTGGGCCGTGCTGGGCTGGGTCGGCCCAGCCCATTTGACAACTCTACTGAACACCCAATTTCCGAAATCCAAGCTCTTTTCTTATTCTTGAGCTGACTTTGGTGACCTTGTATCTGCAAAATAAATAAGGTTAGACTAAATGTACCCATGTTTCTGCGGGTCTTGCATGGTTAGTCTTATGGATCAATTCTTTGGGAATCCATACTTGCTTCACCTTAAGCCTAAGTGTCACAACTTCCTCTCCCTTTCTCTTCCTTTTGAGATAGTGAATGCTATTTATATGCATGTTTGGAGGAATGGAGTGTGTGTGTGAAACCTTCCCAGAAATTGAGTTTCTTGGAACTAAGTTTCCTGGAACTGACTTCCTCGAAGCTAAGTTTCTTGAAACTAAGTTTCGGTTGGGTTCTCGGAAACTAAGTCTGGGTGTATAGTCTTCATAGCCCTTGATATAGAAAGATGATTGGGCTCAGACCTCGTATAGTTGTTCCTCCTATACGGATAAGTTCTCTTCTCATAAGAATCTTAAGTAGGGAACCTCAGATTTCTAAAATTCGGAAATAATACTGACTTTTAACAAAGTTCCTAGCAACTGAAGTGAGTTTCCTTGCATTAGGAGCATTTTGCTTAACCCACTTCTTAGGCATAGCAGACTTTATCTCAGGTTTATTTGACTTGTAAGACAAATTATTTTTAAGCCTAGGTACTGGAGTCAGTTTCGAAACTAATTTCTTCCCTTTGCCCTGATTGGCCATTGAGGAATCACTGTTCATATTGACCACTCCTCTGCCTAACAGCTTAACTTCTAAACTAGAATCCCTCTTAAAATGATGATTATAAATATTTCTAGTTTCAGAAGTTGATGCATGATTGCTCAATATGTTTTCAAAAAACTAGTCCTGACTTATCAGAAGGATCTCGTTGTGAACTTAGGGCTTCTGAAACTTTGCTAGTGTTAGAGTAAAGTGAGCAAATAAGTTTTTGATCACTAGCTATTTTTAGTTTATTAGATTCACATTCCTCATAAAGAGATTTAAAAGATTCAAGTATACTAGAATTCTCCTCCCTAAGCTTGGCTAGCTCATCACTTACTGACTTCGATCATTTTTTAAACTTTAAGTTTTAGTGAGGCATTCTCGCCGGCTAAAATATTTTTTAATTCATAAAATTTAGAAAATTCTTTATTTAATACTTCGAGGGTAACATCCTCTGAATCTGAGCAATAAGATTCAGAGTCTTCTTCAATGCATGCTATAGGAATAGAAACTGAGTTAGAAATATTTACCAAATTTTGCGACTCAGCTTTAGTTCCTTCTTCTTCGGAGTCAGATGCTCCTTCTTCTCCAAGCTTGGCCATCAGCACCAGGAATGCTTCCTCCACGACCTCATTATCCAAAGTGTAGTAGTCATCATTGTTATCTGAAATGTCTGGCACTTCAGTTCTGGATAGCATTGCTTATACAACAGCTCTGGAAACTTCTCGAATACCCTCTTCAGGCGTTCTCTTTCCTCCTTGGATATCAATGGGCGCTCGTACTTGAGGTGATCTGGAGAGTTGCACTCAAAGCATGCCTTGGGAAGTCTCTCGCTGAATTTTTGTTCACTGGGTTGTGAACCTTCCTTCTTGCCTTTGGTTTTCTCAAGAAGCTTTGTCAGCTTCCTCATTTGCTCCTCAAGCTCTTGGATTGATCTCTTTTCCTCCTTCTTCTGGTTAGAAGGTGTTGGCACTGACTTTGATGTAAACATCTATCCGAATGATCTGTCAGCTTGATAAGGCTTCTGAGGCCTTATTTTGAATTCCTTTTTTGCAAAAAAGACAGCATCTTCTTCGGGATGAGTACTGACATTCCGCACAAATTCATTCATATTCGCCATTAGTATATCCCACTTGTGAGCTTGTAGTTGGGCAAACACGTCCTTGATCATCATATTGGAGAGATCCTTCTCCTTTAAGCTAGTGACTTTGACGAACCAATCCTCCTTGGATATCTTGGAGAGAATCTTCGCGTTCATATTTGCCATCTTATAAGTTCTCCCCAAGTTTTATAGCTCACAAATAATAGCTTTAAATCTAGCTTCTATTGATTTTACACTTTCACCAGGATGCATTTGGAATGACTCATACTTATCTACGCAATTCGAAGCCTGTTTCGCTCCATCTGATCAGTCTCTTGGAATAGAGTGCCAATGAACTCCCACATCTTCTTGGCGTTGTCGTAGGCAAGAGCTTCGATAACCAGTGGATCTGGTAGGGATTGAAGAATGAGCTCTATGGCCACTCAATCCAGTTGAAAATGATTGTCCTCGTTCGTCCATTCTGCATGAGGTTTGTCCACTATCTCCGGGCCTCCTGCTCCTCCGAGCTGAGTGTTCACCTTTGTGATTTTGATGGGTCCGGTGGACAAAACTTCTGCCATCTCTGGATGAACGTTCTTCAGCATTATCAGTGAGCGCTTCTTCCATACATCAAAAAAAATTTATAAATACTTTGGAAGCTTCGTAATATGTGATATCTCTGTGTACCTAAGCTTTAATGCACACAAACAAAAACAAAGTGCAAGGAACAAAGATCTGGTCCTAAGCGACTCAACACAACCTTGGTCTATAAGAACCTGGCTCTGATACCACTTGTTGGTCCCGAAATCAGAGTACGAATATATGCAGCGAAAGTAATAATATAAACTTGCACTTATTCTCCTAAACAGATAGGACTTTGTTTAGGGTACTTGGAAAAGTTAAGCTTAGGTCTGTTGTTATTAAGTAAGTTTCACATTATATACTTTTCAATACATGGACAAGTATTGAAGGTTTTAAAAGTCAGTTTGTGAAACTAAACAAGACAGAAATATAAATGAAAGCAGTAAAGAACACAGGATATTTTATAGTGGTTTGGATCTAAAAATCATACATCCACTATTCAGACCCTAGGTCTGGATAAATCACTAAGTAAATACAAGCCTCCTTACGATCTATACACAATCCGTCGGCACCTCTGTCCTTCGGCCTGCTGTGGTCACTCACCTAGGAACTCCTTGTACGCTTAGTCTTCAGGTTGAAGTGAAGACGACACCCCGCAACCTTCTTCCTGGTGGTTGGATGTTTACTGCTCTACCCATAACTCAAGTGGTTGGCATAAGCCCGTGAGAATCTAAGTCCCAGAGTAGGAAACTGACTGCTATGAATATATCTTGGAAATATATATTCACTAAAGGATAGCTTTAGCTAAGAAGCTTCAGCCTTGTGCTAAGAGAGAGTAGCACGGAGTAATAACTTGAGTCAGAAACTCAAGTCTCGTGTATGGAAACACAGAAACTCAGAGATTTTTAGCAGAGAGTGATATCCTTCTAAGGTTTGTCACTTTTTGGTTTAGAATTCATAACCGTTTAAGGTTGAAGGGCATATATTTTTATAGAGGAAACCTTGGGCATTTTGAAGTTCTTCCCGTTAGACACATTAATTCAGTCGTTAGACTTATGGGAGATGTCGTCCAATCATAGCCCATGCTATAGGTCTGCTCTGTTGTGTTAGTGTACTACACACTAACTTTACGTCAGACTATGTTTCAGTCTGGGGAATCCAAGTTTGGATATCCTCGTACTGACTTTCACTTAGGCATGCATATGCCGAAGTCTGACCGAGCTTCGATGACTTCGAATAGCTTGTGCTTTATAGGTAGAGGCTCTTATGGAAGATTTTTGGAATTGTATACATAAAAGAATTATGATTGGTATATTGGGAAACATTATGTTTGATATACTGGTAATCATTAATGACTTGCAATAAACAACTCCTGTCTGAATTAACAATCATACGATGCGAACAAACACATCCAATTATCTCGTTGATAGGGAGATCATATGGTGTGTAAGAGATCATAGAAGATCGTATAGATCGTTTGACCTAGCAAGATATAAACAGTTATCACATCTGAGACAATTTCTGGTTTGGCTATCGGTTTAGGCTGCAGCACGCAAGTCAAAGTGACAATCAACCCATGTGTGCCCCTCAACTTTCAATAGACTTTAGATCTGACCAAGTTACCGAGATCTTTACTCATTCATATGTCAAGTAGAATGGTTCATCTCACTGTTGATCCTATCAATACATGTAGATGTACCGGTCACACGAAGTAGTCAAGATAAACCACTTATGGACTTGTGTGTTGCAGCCTAAACCGACATCCAAACCAGAAACTGTCTCAGCTACAATAACTGTTTATATCTCGCTAGGTCGAACGATCTATACGATCTTCTGTAATCTCTTACACACCGTATGATCTCCCTATCGACGAGATAACTGGATGTGTTTGTTCGCATCATATGATTGTTAATTCAGACAGGAGTTGTTTATTGCAAGTCATTAATGACTACCTAGGGGCGACAATCTCCAACCCATTTAATTTTCGGGTTGGGTTCGGGTCAATCTCGGGTTGACCCGCGAACCTATTTGACCCACCAATAATATTAATTATTATAATAATTATTATTATTTATGAAATATAATTACATAAAAATTAATAAATAAAATATAGCCTAAAACCAAAATTTTTAAATAGTTAACACAATTTTTTAATTTTTTAAATAATTATCACAATTTATTAATTTTTACATTAATTAACACATTTTTTTAATTTTTAAAATAATTAAACAGGTCATTTCGGGTCGACCCGAAAATAAACAGGTTGGGTTCGGGTTGAGATTTATAACCCGCGAAAATATACGGGTCGGGTTCGGGTTGGCGTGTCGCTTGTTATTCTCAGGTCACAACCCAACCCGCCAACCCGAACCCGACCCATTTGCCACCCCTATGACTACCAGTATATCAAACATAGCATTTCCCAATATACCAATCATAATGCTTTTATGTATACAATTCCAACAATCTTCCACTTATACTCAAAGCATTATACCATTACTTTCTAGAGTATAACATGTATCTATTCTAATCTAGCTATTACATTCGGTCACCAGGTGGCCGGCATCTACCTCGGTTCTAGGCTACGAACATGACCCTCGTATGCCTTCTGTGGTAAGCCCTTTGTAAATGGATCCTCTAGATTATCCTTCGTGTCAATCTTCTCTATTAGCACATCGCCCCTCGCTACGATTTCTCGTATGATGTGGTACTTTATCTCTATGTGCTTTGACGCCTTGTGAGTTCTTGGTTCCTTAGAGTTTGCTACTGCACCAGCATTATCACAATATACCGTGATAGTCTTGGGCAAACTCAGAACAATATCTAACTCTTGGAGGTAGTTCCGGAGTCATAATGCTTCTTTAGAAGCCTCAGAAGCTGCCACATACTCAGCTTCCATGGTGGAGTCCGCGATACATTTCTGTTTTGCACTCCTCCATGACACAGCTCCACCTCCCAATGTGAACACATAGCCCGAGGTCGATCTCTTCTCATCCTGATCCGCCTGGAAATCTAAATCCGTATAACCCACAGAGCACAAATTCTCACACTGATAAACAAGACAATAGTCTCGAGTTCTTTCAGATACTTAAGAATATGTTTGACAGCAGTTCAGTGCGCTTGTCCAGGATTAGACTGATATCTGGCCACTATGCCCACGGCATAACAGATATATGGCCTCGTACATAGCATCGCATGCATGAGACTTCCCACTACCGAAGCATATGGTACTTTAGCCATCTCATCCTTCTCCTCTTTAGTTGCAGGGCATTGTGCCTTAGACAGAGGAACACCATGTCTGAAAGGTAGCAATCCTTTCTTGGCGTTTTGCATGCTAAAACGGGCAATCACAATATCAATATAAGCGGCCTGAGACAAGCTTAACATCCTCTTCTTGCGATCATGCAAGACTTTAATCCTAAGGATGTATCCAGCGTCTCCTAGGTCCTTCATTTGAAACTGTTCGGATAACCATCTCTTTATGTCTGACAACACCTTCACATCATTGCAGAATAGAAGAATGTCATCTACATAAAGTGCAAGGAATACCACGCTTCCACTGACACATAATCGGTACACACAACTTTCGGTTTCGCACTGTGAAAATCCATAGGATTTAATCATATCATCGAAACATTTGTTCCATGACCATGAAGCTTGTTTAAGTCCATACATGGACTTCTTTAGCTTCCAGACAAGATGCTCTTCACCATCCTTCACATAACCCTCTGGCTGCTGCATATAGATGTCAAGACCTTCCTCAAGGTACCCGTTTATACATGTGGTTTTGATATCCATCTGCTAGATCTCTAAGTTCATTTGTGCTGCTATGGATAAAAGAATTCAAATGGATTTGAGAATGGCTACCGGTGAGAAGATCTCGTCATAGTCAATGCCCTCCTTTTGACTATAACCCTTCGCCACCAACCTGGCTTTAAAAGCCATTATTTTTCCTTTCGAACCTTTCTTCCATTTGTATACCCATTTGAAACCTATGGCCCGAAACTGGTAGCGCAAACTTCTGGTATACATCCATAGCGGTAATTGATTCAATTTCTGAACCCATGGCTTTATGCCATTTTTCTGCATCTTTGCCATTTACTGCTTCGTCGTATGTCCATGGGTTGGTATCATCCAGTCCGTCTTCCGGGATCAAGTCCGAAGACTCCCATGAACATATACCGCTCGGGTTGATGAGGTACCTTCCCACTACCACAGAGCACTAGTACTGCATCAGCAGTTGGTGCAGTTACTTGTGGCTCAAAACCTTTCACTGGCAACCGTGTCGTTGGTTCCATACCTTTGAGAGATACACTCAATCTGCCACGGAGTTTTCCAATGGAAGCGCATCATCATCTCCAATTTTTTGGAGAATGATATCACTTTTGGATTTGTGGGTTTTCACAAACTCATCCTCCAAGAATCTTGCATTGGTGCTAACAATGATCTTCTGATCCTCAGGACAATAGAAATAACCACCTTTTGTTTGTTTGGGGTATCCCACAAACAATATTATCTTGGGCCTACCTTCTAGCTTATTAGGTTCCTTTGACAAGACATATGCCGGACAACCCCACACTCTTGTCTTTTACACACTGGGCTTTCGCCCATGCCAGAGTTCCGAGGGTGTCTTAGGAACTGACTTAGAAGGTACCAGGTTCAGCAGGTACGCCGCTGTTAGTAACGCGTGGCCCCAAAACGAAATAGGCAAGTTCGCATAAATCATCATGGATCTAACCATTTCAAGAAGAGTCCTATTTCTTCTCTCCGCCACACCATTCTGCTAGGGAGTGCCCGGTGCGGTCCATTGGGATGTAATCCCATGCTCTTTCAAAAACTGCAAGAACTCGTCACTGAGATACTCACCACCATAATCAGATCGTAATGACTTAATGGTCTTGTTTAACTTCTTCTCTACTTCCGCCTTGAATTCCTTGAATTTCTCAAAGCATTCAGACTTATAGTGAAGTAAGTAAACATACCCGTATCTCGAGTAATCGTCAATAAAAGTGACAAAATACTTAAATCCTCCACGAGCTTGCGTAGACATCGGTCTACATAGGTCAGAGTGGATCAATTCTAAAACATCACTTGCTCGAGACTGACTTGCCTTGAAAAGCCTGGTTGTCATCTTTCCCTTTATATAGGATTCACAAACTCGATGTGGAACTACGTGGATTGAATCAACGTTCCATCATCCACGAGTCTCTTGATCCTCTTTAGATTGATGTGACCTAGTCTCAAATGCCATAGATATGTAAGATCCTCATCAGAAGATGAAAACTTTCTCTTCTATGATTAAATGAGTTATATGCAGCATTCACGGAAGATTCATGCAAACAAGTTATGATATATAGAGAGTCTTTCTGTATCCCACGACAGATAACACCGTTATTGCCATTGATAGTAACATGATTATAAGAAATCACTGAAAATACATAATTTATTAAACGGGAAATAGAAATGAGGTTCCGGCAAAAATTCGGTACATACAAAACGTCTCTTAAAATCAAAACATTGTCTTGAAAGCATAATGTAACATCTCCAACTACTACTGCAGACATGCGAGCAACATTACCCATGGAGATTGTCACCTCATCATTATTCAGCTGCCTTGTCGGTCTGAATCCCTGCAAAGTGTAACAAACATGATCAGTAGCTCCAGTATCCACTGCTACTCTTGCATGTTACTGCTTTCAGAATGGTTTTCCAGTGAGTTTAAGCCTAAAACCTTGCAAAAATGCACCATGACAAGCATAACACCACATAAACCACATATAATAGACTCATGCATGAATTATATATATAATCTTAAGAAAACTATATAAAATAGTAGAAAATAATATAGATAAGTGAGTGAAATAATGAACTTATCATCCACTACCCACGAATGGGTAGAAATAGATGCTAAACATGTTTCCGTTACAAATGCTAATGATGTACCTTGTCCAACCCGCTTGGTCAGACAATCCTTCTTCCAGTGACCAGTTTTACCACAATGGAAACACTTACCCTTCTTCCCCGGTGTCACAGTCTTCTTTTTCCCAAAACTTTTGCTTCCAGAGGCTGTCTTCTTGAATTTCTTTCCAATCACCCCTTTAGCACCTTTCGATGAAGCAGGGCGGAAGAAACCAAGACTGCCTTTTCAGGTTGTATGACTGATTCAGTTGCCATGAGATCACTAAGTAACTCATTAAGAGTGTACTCCTTTTTACTCATGGCAATATTCAGTCTAAAGTTCTCAAAAGACTTCGGAAGTGAGTTGAGTATAATATCAACCTGGGCTTCCCCGTCAATACCTCCTCCATGCAACGTTAGTTCATCCATGAGGTGAGTCATGGAAACAATGTGCTCACTCACTGAGCTACCATCAGTCATTTTACAACTCACGATTTCTCTCATGAGTTTAAAACAGACAGCTCTATCTGATTCCCCATAAGTAACTCTGAGACTATCCATAATCTCAACTGCTTTGTCATAGTGTTGATGTTGTTGCTGGAGCACCTTAGACATAGTGGTCATCATGTATCACTTGACTACATTATTAGACTTGACCCACTTGTCATAGAGGTTCCGGCCCACACCAGTTGACTCAGCAGTGGGGAGCTGGACACAGAGTGTTACGAACAAATTGATGTTCCTCTGCAACTAGGATGTCATCCAAGTTGCGCTTCCATTCCAGGAAATTCGGACCAGTTAATTGATTTTGTGCCAAGATATTGATGACATTATTCATATGCATATATGTAAACAATAATTGATTAAAGTAAGGACATACATGCAGAACATTGAAACAAATCTGCATTATAACCTTTTGATAAACCAATACAATTGTTTTCCCAAATTGCCTAGGTGCATCTACTGCAAGCTCCTTTCGAAGACGTTTACAATAGACCACCTAACCAGACTGCTCTTTGAAGTTCCAGTCTTTAATTTCAATCCATGTCAGGTATTTGCCGACAAATGAAATTAATAATCGGAGATAAAACTAAGACCATGTTCAACCTATTTGAGCAGGGACATCATTCATGAGTTAGTACTCAGACAACATCTAAGCATTTTACCACAATTCTAACTCCGGAAGTTAAAAGGACGATTTGTCATACGTACTAGACCCATGATGCATGCCTCTTACAACCTTTGTTATCTCATTTAAAATAATCCTAGAGAACTTAAGAACAAATAAAGTAAAGAGGCTACGATCGTGTAGACGTCTTCTCACTTTATTGTCCACTTCTCACATGTTTAAATGTTTTATTTAGAAATCTCATCTATTAGAACTTATGAACAAATAAAGCAAGCAGGCTACGGTCGTGTAGATGTCTACTCACTTCACTACCCACTTCTAATAAGAGACCGCATTGTGGAGGTCATGTTGATTTTAAAAAATCTTGCTTAGTCTTTTTCTTTCAAAAGGTTCTTATGTGCACATATTATTTTATGATCCATAAATTATGTCACATCTAAAATTCCATCATATTTCCCAACATGATTCCGAAATTTATAGACATAATTTAATACATAAAATAATTCACATAAAGCATGCTTTGAACAGTGAATAATAAAGCAGTAACATGCTTCCCTAGTATCTACAACATGCTTTAAAAATAAATAATAAAAGCAGTAGCATGCTTTCCTATTATTTACTAGTGCGTACATAATAAATCACATCATACGAGAATATAAAAAATAAAATAAAAATTCTCGTGACCCCTTGATGCAATTACATGGGAAATAAAAAATTAAACCTGTCGATTACAAGGCTTTAATTTTAATACAAATATTCAAACTGGGCACCCACTCTTTAATTTGAAATCTGCAACTGTGGGCTAAAAAAATACTGCGATTTGGGCTTAAAATTTATGAACTAGGCTTATCTAGACCATCCAAAATAATTAAATTTGGATCTTGGGCCAACCCATATCACAATAGGGTTTAGAAAGCAAATTAGGGTTTCACCAGCCCTCAGGGTCGCCGCCGAGCCCGCAACCTGGCCCGCGCAGCCTAAACCTTAGCCCAGCCACCATCTCCAGCCGCCACCACCTCTGGAAACCCTAACTGCCGCCTTTGTTATCGCCGCCACAGCTGTCGCGAATGACATCAGCCGCCGCCTCCCTGCAACGACCAGTCACCGCGTCGCATGCCTGCAATGTGCCGTTGGAGACGCATTGTAGCAGGTTGCCGGAAACACGAGCTCTGCGCACGACAGCATGGTTGTGCACCGCGCAACTCCCTAGCCCGACGAGGTAGGTGTTAGATTGCTTCAGATATACTCTAGCAACTTGAGGTTGCTAGGTTTCAAATCAACAAGCAGAAACAATAAAACAGTAACAAGAACACAAGGTTTATAGTGATTCGATCCTTAAAGATCTACGTCCACTCCTCAGTCGAACACTGAGAATTCACTAAAAAGATATATTCAAGTACAAGGAATCGCCTATTTCCTGTAGCAGGTGGTGAGCTTTCGAGCCAGCCACTACAAAGCTATCCTCCGTTACTTGGATCTTTCAGTCTGCAGCTTCGGCTAAGTCAGGGGCGCACCTTCGTTAAACTTAACCTTGCTACAATGGAAGCTTTATAGTTCCTTCCAAACTTTCCTGGGGGTTTCGGTAACAGCCCGTATTAGTCAATCTCTTTTCAGAGATGTGACTGCTGGATGCTTCCTAGGATGGAATAGTGGTGTCCATTTGGAACTGGAATCGGCCCTAAACCGGCCCGGCGGTTCACGGTTCTGAACTGGAACTGTCGAAAATGGTTCCGAACAAGAACTAGAACCGTTTTTCGACGGGCCGGTTCAGGTTCAAGAAATAGCCCAAACCGGAACCAGCAGTCCCGGTTCCGAACCGTTGAACGGCGGGATAAAATTTTTTAAAATTCAAAAATCGACGAATCAGAGAGCGTCACGTGTCGCTGAAAAATAAAAAAAAATAAAAAATTAAATATTCATCAAACCGTTCGGAACCGTGTCGAACCGGAACCGCCGGTTCTGGTTCAGAACTGGAACTGAAACCGTTTTCTCAAGGGCCAGTTCCGGTTCCAACTTTCTGGAACCACCTATCGGCGGTTCCAAACCGGAACCGGCCCGTGGCCACCACTAGGATGGAAGTTATCCCAATGATTGTTCCTTGAATAGAGTCAAGGAATCCTCTTGAATGCAGTGTCAGATATTCAATGGTTGACACTTGCTGTTGAGAGCTTAAGATTCTCCTTGTCTTTAATGTGCTCTCAATCGACTACTTTCTCACTTTTTGTTCGCTTGAAAAGTTTATCGTAGTCGTGAGTAGTTGCAGGGGGGTCAAGAGGTTGTTCTCTCTTGTTTGGACTTCTCTTTATATCTGGAGATTCAAACTTGGAATCTCCAGACCCGTTAAACACAACATCTCCTTTGTCCAAAAGAGCTACTTGCTTTTTCGTCCTTTCCGGTATGGTACATTGCCTTTTTACCTACTTCGGGAAGGCTATTCGTCCTTGGTTGTACCTTTTATCAGAACGGTAGTATTAGCAAGTGTTTGTTGAGTATCTCCTTGCTTAGCATTCTCTCGGAGAATGCTGGGAGCATTCTGCTAAGTACTTCGACCTTTTGGCTGCTGAACTCTTCTAGCAATCTGCTTTGTATCCAATTGCTGACTCCTTAGCAATTGTGTATTCAGCACTTGGGTCGATTCCTTATTGCTGTTGCTTCTAGCAATCTCCTGAGTGAATAGTGAATGCTAACTCCTCTAGCATTCTGCTATCTCTTTTCTTCCGACTGCTGAGTAAATACTCATAGCAATCATTTCCTTCAGCGTATGACTACTAACGCCTTAGCAGTCATTCTTCTAGCACTTGTCTGCTATCTCCTTAGCAGTCATTTCTGTCTGCTGACTTCTCTAGCAATCGTCTTGACTGCTGAGAATGTTCCTAGCATCCAGAATTTTCGAAGTCTTCGTTTCAACTGTTGAATCCTTCAACAGTCTTCCGCAAGCACTTCTAATCTATTACAACTCGAAATATTTCCTAAACAGGACTTTACACACAGTTGCTAGACTATCTAGATTTCAGCAATGATCCACCAAACTAACTAAGACTTTGATTCAACAAAACCTTTACAATTTGATCCTCAAGGGAGATTTACAACATAAATCAAGGAATATTTTCCTAACACTTCCCATAGTCAGTATGGCTAACCCTCATACTGACTTCCCATAGTCAGTATGGAAAATACCCTCATACTGGCTTCTCCTAGTCAGTACGGGAAAGTCCTCATACTGACTTCTCCTAGTCAGTATGGAAAACTCTATACTGAGTACCCAAACTCAGTCTTGATTAAGGCTATACTTGGTGAAAACCAAGTTTCAAAGCGTACACTTCATCAGTTCTTGAGCATCTCCTATGCTCAATCTTCAACCACTAAGTTCTATTAAAACTCGATTGATCCTATACAAGGATTATAGTTTTAGAACTCTAGAAACTGAAAAACTGACTAAGATAGCTTTTACAACCTTTGACCCACCAAAACATAAAAAGTAAGGATTTCTCTCATAAAAATCCTAACACCTTATTCTTTTATTTAGATTCGAAGCAGAATCTATCCAATGAATGGTTACACCCATATAACGATTTATAGATACGACATCATCCCAAATATCCGAGCAAATAAAAATCCTATGATCTAATTTTTTAAATTGATCGCGTAAAGTCAATCTATATTTTCTAATTCTATTTCTAATGTTGCGTGTCATAGATGTGCGTGGAATTAATTCTTTTTTGACAAGGTTAAACCAGAACCATATATCTTTCAAATGTTGCTTTATCCATTAGTTCAAAAGCTAAACTCTCAACACTAACCCACGAAGATAATGAATCCCTAGCTTTGATAGGATCATATTTAAAAAGAGGGGTAGAGGATGACGTACCTTGAGAAGTGGCATATGTACCTTGGTTTATTTGAGTTTGACCCTTAGACATGCCTACCTCAAGGGGATGCTTCACGTTCACGAGTCGTTGATAGGTTCCATATCCGCCACCGCTATATATTTGTATTTTTTTGGGCAATAATTATAAAATAGATCAAATTGTTCGGGAGCCCCTAAAGTTTTATTTTTTTGTAAGTTAATAATCACAATTAAAATTTAAATTGAATATAAGAATTTGAAATTTAAATAAGACACCACGTACCTTTCTTTTGTTACTTTGAACAAACTTTTCGATAGTACTTTGCGAAAAGATCGGATTTCAAAGCTTTTGGGCTTAAATTTGATTCGAAGTTTTCCTCCTAATTTACCTTGACGTTGGTGGGGGAACTTCATTGTTGCTTTCATCTTCCAATGCCGCCCAAAATCTATTTTCATGTTCTTGCAATTGACGCGCATACTCCTCATTGGCTCGTAGTTGTTCCTCACGAACATCTTCATCATCACTCAATGAGAGAATGATGCTATCATCATATTGAGATTGAGGAGAATTTTCAATATGAAGACTAGAACTCACACGGCGACGTTGTCGAGGTGGTGCTCTAGTATTGACATCAATAGCTTTGGACTTGCCCCTATCGTCGGCACCACCATGACTTGAAGGCATATTTGAGTTTGAGAATTGAGAGATTGAAATGTGAAAGAGTAAAAATATATAATAACTAGAGATAAATTGAGTAATTGAGACAAAAATTGAGAGCTTGAAAGAGATAATTGCACTAATTGAGAGAATTGAGATTGAGGTGTGAAAAATGTTGGGGGGGGGGTACTTATAGAAAAAACTTGGTCTCAATTTGTGTCGACCGAACTGCCGGTTCCGAACCGACGGTTCGAGGTGACGTGTCGCATTGTCATTGGTCGGTTTTAATTTTTTTAAAAATATAGCCATTGAGTCAGGCGGTTCGGAACTGGACCGGAACCGTCGGTTCCAACTGCTAGTCTTTACAAATTTATTACCGTTGGAGTCGGTTCGGGCGGTTCCGAACCAAAACCGCCTGCTCACAACGAATAGAAATTCAAATTGTTTTTACCGTCGGTTTGGAATCATTTTTTGAATTTTTTTTAAAAATTTTAATTTGTATTTTTTGGCGGTTCCGAACTGCCGGTTTCAATTCCGGTTAAAGATTTTAACCTGAACCGGCCCATAAAAATAAATAAAGTTACAGTTCCGATTCAGCCATTTTTTATGGTTTTGGTTCAAGATGGCCACCTCTACTAGAAAGCCCATACCATAATATATTGGGAAGGTCTCAGGTTAGGCGTGTCTAATCATTTAGGCGGGTTTTATCCATTAATCCAAACCCAAATTCATTTAATATACCCTAATTGGGGATTAATAAATCCTATTTGAGTGAGTGAACCCGTTTGGGTATGGATAAAACTCTTCTAAATCATTTAGGCGTGCCTAACGCAAATTTTTACCTAATATATTTGCTTATTTAATCGAAATTCCTTTTTTGCTTGTTCCCTTTTTATTTTCACATTCCAAAAGATATATCCCTCTTTTTTTATTAGATGTGTCAATTTCTTATTTCATCAATATGTATTTAATTTTACAAGACTTTGTTTAGTGTGTGCATTTAACATATTTGTTTAAAATACTAAACACTGTTTTTTTTAAAAATAAATTTACAATAATCATTAAACACATCCACCCACTCTAGATGTCCCTCTAAAAGAAGTTCGAACTTGTGATCTCTCAACCATAGGTAAGATGTTTTAAACACTACTCAACACTTTAGATATTAAGCATGTTAACAAATTCACGAATGAATATTACTCCCTTCGTCCCACTTTAATAGTCTTATTTCCCATTTTCGTGCATCCCACTTTAATAGTCCCGTTTCTAAAAAGGGTAACTTTTTCACACTCAACAATAAAATATTAATTCCACTCAACTCATTCTACACTCACATGCCTTGGTTATTGTGCCAAAATTAAATGAGACTATTAATGTGGGACGGAGGGAGTATAAAATTTAAATTTGACTTTTTTTTCTTTTTTTTTAAAAAAAAATTCCTTTAAAAAAACAAGCTTTGGAGAACAAAACCTCAGTTGCAGTTACAGTCACTAAAATCTGTGTACAAACTCTACACTTTCGAGGAAGGCGAAGCGTGCGACGACTGAACCACTGGTGCCGCCGACGCCACCGCCCTTTGCGCCTAAAACGTTGCTACTGTACTTAATTCACTGTATATTTGCAGGTATCGAATACCTTCATGAATTAGGGTTCGAAGCTTGATGGGTCGTTACTTTTTTCTGCAATAGTTAATAACTCTTCCTATTATTAATCAATTGTTCGAGCAGAGTGCTACTTATAATAATGGCTTCGGCATCAGCAGCAGCAGCAGCTTCTTCTTTGAAGAGAAGTAATTCATCGACTTCTAGCGAAGGGGATGAGCTCATCATTACCCCGCTCGGCGCCGGCAATGAAGTCGGCCGCTCCTGTGTTTACATGTCTTTCAAGGGAAAAACTGTTATGGTTGGTTCCTCCCTGTGTTTTTTCTTATGTGAGTGTCATCTGCTACATAAGCTAATTGTTTCCCTTGGACTAGTTCGACTGTGGTATTCATCCAGCTTTCTCCGGAATGGCCGCATTGCCCTACTTCGATGAGATCGATCCTTCTAGCATTGATCTTCTTCTCGTTACTCAGTAAATCCCGTTTCTCACTTTTCTTGTGTTGATTATACTTCTCCACTTTTATTGTACGCTAACGTAATATTTAAACATACTAGAGGCTAATTGATCACTGAACTCTGTTAATTTGCTTTTGTTTTCACTGAGTTGCTTAGCAGGGGATGCTGAATTTATCAGTAACGTTTGTAGCTTTGCAATGCAAAACCTTTGTAAAGACCTCATTTGATTTCTTCGTTGAAGTGTGTGTTTAGATTCTTATGGAGTTATGGTTTTTCATCATTTACAAATTGGTTATCCAAGTTCATTTCTTTCTACTAGTTCTTGGATAAGCAATTTGCACTTTGCAGGAGTGATATTTTTTTTTATGACAATAAGTTGCACTGCCACCTATTTTTAGAGTTAAAAAGGTGTGTGAAGCTTGGTTGTGAGCTATTTATTATTGATTGAAGCTATGATACCAGTTACTGTGTCCCTGATCAGCCATTGAGTCTAGCATCCTTCTTCAAACTACAATAGTGGCTACGTACAGTGTTCAGTGATAGTTACATGAAAAAAAGAAAATGAGTTACATTTTGTCCTTAAATACCATGCATACATGTTCATTAACTTCTCTTTCTATCAATGAAGAAATTATGTTGCTTAGGTTGCTTTTTCTATGTATCCTTATTTCAAATTAAGAACCAGTTTAGAAGAAGGGCTTTGAGGAGCAAAAATACTCAGTGGGATGCATCTCAGGGAAGAAGTGCTTGATATTCTTTGATCTGGTTATTGTTTGCCCTTGTGTACTGAATTTGTCTTATGGTTTATTTTTGCAGCTTTCACTTGGACCATGCTGCTTCACTTCCATATTTCCTTGAAAAGGTTGGTTGGTGTAATATGAGCCTATAGTAAGGCATAGTTTGTAAATATTCACTGATGGGCTCCTCCTCCTCCTTGTGTCTCAGACAACGTTTAGAGGACGAGTTTTCATGACTCATGCTACTAAGGCCATTTACAAGTTGCTGCTATCAGATTATGTCAAAGTTAGCAAGGTCTCGGTTGAAGATATGCTATACGATGAACAAGACATTCTTCGCTCCATGGAGAAAATTGAGGTATACTAACTTTGGTCGTCTTGCAGTCTGTTATATGTAGTCTGTTATTTTCTAAAATTTAATTAATTGAATTTGGCGCCTGCTACCAGTTTCATCTATATTTTGCTTTAAACTTAAATGTTTGAGGTGTCCGGCTTACTTCTTTTAAATTGTAACTTGGATTCTAGCAATCTCAACTCGCAAGAATCTAACCTTTGTTGGCAACTTTTTACCTTATGAATGCTTTTAAGCGTAAAGCCGTAAACATCTCAATGTTCCTATTAAGTGAATATTCATTTTATGTTAATAAAAGAGAACTGCCTGTTTCTTCGAATAAATTGAGGATTGGTGGAGTGGGAGTCTTGTGCCTATTCATCTGCCTGAAATATCTTTGACTTACCTTTTTGTTGCATTTATCAAGTATAATCTCCGAGGGCTTCACCTGTGGGATGTCCCTTCCTTCTATGCATGTTCTAATATAGAAGAGACTGGCGGCCTGTAATCTGCTGCTTCACTGCTCAGCTTGCCTGTCCCTATTGGATTTTACGAGGATCTTTGCCTTCTAATCCAATTATTGACAGAGTTCATTTGACGTTGATTGAGTTTTTATTTAGCAAATGAGTGATTAATGCATGGAAAAAATGTTTGCACGGGTGTCCACTGTCCACATAAACTCATGGCATCAATAATTCTTGCCGTTGTTATCTTTTCTTGTTTTCAGACCGTATTATTCAATATTTTATATGCATGTCCAAGTCAATCTTAGATGAGGCACTCAAGTTTAGGCTAGATCCATAATTATATTAGTAAATGTTTGTATATAACATTTTATTTTAGTACAAATTGGGCTCTTGCATGGGTTTTTTTAAAAGTATTTCAGTTAGTTAATTTTCTAGGGCTAGACACCTGGTGATTTTTATTATTGTGTCTGGCTGATTCACAAGGATATAGTTTTGATTTTTAGTTTCACTCCAGTTATTGGTAATACCTTACTTTAACAGATTGGTCTGAACTTTTATTTGCTCACGCACACTTGGTACAACAATGATGGAGGCCCATCTGAATGTGTTGGAGCAAATTATCATGGGCTTTATAATGGGTACCTATTCTTGACTGAGTACGGGAGGATATTATCATGGGCTTTATCATAGGGCCGTAACCAATTTCTCACCAAATATGGGAGGATATCAATATGGGTTTTATCGTAGCCTCATAGGGTCGCATGCTCAGGGTATATTGACTGTATTATGCTATTGGAGGTTTGTTTTATAACTGTGCCAGCTAACCAGTCTTCGCGGCCATCCCTTAACAGTGAGGATCATGGCAGATCTGTTTAGTCGGGAAATTGCCCATATTCATGGCATAAGCTTTTCAAAAGCCATGGGTAGAATGCTGAAAATGAGCTCTGCATATTACCTTGAAATTGGTGGATAGACCAATGTGCTTTAGTGCTATTTGGAGACATATCTATGATGTTTAACTTAAGCAATACCAAAGGAGTGGAGCAAATGCTCAGAATGAGCTGAATATTTCTATATTACCATCTTCCAATCAAGTGCTAGGAGCTTACCACTCGAAGCGGTCTATGGCAGACTTGGTGCTCCATCAATTTCTGCACATCAAGGTGTGGGTGCAAGTGCTGCAAATGAGTTGTGAAGCCGCAATTATACGCTTACGCAGCTCCAGTTTTATTTAGAACGTGCACAGCAATGAATGTTTAAGCAAGCAAATATGCATAGGCAGGACCTTGTATTCAAGGTAGGTGATTGTGCACGGTTCAAGTTCAGAAATCAATGTTTCGAGCTGTATCTGCTAAACTTGCCCTCATTTCTTTGTGCTCTTTGAAGTTGAGAGTTGTGTGGGGCAAGTGCCTTACCATTTCAAGCTAGTGAAGTTCGCCCGCACTTTCCATGTTTCTTGTTGAAGCCAGCAAAAGTGACGTCGTTACCTTGAGTGGCATTTATAGATGAGCTATAATTCTCCTGGATCACGTGCTGCACTTTAAAAATGTGTGGCGATGCTGGGTTAATGTGGCAAAGGTTCTCATTAAGTGGTGAGGCAAAGTGGAGGAAGAGGCAATGTGTATGGATGAAGAATATTTAAGTAAACAATTTCAGTGCGGGAGGCAACTGATATGCGCATCTGAGTCTTATAGCAATGAGGCACACAAGATCGAGGATAGATTTATTTAGTACAAATTGGGCTCTTGCATGGACTTTTCGAAGTATTTAAGTCAGTTAATTTTCTAGGGCTAGTGAAAAACTAAAAATAAAATAAAATTCTTGGGCTAGGCATCTGGTAATATTAATTATGGCAGGCTGATTGGCACCTGGGATCTCCTTGGGAGATGGTTTTTATATTATGTTCCATTCCTTTAGTTATTGGTGTTACCTTTCACTCTTAACAATATGCTCTAGTTTTTGTTGCCTATATGATACATGCTGGTAGTTCTTCAACAATTACATTGCAAAAACACTCTACCTGAAGGGTCACGGATGTTCCTTTTTTTCTGCTTTGAATTGAGTTGTTATTTGTAATGGTGTTTTCTGGAACATATCAATCCATTGATGTAGCTCAGTGATTCACCTAGTCTGCCTTTGATGATGCTCTTCTATGAGTAAATTATACTGCACTACTGAATTCTACTTCAATGCAATAAAGTTATCTTTACTCTACAGGTTATTGACTTCCATCAAACTCTGGAGGTTAACGGGATCCGTTTCTGGTGTTACACTGCTGGTCATGTGCTTGGTGCTGCCATGTTTATGGTTGACATTGCTGGTGTTCGTGTGCTCTACACCGGAGATTATTCTCGGGAAGAAGACCGACATCTCCGTGCTGCTGAGCTCCCCCAATTCTCACCTGATATTTGCATCATTGAATCAACTTATGGTGTTCAAAACCATCAACCACGACATATACGGGAGAAGCTTTTTACAGAAGTCATTCACACAACAATTTCTCGAGGTGGTCGTGTTCTTATTCCTGCTTTTGCGCTAGGCCGAGCTCAAGAACTACTACTGATACTGGATGAGTATTGGGAAAACCATCGTGATCTCCACAATGTCCCCATATATTATGCTTCCCCACTTGCAAAAAGGTGCATGGCAGTTTACCAGACCTACATTAATTCTATGAATGATAGAATCCGGAACCAATTTGCCAGCTCCAATCCCTTTGACTTTAAACACATCTCTCCATTGAAAAGTCTTGATGAGTTTCGTGATGTAGGACCAGCAGTAGTGATGGCAAGCCCTGGTGGGCTTCAAAGTGGGTTGTCAAGACAGCTGTTTGACAAATGGTGCTCTGACAAGAGAAATTCTTGTGTCATTCCTGGTTATGTTGTTGAAGGGACACCGGCCAAGGCCATTATTAGTGAACCCAAGGAAGTTACACTTGCGAGTGGTTTGTCTGCTCCTCTCAACATGGAAGTCCACTACATATCCTTCTCAGCTCATGCAGATTATAGTCAAACAAGCACATTTCTGAAAGAGCTTATGCCTCCCAACATTATATTGGTACATGGTGAAGCAAATGAGATGGGGAGGCTCAAACAAAAGCTCCTCTCTGTCTTTGCTGATGGTAACACTAAAATTATTACTCCGAAGAACTGCCAGTCTGTAGAAATGCACTTCAACTCCCAGAAGATGGCAAAAACAATTGGAAGGTTGGCAGAGAAGGTTCCTGCAGTTGGTGAAACTCTCAGTGGTTTGCTTGTTAAGAAAGGTTTCACATATCAGATAATGGCTCCTGACGATCTTCATGTCTTCTCTCAGCTTTCCACTGGTAGTGTCGTCCAAAGGATTACAATCCCATATTCAGGCGCTTTTGCTGTTTTGAAACACAGGCTCAATCTGATTTATGAAAGTGTGGAGGCCTCAACAGATGAGGAATCAGGGTTACCGACTCTAAAGGTTCATGACAAGGTGACAGTGAAACAGGAGTCTGAGAATCATGTTTCAGTGCACTGGGCGGCAGACCCTATCAGTGACATGGTTTCTGACTCAGTCGTGGCTCTAGTACTAAATGCTAGTCGGGAATTGCCTAAGCTTATGGTAGAACCCGAAAGTGAGAGGAATGATGATGAAGAAAGCAAGAAGGCAGAAAAAATCATACACGCTCTCCTTGTTTCTTTATTTGGTGATGTAAAATATGAGGCTGAGGGGAAGCTGTTGATCAATGTGGATGGGATTACGGCACACCTCGATAAACAAAGTGGTGAAGTCGAATGTGAGAATGAAGGTCTTAAAGAACGAGTTAGGGCGACATACAGAAGAATCATAAGTGTTGTAAAACCCATACCGTGTCCCGGATCTTAGGATCTCGAGAGCACAGGTACTACGCCGTCCCAATTCTTGCTAAATGCTGTAATGAACGCAATGCGTGCTACTCATCTTGTTTTATTATGTTAGTTGTACCAAAAAAACTCACATATTTGCTTCAGTCAGTCAATTAATTATATGTTCTTGATTTGGTTTGTTTTTGTTGCCACATGGTTTATGAGAGCCCCCTCATGTAAAGAGCTATGCACTATCCCTTTGATCATGGTTTATGTTTTTCTTTTATATTGTGGAGTCAGTCTATGCTAAGTGTGAGTAGAAATTTCCTTTTAGATACACATTTTAGTCTTGTCAATTTTCCTGAAAACTAGGTTCATACTTCATATCTATATGATAATTAAGGGGAATCCAAATATTTTGAAATGTTTTATAGTTTCATAATCTGCACTCTCATATGGATATGGATCTTGTCGTGACTATTTTATTGCAAAATATATCGAGTCATGCTAATTTGCATTTTTAATTCATTATCTACTGTCTCATATTGTAATGCCCATTTCACATTCTGAGTTTTTCTCTACTCTTTGATTTAGAGTCATCACATAAAGATGAGTACTGAACAATAAAGTGCCCATAAGATGAATACGAAACAGATGGAAATGAAATGAACCAAACTGTTTGTGAGTTACTCGGGTCTTGATTTGATAAAAACTCATATATTAAATAAACTAAACTTGAGCATTGTAGTATTCGATTCGTGAGTAAACTTGTTAGTTGAAATTAGCAAAAAAGAAGTAATTTATTTTTTGAAAGTAATTTTTTCATGATTTAAGAGTAACAATAATGATAAATTTTTTTAGTAATGAGAAAACTTTGAATTTTAACATGAATATAATATTAATTTAAAATTTTTAAAAAATATTTTTAATATAATAATGAATGTTTTAATATATTTTAAATTTAGAAAGTTCGTTTAGGTATGATTAAGTTTGAGAATTTCAAAGTATTCGAGAAAAAAAGTTCAAAATTCGACTCAAAAGTAAACGAGTCAAACTTGAGCACGACATTATTCGGCTCCATTGAGTTTGATTACAACTCTAGCATTGCTAAAATTCATATAATTCCATGCAGTGCCACAAAACGGGAACGTTTACCATTATTACAATTTATTTTTAAATTTTCAGGTTTGATAATTAATTTTTCATATAATTATATATAGTATGTATATTTTGTTGTTTATATTCTATAATTAACGTTACAGAGCACAACTTTATTATGTTTAGTGGCTGAAAAATAAAATAATATAAAATTATAAATGTTTCCAAATATAATGATAATAATACTAATAATAATAATAATATCAGATTATATGAACAATTAATTAAATTATTAAATCAACCACCAAAAAGTAAGCAAAATGTAATGCGAATTTTGTTAATAGTAATTTGTGTCTAGACATTCATTTACGAATTTATGAGTGACCTTGAGTTTGAATTCCAAATTAAATTTGATCGCATAAAAGTTTGATGGATCAAATCGTGTTACGTCATCAAACTTGTTATAAACACTTGTCTAAATTCTCATTGTTAGAAAGTGTGACAATTAACATTGGTAATAAAATTAATTTTGATTATTGTCAACTTCTCCCCTTAAAGAATTTGGAGAATGTCTGACAAATCTACTCTTCCTTCTAACTTAGAGCTATAGGCTAGAAAGAGAGGAACACATTGCTGCAAAGTTTCCAACTCATTTTACATCGAATTTACAAAACATTAAGGTCAAAGATATTCCTTCAATGTCTAGAAATAAATATTTCAGACCAAAGAAATTTGAATTTGATTGGAGGAAATAACCATATAAAAGTTACTACAGGTATATTCTGTTGAACAAGGTGCATTTTGAAATGTTAGAATTAATCCTATAATTTGAAAACAACAATTTAGCAAGGAAACCAACATAGAATCATCATTCCATTCACTCACAAACCATCTCCTTAGATATATACATACATACCCATACCCATACCCATACAAACACTCTGAAGCTAAGAACTTTCGAAAGAGAGTTTTTCACCAAAATTAAGTCATCACTTCGCAAAGAAGGAAAATAGCCCAAATGTTTCCATTGATTGAAATCTTTCTTAACCTTCTAACTTGCTATCAAAACAGTTTTCTAACCTACTAATGAGGCCCTCATCATTCGGTGGAAATGATATGGGGTCAGCCCATGGATGACTATAATATAGAGAAATGAACATATAAAGAAGGTTCTCAAAATACAATAAGCATTATGAGAGAGTTGCATGCTTGCATGCACAGGTGTTTTCTAATCATGCCTGCGCCTCTTCACATTGGCAAATGACTCCCAGTTCTTGTGATCAAGGGTGCTAATATCATCGAGCCTCGCTATTTCAAGCAAATACTGGGTGAGCTTCACTAGTTCCTGATCACTCTCCCGATTTGCATGACATCTTTTGAATGGTTTTATGGTCAAACCATTTTGGGGGTTCATCACAAAATTTCTCCGTAGATCATCAAACATTATGGTGTTTTTGTGGCTGTAATACTACACAGATCATCAACAGGCAGAGCCATCAGTTCAACAAGCAACCCATATACAACTTTACAGGATATGTGTGGAAAAATAGAAATTCTACAAGTATGCAACTGATTGAAGATCAATTTATCTGATAAAACATATAACATCTTCAAGCTAATAAATTATACTACTAACGGGGGAAAACTCTGAATAACTGATACTTTATCAAGGGGGAACAAGTGAAATTAAAATTACTTAGCTCAAGGTGAATAGTTAATGGGGCATTAAAGGTTTCAACAGCAATAATAGGTAAGGATACAAAATCAATGATACAATCAGGTTTGGGTAAAAAGAAAACAAAGAAGAGGATATAATTCAGGAGAAGAAAGTAAGATTTGAAATTAGAGCATAGTTTATAGAAAACCTTGAACATCATATATCTTATATATAAAAAATCAATAGTGTGAAGTATTAAAACCACAATACAAATAACTAATTCATATATTAAGATATGATTTATTAGTCTTCAGGTCATTTATTAACTGAACATTAATTTATCAAAGTTTGGACAATCCATAATTGTAAAACTAAGAATAAAGAATTTCTAAAAACGTAACAAACTAAATTATTCAAATATCTACATATAATTTAGCAGTCTGGACTGAGTTTCATTTCTGAAATAACACCATTGATTAACTAAATGTTCATTTTATCATTGATAAAAGAAATAATGAAAAAGTTATCATCCATATTCACAAGAATAAGACTAATGAATTTCTAAACCATCCATCTCTCAAATAATTCAGTTTCACTTACTTGAACAGGTATTTTTCATTTGATGAATGTGAGAGTGATCAGATAATAACAAATCAGTTAATCCAAACACCAACCATCCATTTGGATGATAATAACTTTTGTGGCTGAAGCTTGGAATAAACCCAACAACTCACTGCTGGTTTCAGCCAGAAACTAGCAGTTCTAGACACATGATCAGATCCATGCTTTGGCAGGGATGAGGAGCAAGAGAATAAGAATTCATTGAGCTTCAAGTATTTACAGTATATCATAAGAAAGAGCAGAGCAAAATTCAAACCTCAGGGAAATGTGCCCATATCAAGCCAAGTGGTTTGCAATCGAACACACCACGAGTATCTGACTGAACGGTGATCATCGCCATATGATCAAGAAGAGCTGTAATTTTGTAGTTTGGGTTATTTAGTACCCCAAGCTGCCCCATCTTTAGTTCAACCCACTTCATGCTGCAGAAGTTAAGTAAATCTATTTTATTAGCAATGTCCTTTATCAAATCTATCTATTCTTTGATGCTTAAACTGTACATCATCTTTGTCTTTGATTGTTAAATAATAATAATAACCTTGAGAATTGGCAAACCTGCTATGATGGATGATATTTGGCACATTTCCAATAACGTAGATTATTAACTTTTATAGAATAAATGTACCCTCCATTTCTTTGAAATGATTCAGCCCATATAATGGAAAAGGACATGCAGATATGCAAGAAATACGACACCTAATATTTTGGAGTTAATGGAGTGAAGTTCTAAACCTGGCATGATAAACAGAGAAAAACGGACAATTTATGTGGGGAACCGAAGAAAGAATAGAAAAGATACAAGGTCAGAAGATTCCTATGCACAAGGAAAGATCAGGAATGTACATTCTGCAGAAAAAGATTTATTTTCTATTGAGTTTTGAATTAATAGAAAATTTAGAAGAGAAGGATGCTCTCTCACTACGAAGAATGCCAGAGTTCAAGTGTAATGCATACTATTATTCATTAGTAATACAAAAGAGAGAATGTATCAGTTAGGTAATTGAGGCCCCTGCGTTGCATTAGGACCTTTTAAGGAGTTCCAATATCTAAAAATTATTTGTAATTTTGTTGTTTTAAACTAATTTAAATAAGTTCATGGTCAAGATAAATATTGATAGAAACAAAGGGATCTACGTGGAATAAACTCATAAAAAAAGAAATTTACATACTGAATGTGAAGATAGAAAGTGAACAAGTAAGAACTATCACATGAATGCCTGCCCAGCAGATCTGCTGCTAACAATCCTTGATCACTCAAAAAATATCTAGCCATGCAACAACTCATATATAAATACTGAAAGGAAATAATTACCAAGGGACACTCAGACAAAAGTCTGACCCACCCTATTAACAAAAGACTTGATGCCCATGAAGGAAATAACTGAATAATACCTAACTGTTCCTTAATTCCCTCACTAGTAATTAATCATGTATATCCACAGCTGCTGCTCCACATTGGGAGTAAACTTGAAAATTGGACTTGTATCACAAATGCTCTAATGTATTGCTAGAGTTATCCTAAGAAAGCAAACACCGTCCTTTTATTATTAGATTTAGATATCAAAAAGAAAACTTAGGCCCTTCCATCCCTAGTTTTCTTAACTCGGCTCTCTTTTCCAATGCTCTCATTAGAAGCGAATTATACAAATGGGCTACTAATATAAATTTTCTCATGGTAGAGAGTATTAATGTGTATTATTTTCTTATCGTTTTCAAGTTTCTAGGTTCAATCATTCCGTTGTTATTTTTATCCATGAGCTTCTATTATTTTTCTATAACTTTTTGCTGCTTCCTTACTTTTCATTCTTTTTAACTATTACTACTCAAATTTTGAGAAGTTAAATACTCCCTCCGTCCCGGTTTATTAGGCTCTTTTCTTTTCGGCACGGAAATTAAGAGTTGTGAGAGTAGAATGAGTTAGTGGAATGAATATTTTATTGTTGAGTGTGAAAATGTTGCCATTTTTTTAAAGGAGCCAATTTAGTTGGGACGTCCGATTTGGTAAGAGGGTCTATTCTGCTGGGACGGAGGGAGTATAAAGTATGCGACGAGATAAATGCACAGATGATAGCAGATAGATGATGAAGAAAACAATATTTTACCTGGTCGCAGACCATATCATGATATCATACTCCGCATAGGCAGCCGAAAGAAACTCGTGAAGATCTGTGTAGTTTAATATAAATAACTAAATAAATAATAATAATAATATAAACAATTTAAAAATTTATTCACAAACTCACAAGGGCGCATGAGTTCTAACGGATTCTCTGCTGTAGATCGGTGATCAAAGAGAGTATAGTCGATATCCAGAACGAGCAATTTTTTGCCTTGACGGCAAGGGTTACGGAGTTCAATCTAGCATGATAAAGAAGAGCATAACAATCATCTCAAGGGATACAAATGAAATAAAGGAAGCAAAATTAAAGACAAATTGGACAGTGGCTCAACAGCAGTTGCAAACTTTTATTAATGTGAGAACTGTTGGATAGAGACAACTAACTTTAGACTGCTTGATACGGCGCTGTAATTTCTGCTTATTGACTTCTTTGTCTTTAATGTCCATGACTTCATCCTGCCCAATTTCAAAATCATCAACAATCTCCGGAGATTCCATTGGATCCACAATTATATCATCTTCAACTGTACTGAAAAAAGACTGTAAAATGTCAAACACCTCCTCAATAATAGGAACCAATATACTAAGATGTTTCCGTAGAAAACCAACTTAATTTCACGCTCCCTTGAAATGAATGAAAAAGCTACCATGACAAAGCATAAAACTAGCGAGAACAGTGGAGATAAGACATGATACAATGTCCAGTTCATAACAAATGACTTATGGAGAAGCAAACATGTAGAAACCAACCACAATACAAAAAATAAGAATTAAGAAAAATCAAAGTCGTGTTCCATTACAGTTTACATAATTGCCCATGGAACTGCTTATAAAGACCAGAAGAGCGCCCCAATATGAATGTCTTATAGTTAGCTTGCCACCAGTCTCCTTCTAACCAAACCAATACCAAAAATTTATCTTCCTTTCCAAAAAGGATAGATAAAAATTAAACACTAATAGATTCAAACAATGGTTTTTCGTCGTTCATTTTCCATGTGAGATGATACAGGCCAGATGTGGACAAAGAATGGTCTTGCAGGTGAAACATAACAAAGAATCTACAGCTTGTTAGGACCCTAACAGTCTAAGTTAGTGGAACGGCCTCCACACATTCCCCAAAGAATCAATAGATTAGGCCGAATCAATTCTTTACGAGTTTCCCACTAAAGAGTTTCCAACCTAAAGCCTATGGGCAGTAGATTGATTAATATATAGCCTCAAACTGACAGAAACTTGAGATGCTAAAGGTGCGAATACTGTTGACATGATATTATATTTCGTTATGGAACTGAGAACTCAACCAAATCACAACTTCAACTCATAATAAATTCTAAATTTTTGCTACCAAAACACAATTCCCAGAATTCCAAATATCAACAAAATGAAGCGAAGAAATACCCAATCATTGTCATCTTCAGAGACGATTTCAATGGAATTTGAGAGAGAAGCTGATTATCGTCGGCGAGTTTGGAGCCGACTTTAGGGTAGAGAAGCTTCTGCCTTTTGGGCAACACCTTCGTGACCTCACATATCCGGCGCTTGAGTTCGCCAACCGTGTCATCGCCGCACACTCTGACGGTGTATTCCTTGCCACCCCACTTCACAGCCAGCGTGAGCTCCTCCGTCGGCGCAGAGACCGCCACGGAGGAGGCCGACGACAACGTCTCACTCGCCATTCGATTTCGGGCTCACAAGATTTTACTTTTAGGTCTCGTGGGATAATTTTTGTATTGGATTCAGATCGAGTTGAACACAACAAATTAATTATAAATTATCTTATTTACTTAATAATAATTGACGAATTTTAACTTTATTAGTTGTATTTTAGTAATTTAACTTATTTAAATGTTATTATCAAATTAATTATTTTTAACTGATCTTGTTGAATAAATTATAAATCAATTAATTCTCGCTATAAAAAAAATATTGATTATCTAAGTATACCATTAAAATCAGTTCATTATTTATGCTGCATAGAATCAATTAATTATTTTTACCGCATCTGTTTCCGCAATGGTCAATTCCTTGAAGATGAATACCTATCAATGACATTAGCTTCACAAAACAAATTTTGCAAGAGATCAAACCCCTCACAAAAACCAAAAAAAAAAGCTAGAAATTTATTAGCTCTGAACTTCAACAATAGTTATATAACAGGGAAGTATAGCAAATATCATCAAGTACATATAAACTCCTTTCACTCTTATGTACACACACACAAATCTGCACTCCACTTTCTAATTTTGTGCATAATATACTTTAAACACTATAGTACAACAACCACAAAGCATACAGCCTGTGATAAGTGATCACGATGATCACGGCTTTCGTATTCAGGCCAAGTTGTGCCATCATCTACTGCTGTCCAAAATCATCAAGACAGCTTAGACGAAGGATACATTAGAGTTCATCAGCATCTGGCATGTCAACCAGTCGTCGAATGTTCCTTCCACGTTTCCAACGCAGACACAGACCGACCAGATAGAAAATGAATGATAGAGCAAAGGCAGAGTGGTCAAACAAATCAATCATGTTTCCACGACCTGTACAAAATAGATGAAGTCATATTTTAAAAGAGAATGAGAGAGCCAAAAAGAAAACTTAGTCCACCAACAAGTTTTCTACAATATCTGAAACAATCAAGGTCGAGCTAGTTGTTCCTTTTTCAGTAGCTTAATAATCTCGATTTGGGAGTTATCTGATCAATGTGTCCTACAAACCAAGCTTACAATTTGATTTACAGATTTTAACAGAATAAAAGGGCACAGCACAAAAGAAATGAGGTTTTACAATACCTATTTGGAGAAAATGAAAGGGTGCAAACGAGCACAGAATTCCAAGGAGCAGCTGAAAACAACGAATGAAAAAGTTGGCATTAGCAAATAAAATGCAATTACAGTCCCTAAGAAGCCTTTTTGCCAAAGAAAATGGCTGATAACCAATCCTGGTATATACAGAATATGCAGAAATTACAGATACGATAACTTATCTTCGTATAGATGTTTTCTTGGCCCACTATTTGACCAAATTTTCTAATTTTATACAAGTGATCCAATAACAGAAAAATTAAAGAATTTCCCTTCTCCGCTTAAAGCATCCCATTTTATGTGTCATCACGAGAATTCAAACAAGTATGAGATAAAAATGATCAAAACCGGTTCCTCATGTCAAATAGAAAATATCTGATAAATAATATATTGAAGAGACAGAATATGTGCAAGTTTGACCTATTTAACTAAGTATAATTCTTAACAGCCAATGCAATATCCTATGCTAAAGTTCAGAATCTCCCACCATCTCAAATATGACAAACGGCTCTCTAGGACATTTATACAGAGGATATAATCATCACATGAACCTATAGCAAATGCTTATAGCAAGCTGCTTGCTTTTTGTTAATGCCAACGTATTCTCATTCGTCTAGTAAGGACCACTAAATCCTAAATCATGTAACCTTATAAGGGGGCAGCATGAACATATTTTTAGTCATATTTAGGTGTGACACTTCCTGACGGCACAAAAGCATACTACAGTGAAATTTCAGGTGCTCCCAGTCTTGCAGATAAAAAAAATGAACAAGATACAATTAACTTCTGCTAGAAGAAACATTAACCACCAAACATAATTGGCTTGTAGAAGAAATATCCATACAAACAAGGGTTAAAATAAGGTACATAAAGTAATTCTTTCCACCTCCATTTTCAGCAAGAGTTACAAGAACTTAACTGCAATAACCCGTATCTCGTGGAGATAAACACCAGGTCTATCTGGATTCAACATTTCACGAAAAATTCTCTTTATGTACAATGGAATAGCAAGAAACTTCTGCCAACACAAACGAACGAAGAAACCAAAGATATTGACAAGAATTTACATGGTAGAAAATCTTACAAAAAAAATTGACATCCACTAGAATAGAATGTTAGAGCATCCCAAATTACAAACTAATGTTGCAGGTGATAGTCCATATGATTCTTTGCTAGCATATAGCAAAATCCTACAAGTCATATTCACTCACTTGTGACACAACAAAGCCACTCAATTTTCCAATAACATGGATGAATTTTCTGTATATATGCACATTTAGAGCAAAGTAGATCAATCAACAAAGCAGTGAATAATGTATCAAATGATAAGGTTAGTGGCATGGCAACAAGAAACCTACTCCATTAAGAGTTTTTGTACATTAATGTGTTATTTACGCAAGATTTCAATTCCTAACCTCTCTATATTACTTGCTTAAGACACCCATATAACCCCTTCTCATCAGAAAAATATGCACATTTAGAATTGAAGCAGATGCCTCATAAGCAGTTCAAAAATAAGGAAGGACCTTTTGACAGACTAAACAAATAAATGTCATTGACAATCTCAAGCAGAGTCTTAGTTCAACTCTAGACTGAGAAAAATGTAGTACTGGTAGATCACATGTTTCACGCCATACACATATTTATGCAGTCGGGATACATGGAAACATTATGCAAATTTCTTAGACTTGGCAGCAGGGCTAGTGGATATGCTATTGGGCCTGTCATATAAAAGATTTCATATCGACCGATAAATTTGGGTCGCAACTTGCCTTCACCCCAAATCTCATAATTCCTTCACCAAGGGAAAGTTTTGAAAATACATTTTAGTCAGTCTAAAGGTCCTTTCATATTTTTGAACTCCTCTTTTCTTATTTTTTGAACTCCTTTCTTATTCTTGAATTGCTTACGCAAAATCTGACTGAACTTTGTAAATCAGAACAAAATGAAATGAAATGCAAGTGTGCCTGTTATCAAGATATTACAATATGTTAATGAATAAAACATCATGGTTAAGCTTTCTAAGCCAATCTACGCCCTAATTTGTTTCCCATATGCACAAGTTCAAATGTTCATTTATAACATTGAGCAGAATCACAGGTGATCTTATATCGAATTTCCACTAGGTATTGACTTACTACAACATTTTTCAGATCTCATATAAGTATATAGACAAATGCATAACACCCACCAGCACAATTCCAGAAACTCCTCCCACAAACAAGCGGTTATAGTCACCAATGTTCCGTAAGACCATACTGGTTTCTGCTTGACGTGTGTGATAGAGTGATGCCTGAGGTATCAACTTAGTTATGCATTGCAAGCACATAGGACACTTGCATGGTTGAAATGCAGCGCCAAAGTTCCAGTACTGCAGAATACAACTTCCTGTGCACACAGAAGATAATTTATGAAAGAACTCATGAAAAGATTCAACTAAAACAGAGCAACATTAATTCTATCAATGTAACATTTTAAGCAAGTCGAAACCAACAACAATTCTCCAAAACAAGCTTGGATTAATTTCACCATCAATTTGATTCCAAGAACACCTAGCTTAAGAAGACCATTTACCTCCACAACTGTACAGAAATGCTCACAAACGTTGAAATTTTTTTAGCCCTCTTCCAAATAACACTAAAATTACCTAAATAAAATCATGATGATGTAACAGATACATATTAGCTATTTCTTAGCCTAATTCCCCAATTAATAAAAGTATCTAACTAAAATCTGCAACTGCAATATTTCAGGAGATTTTCATAACCTGAGCATCAAAACTATTCTGTTAATAACAAAATCCAGAAAAAAATAATAATAAATTCTCACCGCAGTACCAGTGGCCACAAGGAGCGCGGCAGGGAACATCGAAATTGCCGAAGCAAATAGGGCAGACATCATCAGTGGGAGGCATCTCCATGACTGCCAGATTCCCCTCTCGTTCACCAGACGTAGACGCTTCATTACCAGAAATTGTGGACGACGCCACCGGAATTTCTCCTCTGTCCGTATCTCCGATTATGGTTTGATGGAGAAACTTGGAAAATAGAGAGCTCAATTTTTCCATCGTTTCACTGCTGATCGAAGCTTCCTTCCTTGGATGAAACGCCCAAATTTATCCGCATTTTTTCTTCTTAGTTTTGCAACATCAATATACTTTTTCGAAGACAATGGTGAATGGACAAACAAAATTATTTTTTAAATTTATATAAAAGAATTTGCCCAAAATATTAATTTTAATTCAAACTATCATCTTTTTTCAATTCTAGTACTAATTATTTCATTTTACAATGTCTAAATTGTCAAAAATTATTCAAATTTTGTCCAAGCTATAAAAAAATTATTCGAATCTAAGACAAATCAATTTTTCGGCAAAAAAAAACTGACGGAGCATGCCGGAAATCCACATCATTTAATTTACAACGTGTCATTTTTTAAATAAGGCATGAATTTCTGACATGACCGATCGGAAAATTTCTTCGTCCTAAATTTGAATAATTTTTTATAGTTCGGACATAAAAATTGTGAAATAAAATAGTTTGTACTATAATTGAATAAAGACAGATAATTTGGACTAAAATTAGTGTTTTGACCAAAAAATTCCCATATATTTTTAATTCAGGATCTAAAAAAATTATTCATATACTCAAAATGAATTCTCAAATTAAAATCTTAAATTCGCTTCAAAAACTGATATTTACATCTTAGCTTGAGAATTATATAATTTTAGGATTTTAAATTAAGAATTAATTTTTTAATATCTGATTTCTCGATGTATAACTAAATATTTCTTGAGTCCTAGATTGATAATAATTCAAAAGTATAATTTTTTAAGGGGTAATTATATTCAAAATCCCCAAAATAATTACTCGTCCCGCTCGAATAGTTATGATAGAATTAATATTTTATTTTTGAGTGTGAAAAAATTATTATTTATAGAAATGAGACAAATAAAAAAAGAAAGTGGAACAATTCAGACAAATGGAGTATAATATATTTTTTTTTTTACATTTCTTAGATATTCAGAAAACTCCTATTTATACTACCGTTTTTATAACTCTCAATTTTTTTTAAAAAAAATCCTAAAATCTAAACTTCGATAGATTTATCGTGAATTTTATGTTGTCAGCTCAATTTGGATATTTTCTTTTGAATGCAAAAAAAAAACAATAATAATTATGATGAAACAATAATTACTTATTTAGTTTTTATGAATGAAATGTTACGTAAATCTCCAAAAATAATAAATTAACATCACAAAAATTATAAAAGCACTATTGCAAAATGAAACGAACGCAGAAAGTTAAAGAGTAAATAATTAAATGGATGCTCATTACTTTAGTATCTATATCTATATAATATACTAAGAGAGTTTCAGGATTTTCCCTCTAAATTTTTTAGAAGCGTATCCTTATAAAAATATTAAAATAAATTCATTATTTTGTAATTATTAGTTCATTTATTATAAAACAATCACATTTCCAATCACCAAATTTTTTATTTATTGTGTTCATCCACCTATATTCTAGATTTTTTTAAAAAAATTATAATTTCTTTTTTACACGAAAATTCAAATTTTAAATATTATAAAGTTTTGAGTTTATAAATTTTCATTAAAAGTGCATTTTGGACAATATAGAATATATCGAAGCTAACAATATTCTAAAATTACATTAATTAATATGTGCAAAATAATATCAAATCATGCAATTAACATATAATGAATTTAATATATTAATATATATTATTAATGCAATCTAGAATATATTATCTTTTGCTTGATGTTTTTAGATGAATGCAATCTAAATGTAAGTATATCTTTATTGAGTATTATTTATATATTTTTTCAAAATATTAAAATACTTTCTTAATATATGTAAAATAGATATAATACTAAGTGTATTTGAATAAAATACAAATTCAAAAATAATTATATTCTATTATATTAAAATTTAAATATAAATATAAAATATTGTTTCCGTGCAACGCACGGGTGTAATTCTAGTAATATACTAAAGGAGTTCCAGAAAATTTCCTCCAAAATTTTTGAAGAACGTGTCAATGTTAATTAAAATAAATTCATAAATATTTTGCATTATTTGTTTATTTGCTATTAGACAATCATATTTCCTATTAACAAAGCTTTTATTTATTGTACTCATCCACCCATGTTCAAAATTTCCAAAATAACTATGAATGTTTACACGCAAATTTAAACTCTAAATATTACTAATTTTAGAATTTATACAATTTCATTGAAAATATTATTTTGGGTAATATAGAAGCTTGGTGATTCTTTACATAGGAGGGAAAATAGATAAATTAGATATATTTAAGCTAAAATATTATAAATTATAATAATTAATATGATAAAAAAATGTTTAAGTCATGCGATTAATTCATAATATATCCACATAGGTGATTAAGGAAATGTATAATATATTATTTTTCAATTAATTTTTTTTTGCTTATTCATCATATAAATTTTATAAATATATCCTTATTTAGTATTATTTATACAATTATTTAAAAATAATTATATTCTCTTATATTAAAATCTAAATATAAGTATAAAAATTATTTATGTGCAACGCAGGGGTGTAATTCTAGTTTATCTGTAGATAAAGAATAATGCTATTATAATTTGTATTCCTAAAGAAAATGCAATGTGGATGGGCAACAAGTTGAACAACGAGACTTAAAATCGACGAGTTAGAGACTAAAATCTATATTTAAGGATGGAGTCATATTTATTTTTTCAGAATTTGTAAATAATTGTTCTAAAAGAAAGTTGTAACAATTGCAACCGATTTTACGTGATTCACTTCTTGCGAAGCTACGTCCACGGAGGGTAAAGGAAATTCTTTATTGATGACTTGAGACTCCCAACACACAGCTACATCAACTACAATCACACAGTAATTTCCTCTCACTAAGTTTTCAGCATTTTCATACATCTATTTCTCTCTCTCTCTTTTGCAAAAAGAAAAATGAAGAAGATGTTGAATTATAACGGTAACACCAACTGCTCCATAAGATTATGCCAACTCAACAACGATCCAGCGGCTCACAACACCGGCACACTTAACTAATAAACACATGATCAACAAAAAATACGCTTTTTCTTCATCGATCGAGCAAAACAAATTCTCAACACTTGAAGTCAACACTTCAAGCTTCATACACATAGCAGGCATCCACCAAACAAATCCCAATATATCTCCCTCCTGACTTCAAGTGTTCATCAAGCAACCATCCCCCTCAAAAATCTCGGTTCCACCACAGAACCAAAATGCTGACCAGCATGATCGACAAACACCATATTATTAAATCAGAAGATGAATTTAGTTGAAGGCACATGTTTAGTAAATGCATCAGCAACATTATCTTTTGTAGCTATATTAACCATCTTGATGAGACCTCTTTCCACCACATTTCTAACAAAACGAAATTTGATGTCTATATGATTCGATTTATCATGAAATATTTGGTGCTTAGTCAAGTGCAATGCACTTTAACTGACACAAAATACATGCACCTGCTTTTGAGAGATGCCCAACTCATTTACAATACCCTTCAACCACAACCCCTCCTTGATGGCTTCTGAAATAGCTACAAATCATGTTTCTATGGTTGAGAGAGCTACAACCAATTGATGTTTGGACTTCCACGTTACTGCAATCCCAAATAAAGTGAACACATATCCAGACTAGGATTTCCTGGTATCTACATTAGCTGCATAATCAGAGTCAACAAAACTAACCAAGGTATCGGACTTCATATCATGTTTCTTTTGAAACATAAGTCCAAACTTTGAGGTTCCTTTGAGATACCTCAAAATTCCCAGTAGAGCATTCCAATGAGGCTTACCAGGTTCAAACCATATACCTGTTTGTTATGTTTATTGCATAAGCAATGTCTGGTCTGGAACTGGAACACACCATAAGACATATTAAACATCCAGCCAGGCTCACATAAGGAATACCTTGCATAAATTTGTACTCCTAATTTTGTTTGGGGCTTTTGAAGCTCTGACAACTTCACATCTTGAGCTTGCATTCCAACATTTTAAATCTCTCGAACACTTTAACCAAATATGAAGTATGAATCAGCCTTAAACTCCCTTCATCTCTGTTCCTTATTATTTATGTCCCCAAGATCTTCTTAGTTTGTCCAAGGTCTTTCATATAAAACTCTTGTCTCAGGTCTTTCTTCACAGCATTCACATCTTGAATAGATTTGCCAACAAGTAACATGTCATCTACATGGAGAAGTAGGTAAACCAAACTCATATCTGAACCTTCCTTCATGTATACACAACTATCAAAAATGATCTTTTAAAACCAATTTTTTGCATATGAGAATTGAACTTTCTATTCCACTGTCTCGGGCTCTTTTTGAGACCATATATAGATTTATGCAGCAAGCATACTTTATTTTCACACCCTACTTCAACAAAACCTGGAGGCTGGTCCATGTATAGTGTTTCTTCAAGATCTTCGTGCAGGAATGTTGTTTTAACATCAAATTGATGTAATTCAAGATCCATTTGAACCACTAATGATAGCAGCAATCTGATAGAGCTATGTTTCACTACAGGGGAGAACATCTCATGAAAATAAACACCTTCCTTTTAGGTGTATCCCTTATGTAGGGTTTTACAGTGAACCGAATCACCAAAACCAAACTGAACCGGATCGGATCTATGGATATTGCTCATAATTAATTTCTCAAAACCCTAGCATGCTCCTATGAATTTAATACAAGATCGTGGACTGAGAGATTACCGTAAATTCGTAGGGTCTGAACCGATCTTTCGCGTTTGAATTTCAAATTCCAATTCAACCACGCGATCCGATTTTATCTGCGGAATCATAAATTAAAACCCTAATTTCTAGACAAAATCGAAAACAAAGAAAGGGAAAGAAGAAATCTTTTGTTCTCCAGATTAGATCTTCAGATCTGTGTCCCGGTGCTGTTCAGATCTACTACTGGTGAGGACTCCGTAGATCTGTGGCTTGAGCAGGACCAGAATTCAAAATTCTCCTCCTCTCCCTCTTGAAATCGGCGCCCCCACTGTCTCTCTCTAGGTTTAGGGTTTTTCAACTCTGTTTTAACTTATGAGAGAGAGTTGTCTATTTATAGACCTAGGGTTGTAAACCCTGATGGACTCCTGGGCTCAATTCAGCACACTTATTTGGGCCAGACCTGGGACCTAATGCAAATAACAAAGTGGGCCTATAAATTAATTAATTCTCATGTCCACAACCCAAGACACAATTAATTAATTAATATTAATTCTTTTTCACCACATAATTAATACTGACCTACCCCTTTATTACCACGTTATGAGAACGGGTTGCATTAATTGAGAATCCTCATATTTAAGGTTACCGGACATCCATTAATTAATTGGAGCCTCTGACAAGCTCTAACTACAATTAATTAATATCTTATTATTCCTGAGTAGTACCACTCAAACCTTATCACTCGTGCCTGAACTTAATCAGCCTGCAGGACTTTGACACGATGAATGTTATTGAGCTCCTCAGGGAATGTCCCCATCCTATTACTCGGATATGATTACCTAAGTTCAGTCTCAGGCGGTACTACACGAACTGCTGTTACCCAAGATGCGGATATACGAGCGCGCTATATTGGCTCTCCACCATGGCAAGTCAAAGCAACAGTCAACCCGTGCAAACCCCTGAACCTTCGTTAGGGTTTGGACTCAATCAATATAACGAGATCTTTTATTCGCTGATGTCAGACAGACGAATATATCTCATTGCGGTCCATCAATACGCCACCTCTGCTTACCAGCATGTCAAGTAACCAAGACAGACTACTTATTCCGACAATGCCGCAGCCATCCGGACAGACGTATCCTCATACGCTGTCTCGGCTGTGATTATGTTTATGTCTCACTAGGTCAAGTGATCATACTGTCTTCTGCGATCTACAACACGCCGTATGATCGTCCCTATCGGTGAGACAAGAGGATACCATTGTTCATACATGTACGATTGTTAACAGATAGGGGAAATAAACCGTTGTATACACATTGTAATAAATGCTTTCAGTATACAAAACCCATCAATCTCCCACTTATACTCAAAGCATAACTAAGCTATTACAGAGTATACAGTTTGTCTATCTAGTATGCTGTCTCTAACCACTATCAGTGGTCGACATCCACCTCAGACCCAGCTTACGAAAATGTCTTTCGTAAACCTTCTGCGGCAAGCTCTTTGTAAATGAATCAGCAAGATTTTCAGCAGTGTCAATCTTCTTAATCAGCACATCGCCCCTCGATACGATTTCTCGTATGATATGGTACTTTCTCTCTATGTGTTTGCTTGCCCTGTGAGACCGCGGTTCCTTTGAGTTTGCAACTGCACCAGAGTTATCACAATAAATTGTGATGCTCCTCGGCCAACTCGGGATCACGCCCAACTCTAAAAGGTAGTTCCGGAGCCACACCCCCTCTTTCGAGGCGTCGGAGGCGGCGACATATTCCGCCTCCATGGTGGAGTCAGCTATGCATTTCTGCTTTGAGCTCCTCCAAGATACAGCTCCACCTCCCAGGGTAAACACATAACCTGAGGTCGATTTATTCTTATCCTGATCCCCTTGGAAATCCGAGTCTGTATAACCCACAGGGCACAGATCCTCACTTTGATAAACTAGGCAGAAATTCCTAGTTCTTTTCAAATACTTGAGGATGTGCTTTACAGCAGTCCAGGGTTAGACTGATATCTTGCTACCATGCCAACGGCATAACAGATATCTGGCCTGGTACACAACATCGCATACATGAGACTACCCACAGCCGAAGCATATGGTACAAGACTTTTCTCGTCTTTCTCCCGTTGTGTCTGAGGGCACTGCCTACTAGAAAGACGAACGCCATGTCAGAAAGGTAGCAAGCCTTTCTTGGCGAGTTGCATGCTGAACCGGGCTATCACAGTATCCACATAGGATGCCTGGGACAAGCTCAACATTCTTCTTTTACGATCTCGTAAGAACTTGATCCCAAGAATGTAGCCAGCTTCACCAAGATCCTTCATTTGGAACTATTCGGATAACCAAACCTTGATTTCGGACATTACCCCCTCGTTGTTTCCAAATAGGAGTATGTCATCAACGTATAGTGCAAGGAAGACCACGCTCCCACAGACACAAAGTCGGTAAACACAACTTTCGTTTTCTAACTGTGCAAATCCATAGGATTTAATCACATCGTTGAAACGTAAGTTCCACGACCTTGAAGCTTGCTTAAGTCCATACAAGGACTTCCTAAGCTTCCAGACAAGATGTTCTTCGCCCTTGCTTATGTAACCCTCGGGTTGCTGCATATAGATGTCCCTACCTTCTTCAAGGTAACCATTTAGAAAAACGGTTTTGACATCCATCTGCCAGATCTCGAGGTCCATATGCGCAGCTATGGCAAGGAGTATCCGGATGGATTTGAGCATGGCTACGGGTGAAAAGGTTTCGTCATAGTCAATGCCCTCTTTCTGACTATAACCCTTTGCCACCAGCCTGGCCTTGAAAGCCGTAATCTTTCCATCCGCCCCTTTCTTTCTTTTGTATACCCATTTGCACCCTATGGCCCTAAAGCCATCCGGCAAATCAGTTTTCTGGTATACATCCATAGCAGTTATGGATTCTATTTCAGAATCCATGGCGACTTGCCATTTGGCAACATCCTTGTCCTGCACTGCCTCTTCGTAAGTCAATGGGTCAGAGTCCTCATGTCCGTCTTTCGGGCTCAAGTCCGAAGACTCACCCACGAACACGTACCTTTTCGATTGGAAAATAACTCTCCCACTGCGACGAGGCATCGGTGCCGTGTCAGTAGTAGGTGCAGTGACTTGTGGTCCTGCACCTTGCACTGAAGAACGTGTCTGTGGTGCTGTACCTCTCACAGGAGCACCCACATCTACACGTTCCCCTTCCCTTGGAATTGCATTCTCGTTCTCAATTTCTTGAAGAACGATATCACTCCTTGACTTGTGATTACTCACATACTCGTCCTCCAAGAATCTAGCATTGGTGCTAACAACGACTCTTTAACTCTCAGGACAGTAAAAGTAACCACCTTTTGTTTGCCTGGGATACCCTATGAACAACATTACTTTTGACTTGCTTTCTAACTTATCAGGTTCCTTCGACAGTACGTGTGCTGGACAGCCCCATACTCTAAACTTGCACAAACTAGGTTTGCGACCAAGGAAGAGCTCAGCAGGTGTCTTAGGAACTGATTTAGAAGGCACCACATTAAGCACGTAAGTTGTTGTCTCCAATGCGTAGCCCCAAAACGAAATTGGTAAGTTTGCATAACTCATCATTGATCTTACCATCTCTAGAAGAGTCCTATTTCTTCTTTCAGCTATACCGTTTTGCTGGGGAGTACCCGGTGCAGTCCATTGGGATGTTATCCCATTTTCTGACAAATACTGCAGAAACTCGTTACCGAGGTATTCGCCACCGCTGTCAGATCGCAGCGACTTGATAGTTTTCCCGACCTTCTTTTCTACCTCAGCCTTGAACTCTTTGAATTTCTCAAAGCATTCAGACTTGTAGCGAAGCAGGTAAACGTATCCGTACCTTGAGTAATCGTCAATGAAAGTGACGAAGTACTCGTACCCTCCACGAGCCTGCGTGGACATCGGTCCACACAAGTCAGAATGGATCAACTCCAACACATCCTCTGCTCGAGACTGAATAGCCTTGAAAGGCCTAGTAGACATCTTGCCCTCGATGTAGGATTCGCAGACTTGATAAGGTACAGCCCGGACTAAGTCCAATGTACCGTCATCTGCAAGTCTCTGAATCCGCTTCAAGCTGATGTGACCAAGTCTCAAGTGCCAGAGATATGTAAGATCCTTATCAGAAGAAGTAAGTTTTCTCTTTCTAGGATTATTAATTACGGATGAATTACATGCAATGCTTGCGGACATATTTTGATCAAAGTAGCATAAAGAGTATGAATCAACATTACATAATGAATGACATTGTTATCTTCAATGATTGAAATCATAAATAACAAACATCCATAGAAAGTTGATAAAATTTGTCCTGCCGATAAACCACGACCCACAAATAAAAACCCAAATGTACTCAAAACATCAAAACATAAGGAAAGGAAAAACTCCATGAAGCTCCGTCATAAAACGTTGCCTTCATCCAGTTTGGTATCCTCTTGCCATCAATCACCAGCCTTGTCGGCACGGTCCCCTGCAAAGTACAACAACATGATCAACAAGTCAGTGCTTACAGCTCTAGAAGAGCAACAACTAACTCTAATCATGCTTGCAGTTATACATGCAAAATGGCATACCTTGTCCCTACGCATTCGGACAATCCACCTTTCCGCAGCCAGCACACTTGTTCTTCTTTGGAGTGACCTTGACTCTCTTCCCCTTCCTAGACTTGCTTTCACTGCCTGCTTTCCTGAACTTGCTCTCAGCACCGTCATCTCCAACCATAGAGGTTGTTGAACCAGTGCTGGAACTAGACAGAACAGGTTTCCGTGCTCGCATGGTAGACTGCTCCACTACAAGATCCTCAAGTAGCTCATGCAGAGCATACTCTCCCTTTGCAGCAGCAACTACCTTATAGTCATTAAAGGATTCCGGAAGAGAATTCAAGATAATATCAATCTCGCCTTGCGCACTGATATTACCACCCCGCACAGTGAACTGTTTCATGAGATCAATCACAGACATCATGTGCTCTGTCACCGAACTATCCTCAACCATCTTCTTGCACACAAGATCGTGTACAAGCTTACAGTCACTAGTTCGCTCCACTTTGCCAAAAGCTGTCGAGAGTTCCTTCCAAAGCTCTCCAGCCCTTTCAAGGTGTTCATACTTATGCCTTAATTCTCTAGACAGGGAACGCGTATTGAGCCAGAAAGCTATCTCATCAGCATCCTCCCATCTGTCATAGAATTCAAGCTCAAGTTTGCACATTCCTCTCTCAGAGCGCAACAGTGGATCCATGTAAAGAACATGTGCTTGATTTTCAAGATAAAGGACGTGTTTGATGCAAAAACTCCATACATGGAAGTTCGGACCAGTTAGAGGATTGAGAGCAAGTATATGATCGACAATAGACATAGACATATCTGAAACAATAAAGAATCTTAAATAAGAACATACATGTTGAACTTCGAAAACAAATGCATTGAAAACCTTATAATAAATCAAATACAAATATTTTCCACTAATTGCCCAAGAGTTCCCACCGCAAGCTACACTCGTAGACGTTTACGATGTCACCCTCAACCAGAACTGCGGGTTTTAAGCCTCAATCCATTTAATTTCACTACCTTGTCAGGATGCTTTTGACACTAGAAATTAATAATTAGTGAAAACCTTAGACCAAGCCATCTCTCAAGAACAGGGATGCAATTCTTGCATTATATTCTAAGATGCTTCTAAGCAATTAAACCACAAATTTAACTCCGGCCAAAAGAGACAGTTTAGCATGACACGTAACCATACCGCACAACCCTCAAAGCTTTTGTTATCTTTAATTTAAATCATTCCTAGAATACTTGTGAAAGAGGTCTACGCAAGCTACACTCGTAGACGTTTACGCAAAGCCCTCCCACTATTCACATGATTTAAATTGTTTGTCTAGAAATCCCAACAACCGTACCCATGCACCTCCGGGAACTAGCAAGCTACACTCGTAGACGTTTACTAGAACGAGAGATACACTTACAGCCTAGGACCGCTTTGTGGAGGTCTATTGATTTTAATTAAAAAATCTGCTTAGTATTTTTCTTTTAAAAGGTTTCTTTATGCGCACACATAATTTACTTTTGTCATTATATTTTCCAAATTTTTGCATGTAATTAAACAAGCCCAAAATTCCCAAAATATAATCCAACAAAAGAAATTAATCACATAAGCATGCTTGGAAAGCTGTAAATAATAAAAGCAGTAAATCATGCTTTTCCTATTATCTACACATGCTTAATTGTGCACATAAATAAATCACATATCATACGAGGACAATTAAGGCAAACAAAAATTCTTCGTGGCCCCAAAATTAGAAAATAAAATTCTATTCTATTACAATTTGAATTTTGAATTAATTTGGATAAATCCAAATCTTTTCAAATCTTCCAAATCTTCAAGAGGCCTTCAAATCTTCAACCACCAAATCTTTTGGGATTTTGGCCTTTGTGATCTGATGATTTTCCCTAACCCTAATGCAAACCCTAGGGTTTACACAGGATTGCACAAACCACCAAAACACGAGCCACCACGACGGGACAGCAGCAGCCGACGACGACCGAAGTCACCGCCGATCGCCGCCCGCCGCCAGCCCTGCGCCGAGCGCCGCCGTGCGTATGCACGCGCGCGCGCCCCGCGCGCCGCTGCGGTGTCGTGCAGCGCGGCCCTGCGCCCGCGCGCACCTGCAGCCGTGCGCCCGCGCCGCCGCCACGCCCGCCATCGTCCGTCGTGCCCTCCGCCGGCCCTTCGTCGGCTCCGTCTTCGTTCTTCGTCCTCGACCCGTTCAATTACATAAATTTGAAAAATTACAGAAACTATTCTATTACAATTTCAAATCTATTCTAATCATGGATTTTCTCATGATTTTACAAAATAATTCAGCCCTACACGGATAAACCACCGCGGGCTGAATCAACGGGTTGCCACGAGGAAAAAAAACCAACATCCACAATAATAAATTCATACATGCAAAATATCGAATTTAATTATGAACAACAGAGCCATAAATCAGAAACCTGGCTCTGATACCAATTGTAGGGTTTTACCGTGAACCGAATCACCAAAACCAAACTGAACCGGATCGGATCTATGGATATTGCTCATAATTAATTTCTCAAAACCCTAGCATGCTCCTATGAATTTAATACAAGATTGTGGACTGAGAGATTACCGTAAATCCGTAGGGTCTGAACCGATCTTTCGCGTTTGAATTCCAAATTCCAATTCAACCACGCGATCCGATTTTATCTGCGGAATCAGAAATTAGAACCCTAATTTCTAGACAAAATCGAAAACACAGAAAGGGAAATAAGAAATCTCTTGTTCTCCAGATTAGATCTTCAGATCTGTGTCCCGGTGCTGTTCAGATCTACTACTGGTGAGGACTTCGTAGATCTGTGGCTTGAGCAGGACCAGAATTCAAAATTCTCCTCCTCTCCCTCTTGAAATCGGCGCCCCCACTGTCTCTCTCTAGGTTTAGGGTTTTTCAACTCTGTTTTAACTTATGAGAGAGAGCTGTCTATTTATAGACCTAGGGTTGTAAACCCTGATGGGCTCCTGGGCTCAATTCAGCACACTTATTTGGGCCAGACCTGGGACCTAATGCAAATAACAAAGTGGGCCTATAAATTAATTAATTCTCATGTCCACAACCCAAGACACAATTAATTAATTAATATTAATTCTTTTTCACCACAGAATTAATACTGACCTACCCCTTTATTACCACATTATGAGAACGGGTTGCATTAATTGAGAATCCCCATATTTAAGGTTACCGGACATCCATTAATTAATCGGAGCCTCTGACAAGCTCTAACTACAATTAATTAATATCTTATTATTCCTGAGTAGTACCACTCAAACCTTATCACTCGTGCCTGAACTTAATCAGCCTGCAAGACTTTGGCACGATGAATGTTATTGAGCTCCTCAGGGAATGTCCCCATCCTATTACTCGGATATGGTTACCTAAGTTCAGTCTCAGGCGGTATTACACGAACTGTTATTACCCAAGATGCGGATATACGAGCGCGCTGTATTGGCTCTCCACCATGGCAAGTCAAAGCAACAGTCAACCCGTGCAAACCCCTGAACCTTCGTTAGGGTTTGGACTCAATCAATATAACGAGATCTTTTATTCGCTGATGTCAGACAGACGAATATATCTCACCGCGGTCCATCAATACGCCACCTCTGCGTACCAGCATGTCAAGTAACCAAGACAGACTACTTATTCCGACAATGCCGCAGCCATCCGGATAGACGTATCCTCATACGCTGTCTCGGCTGTGATTATGTTTATGTCTCACTAGGTCAAGTGATCATACTTTCTTCTGCGATCTACAACATGCCGTATGATCGTCCCTATCGGTGAGACAAGAGGATACCATTGTTCATACATGTACGATTGTTAATAGATAGGAGAAATAAACCGTTGTATACACATTGTAATAAATGCTTTCAGTATACAAAACCCATCACCTTAGCCATCAATGCAGCCTTGTGTCTCACCTTTCCCAGCATAGCATTTTCAAGTTTCTTCTTGAAAATTTATCTACAACCAATGAATGAGCCCTTAAAAGGCTTATCCACTAACGACCATGTTTTGTTGTGATGTAGAGATGTCATTTCCTCTTTCATTGCCTTAAACCACAAATCAGTCTCATTGTTTTCCATTGCTTCTTCATAGCTAGAAGGTTCAGCTCCCTCCATTTTCTCAGCAATTTGTAGATTAAGAAATACAACAGTCAACATTCGCATCACTAAAGAGTTTGGGAGGATGTGCCTCCCTCCTGATTCGATCTCTGGAAAGCCAGTAATTGGAGAGATCACTTATGTTGTCATCTGCTGCAGCAACTTCACTTTCTTGTACATGTATACTTTCTGAGCTGGTTTCATCTAGATTCTCTTCTACTTCTGTAACCTTTGTTTTAGCTGGATGGAGTTTGGATTTCTCCTTTGAAGCAGATTCCAAATAGGGAATTTTCTCCTCATTAAAGACTACATCCCTACTTATAATGATCATCTGATCACCTTCTTCTATGCACCACAAACTGTATTCTTTAACACCAATTGGAGAACCTAGCATCACACATTTAAGTGTTTTGGGCTCTAGTTTATCGTGTTTAAGGTGAGCATAGGCTGAACATCCAAAAATCCTCAAGTGTGAGTAGTCTGGTAGTCTGTCATACCATAACTCTTCTGGAGTCTTAAATCCCGAAGCTGTAGCAAGACTTCTATTAATCAAGTAACTACCTGTAGCCAAAGCCTCACCCCAAAACTTCTTTGGCAATCCAAAACTCAAGAGCATACACCTCACTTTCTTTAATAATGTGTGGTTTATCCTCTTTATTACCCCATTTTTTTGTTGAGGGTTGTAGGGAACCGTCTTGTGCCTTTTAATACCTCTTGATTTAATGAATACCTGAAGCTCTCCTGAGGCAGACTCCAAGCCATTATCAGTCCTCAAAGATTTAATTCTCAGCTCTTTCTCATTCTCCACCGTTCAACACCGTTCTATTAATCTAGGTGTTGTTTCTACCTTGCTCTTTAGTATATAAACCCATACTTTCCTGGAAAAGTCATCCATAACTGAAAGGAAATACCTCCCACCACTAAGAGTTTCAGTTTGGATGGCCCCCATATTCTGAATATACATAATCAAGTGGTTGGTTGCTCTTATAGTTGCTGGTGTTGTTGGGCAACTTCATGCTCTTAGATAAAATGCATTTCTCACACGGTGTAGCCTCAGGACTTCCTTCCACTTTTATCAAGCCATTTATACTCAGTTTATTCAATCACTTGAAGCTTATGTGGCCAAGTCGAGCGTGTCATAATATGCAGCTATTTTCTGTAATAGAGTCTGATTGGCCAATAATAGTCTTGGCAATGAGATAGTATATGTTGTTTCTCCTCTGAGCTTTAAGAAGTTCAACATCATTCTTGCTCACACTTATCTCCCCATTGCATCCTCCAAACTTGTACCCCTTCTCCTATAAGACTCCTAATGAAATCAAATTCCTCTTTATTTCAGGTATGTATCTTACACCTAGAGGAGCTTGTTTTCTCCTTTGTGATTTTGGATTCTAATTGGTCCAACTCCTATAACATGACACATGTTGTTATTTTCCAACATCACAAACCCTTATTGATCAAGTGAATGTCAACAAACCAATTCAAATAAGGGCACATATGAAAGTAACATCCAGAATCAAGGATCTAGTGATCACTAACATTTGATTCTGTGATGTTCAATGCCTCATGTTGTTCCTTTTCAGCAGTTGCAACAGTGTTGTTCCCTTGAAATGATTGCAACTTCTTATATGAGAAACAATCGTTTATCATGTGGCCTGGTTTCTTGCAAAAATGACAAGTTCTTGTCTCAAGCTGTCAGGATTGGAAGGAAGACTACTTTCTATCCTTTTGAGAACTGTTCCATTTTGTCTGATTGGCAGGTTTATAGGAGAATTGTCTTGGAGGTAAGAATGACTTTCTTGCTTGTTATTTGGAAACACCTTCTTTACTAGTAGTCCTACACCTGACTGACAAGTAGTTGTTCCATATGTTTGCTTTTGAACCTCCTTGCCCTTTACTGCTGATTGAACTTCATCTAAAGTGATGGATTTCTCTCTTCCATATATCACCGCATCTCTTAAATTGTCATAAGACTTAGGCAATGCATTGAGCAAGTGAATTGTCTTGTCCTCATCTTCCAACTTCACACCAAGGTTCTCTTAATCGTCCACAACCTTGTTAAACTCATCGACTTGATCTAATATGCTCTTTTCATCTGTGAACTTATAAGTTTAGAGTCTCTGCTTCATGTACAGTCTGTTGGCCAAATATTTAGACATGTAAAATTTCTCCAACTTAGTCCAAACTGCATTTGTCGTTTCCTCCTTGGCTACCTCTCTTAAGACCTTATCATCCAAGCTAAGAATAATCGTACTCCTAGCCTTACTAATCAACTTCTTCTTTTGATTCAGAGTCTTTGTTCTAAACAAATCTTTATCTTCAAGAATGGCTTCATCCAAGCCTTGTTGTGTTAGAAATTAGAATGGCTTGCATTTTTACTTTCCACATGCCAAAGTCATTTTTGCCTGTGAATTTATCAATCTCAAACCTAGCTCCAGCCATCACCCGGATTGAGATTACCCACACAGAAAATCTTAACTACACCATCAACAAGAAATCAGACTTAAATTCACAGTCAATAGAACCACACAGCTCAATCCCACGGGTGCATAAATCTACCCAATCAACCAGAAACCAATGCCCAGAACTTGAACTCCAATACAATTCTTGAATTAGGGGAGGTCGCAAGAATCCTTATCCGGAATGAAAAGAAAACAATCTTTCAGAAATCAGCTCTCTGTTCGCAATCCTTCATTCACCATAATCTGGAATGCGTTCTTGGTCGCCTCAATACAATGTGCTTCTCACAGACGACACCAATTTATAAAAGAAAGTTGCAACCGACAAAAACACACAATAGTTGCAACCAATTTTACGTGGTTCACTTCTTGCAAAGATACGTCCACGGAGGGTATATGAGACTCTTTATTGATGACTTGAAACAAGAATGAGACTCTCAGCACACAGCTGCATCAACTACAATCACACAACAATCTTCTCTCGCTAAGTTTTCAGTTTTTTCACACAGATATCTGCTCTCTCTCTCTCTCTCTCGATCTGCTACAAAAAGAAAAATGAAGAAGATGCTTAGTTATAATGGTAACACCAACGGCTCCATAAGATTCTGCCAACTCAGCAACGATCCAACGACTCACAACACCAGCTCACTTAACTAATAAAAATGTGATCAACAAAAAACACGCTTCTTCTTCATCAATCGAGCAAAATAGATTCTCAACACTTGAAGTCAAACTTCAAGCTTCTAACACGCAACAAACATCCACCAAACTAATCCCAACATTTGGGGTCATGGATAATTGCCATATTTTACTTTAACCAAATTTTAAACAGTTGAAAGTTATAAGTGTAAAATAGTCTAGAATATAACTATTTATATTTTAATTATTTTAATTATCCATTCTTGTCAACATGGCTCGTGCTACGAATTTTGATGGTCGACGTTTGAAGACTTTTCTCTGTCTTTCCCTTTCCTCGTTGTCCACAGAAGGACACTCAAACTTCAGGTGTTCGGAGGAACCACATCGAAAGCATGCTCTGGGGGCTCGCTTGGCAATCCTTTTTTCATTTGAGTCCGGTGCTTCTTTCTTTCCTTTCACCTTCTCGAGGAGTTTGAAAAGCCACCTCATTTGTTCTTCAAGCTCGGCGATTGAGCTTTCTCCTTCCTTGGATTGAGAACCAGACGTCGTTGGTTTCTCTTGTATTAAGCTTGACTGACCAGCTGGCTGGTCAGTACGGAAGAGTTTCTTGGTTTTCCATTTGGAATCCCTCTTCACTAGGAGTGTTCGCGGTTTGGCCGAAACTGTTCAAACCGGCCAAATAAATTGGTTTTGGCCGGTTATAATTTCATTTTTCAAACTGACAGTTTGAAAAAATTGAAATCGGTCAAAACCGGTTCGGTTCCAGTTTGGTGGCCCAAACCAGCCGTTTCGGCCGGACCGGCCATATAAGTATATATATATTTGTTTAAATATTTTACAAGAAATATGCTATAGGTTAGTTGGACTGGCGATGCTTAGGAATGCTTGTTGACGGGGGTTCGATCCTTCCCTATGTTATATTTGCTGCCAATTTTTTTTAAAACCTAAAACACAAATTTATTTACTACATTTTGAATAAAAATCAAGTAAAATCATGTATTCTTTTATATTTATGTTAATTCCATTAGTAACTGTAATTTTAATTTATTTTGTAGTTGAACTATGGACTTTTTTGTTTTGTGTTTTAGAACTTTATATTATTGCTATGAAATGTAGTTTTTATTTTGAATTGAAGTGTAGTTTTTATTTTGAAATATATAGTGCATTGTAAAACTTTAGAACATGTTTCATTTCAAACCGTAAAAACTGGCCGGACCGAACCGTTTTTATATGGTTTGGCTAAATTATTCGGCCGGTTTGGTTTGGAAAAATCTCAAACCGTACCTATTGGTTTGGCTGAGATTTTTCTCCGAAACCGGCCGAACCAGACCGCGAACACCCCTACTTTTCACATAGTAAGTTGCGTCTTCAGCTTGATGGCTTGGACAGCTAGCTGCTCGCATAGCTTCATTCTTGTTCACCATTTTGATGTCCCATTCGTGGGCCTGTAGTTGGGCGAACAACTCCTTGGTCGTCATTTTGGATAAGTCTTTTTCTTTCGGTGTGGTTGTCTTGACGAACCAATCCTATTTCGGCATCTTGGACATGATCTTGGCGTTAAGATATGCGTTGGAGTATGGCCTATCCAAAGCCTCTCTTTTTCATCGCTTTATGGTCTTTCCGGGTTGCATCTGGAATGACTCATACATGTCGACACACACTTGCAGTTTGTTGCGCTTCATCTGATCGGTTTCGTGGCAAAGTGTGTCGAGGTAGCTCCATACTTCTTTTTCACTGTTGAACCACATCACTTCCTCCATCAAGGCGTCAGGTAGGGAAGATAGTATGGCTTCTAGAGCTAAGGAATCAAGTTGATTTCTTCTTTGTCTTCTGGACTCCACTCATCGTACAATTTTCTGACAATTCTTGCGTCTTCGTTTCCAAGAGGTGGAAGGACCTTAGTAATCTTTATTGGCCCCTTTTTCAGTACATCTATTATTTCTAGATGAACGCTCTTTAGCTGTATGGAAGACCTCTTCTTCCATATCTCGTACTTTTCTGGATTGTACGATGGCAGCTTTATCATGTTCATCATGACTGTATGTAAGCTAAGATACAAAAAAGCATGCAAGGAATGGATATCAGTCCTACGCGACTCAAAACCACCAGCTTGTAAGGACTGACCGCTCTGATACCACTTGTTGGTCCCGGTTTATCAGAGTAAAGAGTACAACAAAAACTTAGTTTGTTTGTTCGGTAAGCTTGCACTTATCCAAGTTGATGGTTACGTGTTAGCTTGGTTTGTCAAATCTAGTCAGGTACTTAGCATCAAATATTATTAGTGTCAGTATTCAGTATATACTACAACACTTGAGTGTTAAGTTTTAAAATATAAGTAAGCTGACAAAATAAAGAAACAGTAAATGACAAACAAATTTATAGTGGTTCGGACTAAACCGTCCTACGCCCACTATTCAGACACTCGGTCTGGTAATCCACTAAGCTTAGAACTTTACAGGTGGTCCACAATTCAAATGTAACCTATAAATACCCCATCAAAGTAGAGAGTCAAGTTACATATTTTACGCTATCATTTCATACGATCAAACATTTTTTTGCTCTCTCTCTCTCCAAAGCTTTCCATGTCTTTATGCACGATACTTCTGTGTCTTCTTATACACAAGACCACCATAGTCCATTAGGATCTGAGATATCATAAATCTGTAGGCCAGCCAGCCAGAACAACAATATTGAAGGGAACAAAAAATCTTGTACCTTGTAGCTAAGAGTTAGAAGAACTCTCAATTTAGTAGAAGAACTGAAATCGTTACCCATATTCAAGTACAATGGACAATTAATGTGGCAAAAGGCAAAACCTAGCATGGAAATCGTAGTAAAACTCAACCAACTGTGATGCCTGGGGTCGAGACCAGTTGATGTCTTCCGCTAAAGAAGATTCAAAGTTGTAAACAGTATTACATTACCACGTGCAAATGATGAATAATGAATTACGTTTAACAGATGGTCGAGTGGACATAAGGACTAAATCCTAAAGTGAGAAAGTTGCTTGAATACAAATGATTGCTTCAAGCGAGTGGTAGACATGATCAAGCAACGTGGTATATATAAGCAAGTTTTTCTCACTTTTTCACGAGATTTTTGTTTTCACGTGATCTAATCTCTCTTTGTGTGGATTAGGTGAGAATGTTTTTTATGACGAGAAATAATAAATATGAACCTTTCAAATTTAACTGCATTATATGATGCTTAAATGCCTTTTATTTTAACTAATATTATATGTATTATATAATTAATATATATGATTTACATAAAAAAACTATGCATTTCTTCATTTTATGCATACCGTTCATCCTAAAATATTAATAGTTAATGTTACTTTTTTCAAGATTTTGTACATAATTATTTTATAAATTATTTTAAAATATATTTTGTTTAATTGTCATATATTATGCATATATAAATTATACTTACTTTTTAACAATTAAAACAATTTATGTCGACAATTGATGCTATTGCTATTAGATCCAAACTCTATTTAAACATCTTGTCATAAGTAGAGAACAATCTTTTAAATTTTTTTTTTTCAATTTATTTCCACAACTAAATGATGCATTAAATATTTTGGTCTGAAATCCACCGTACCAAAAGCCTGTTTGCTGGTCCATAGGCTGATTTTCGTTTACAGAGAAAAGCTTTGATGAGCGAGTCAAAGACTGATGAAAAAGAAGAGAAGAAAATATTAATTGATTAGAGAGTGTAATTAAGTAGTACAAAAAAGCTTTTATTTTTTGGGAATTCTATCCCCAAAAAATTCTATTCGATATTTTCATACTCCTTCTGAATTTTATCTCAATAAATTTTTTTCCGATAATTATATCTTATATTTTTATTCTATCATTGAATTTTATCCGAATAATTAACTGCGTTCAAAAGTTGTTGACTCGATTGTTTTATTTCATGTGATTATCGACGTGTTATCCACGTCGATATTTATTTATATATTTTAGATTTTTTTCAATTTTTAAAACTCAATGTAGTTGTTAATGTTATTTATTTTATTTTATCTACGTGCAATATTTTAATTGGAAAAAATTTAAGAAACAAATAAAGTTTTTATTTATGAAAAAATTTAATATGGTTGTCGAAGTGTCATCCATGCAAATATTTATTTGTTCTTTTTTTTAAAAAAATTCTCAATTAAAATATTGTACGTTGATAAAATAAAATAAATAACGTCGACAACCACATTAAATTTTTTAAAATTGGAAAATTTTAAAATATATAAATAAATATCTATGTGAATGACACGTCGACAATCACATGAAATAAAACGATCGAGTCAACAATATTTGAACTTCATTAATTATTCGGGATAAAATTAATTGATAGAATAAAAATATAAGATAGAATTACCAAATAAAAATTTATTTGGATAGAATTATCGGATAAAAATTTATTGGGATAAAATTAAAATATAGAATAGAATTACCTTCTTGGGATAGAATTCCGAGAAAGTGGAAACTTTAGGATAGAATACCCAATTTTTCCTTGTTCCGACATGGACATCTTTGCAAATAAAAATACATTAGTATTTTAAATTAATGTATAAAGATGTCTTAAAGTATTTTGAATTTATAATTAATTAATTATAAATAAAGTGTTTAACCATTTATGTTTAGATTTGTGGAGTAGTATTTAAGTTATGAGTAAAACGTTGAATTATATTTACACTTTGTGTCGGAGTTGACGATGATATTTTGGTTCTTAGTTGTGCACCCAACTGTACTCCAATGGTGTCTGAGTCTGAATTCTTACACCAATAAGTTGTTGTTTTTCTTGAATTATAGAGAGTATGAAAAAAGGGTGAGAGTCGTAGCACCTTTAATTCAAAAGCTCTAAATTTTCTATTCATGTTCACTTTTGTCTTTACCCTCCCTCCTCTTTCCCAAAACTTCCTTGCTTGCCCCTCTTCTCTCTCTTGCGCATTCTAAATCTAGGGTTTTTGTGTGGTTGAGTGCAGTGGGAGCTGGCTCCATATGGGATTCCTCTCCGCATTTTCGGAATGAGCTTTGATTTTGATGTGTGTTCTTGCAAGTCCATTTCTGTCAAAACCCAGTCTTGCAAGTTTCCTCACTTTCCTTTTATTCCGATTTTGTAGGTTCAACACTGTTGACTCATAATCATTTCTTGGTTTTTTCCGTGATTCATGGGAAACCCATGTTAAAAAAAGTTGTGCTGTAATTATGTGTTCGAGTTTTACCATGTGTATTTCTTCATTTTCTCGTTAGGGTTTATCTGTGATTTCCCTCACTTTCAGATTTGTGGAGATAGTGTAAAAACCGTGTCTTTGCTGTGAAAATTTAGTGAATTCATGGATGGGAGAGAAGGGATGGCATTACAAGGCTCAGCTTCATACTACCTTCATAGAGGTGGATCTGGTGGCTCAGGGCCAGGCCACTCTGTTCATGGAGGAGGCGGTGGGGGCTCCGCCGCTCCTCAGCCTGCTTACAAGAATCTTGCAAATGCCAGCATTCCGATTAATGTAGGGGTCAGCGGTGGTGGTGCTACGAGCAGTTCATCATTCCATATTGAGAACCCATCTCAGAGTTTCCCCCATGGCAGAAGCTTGACCACTGGTGGGGAGCCGGTGAAGAAGAAGCGAGGTAGGCCGAGGAAATATGCGCCTGATGGAGCCAACATGGGTTTGGGATTGTCCCCCATGTCTGCACCTAAGCCTTCTTCCGCTCCGGTGGTCAGCCCCGGGGAGAAAACGCAAACGCGGCGGGGCCGCCCTCCTGGTTCTGGATGGAAGCAGAAGCTTGCCCCCCTTGGTAAGCAAAGCTTTTGATTCTCTACACTGTTGTCTGATTATAGAATACTCATTTTGTAATCTCTGCAATCCATACATTGATTAATGTTATTAGAATCAGGGAAAGACATGTTTCGAATTTGTAAATGTTGTTTGTCACTTTGATGGAAGTGATTCATATGGACCTCTTTTGAGTGCTTTATTATTGTCATGAAGTTTGTATTACTTGTTCTTGTTTTGTTGTTACTTCACTAGGCCTCCATATAAATGTATTTATCTCACATTCATGGCGAATCATTCTTCATTTTTAGTATATTAGCAATGTTCTACATTCCACATCACTTTTCGAATGGAATTCTGCTCCATTTTCATTACAATATGTTGGTTGTATTTATACAGGCTATTTGTTATGTTTGTGATTTTTCTTTGATTAGGTGAATGGATGAACAACTCTGCTGGATTAGCCTTTACCCCACACGTCTTGCATGTTGGAGTTGGTGAGGTATCTTTCATCGCAAGTTTCTATTATCGCCCACACACTACACTGTCAAGTCCGATTGATATGTAGCTCGTTTCATTTCATTACATAATTTTCCAACTGTTTTGATAATTTGTACTTGTTGGACCTGTACCTTACTCTACGGCATTATGTTTAATGCAAAAGTATGTCGAATGTTGTTTAGTATGTCGAGAGATGTATGAATTGGTTGTTCAAACAGGATGTTGCAGAGAAAATACTGGCATTCGCCCAACAAAGGCCAAGAGCTCTATGCATTATGTCTGCTAATGGATCAGTTTCTGCAATTACACTACGCCAGCCTACTACTTCTAATAGCACTGTTACTTATGAGGTAACAAGCTTCTGCCATCTGCTCGTTTTCCTTTGCGTTGTTTCATTCGGAAATTCTTAATGGTATTTCGAGGATATGCACAGGTTTGATTATGAAAGGCTTAGATCATTTATCTGACGAGAGACTGTTTCGGCATTTCTTTTCTTTCAGGGCCGGTTCGAGATACTTTGCTTATCAGGGTCTTACTTGGTTGCTGAAAATGGCGGTCCTCGGAATCGTACTGGCGGCATAAGCATTTCGGTCTGCAGTCCCGACGGCCATATCATCGGGGGTGCTATAGGTGGTAGGCTCATAGCTGCAAATGCTGTGCAGGTATGTTATGTTCAACTTTGCAACCATTTACCAGTTAATCACATCAAAATGACAACGAAGAAATGTTCTTGCAGATCGTCGCGTGCAGTTTCATATACGGAGGTACTAAGCCGAAGGGCAAGGCAGAGTCAGGCGCCGAAGATGAAAAACATGTGGAGGAATGTAGTGAGAAGCCATTGATCCCAATGACAGCTGGTTCTAGCCAGAGCTATACACCTAATTCTGGATGGCCACCAGCCCCAGCCCCAGAAGTTAAAAACTCCCAGACAGATATCGACTTGATGCGCGGATGAGAGAGACAGAGAGAGAGAGACAACAATAAGCTCATGTAAGTTTTTTTTTTCTCTGTATATATGTGTTGTTGTAAATGAAGCGTATCTGCGGCGCTAGTAGAGAGAGAGAGTGGATGGAGCTAACAAAACAAATTGTCCCTTGTAGTATCTTAGGATGTAGTAGATATTGGAAATGAAAGAGGGTGGTGGTGTTTTTTTTACAGAGTAAATTGGTGGGATTTGTCTCTTGCTGTAACCCTAACTTCAATTGTAGGACACTGTAATTTTGGAGATCATATCTTGCTTCAGATGGTAGGATTTATTTTTTCTGGAGCGTAGGTAGTTAAGTGCTTCGTTTATGATTAATTGGCTATGAGTTTGAGTTATGTTCGGATATCCCTTCTCCATTTAATGGTGTACCCCATTTTTTAAGGGTTCTTTTTTTTTCCAATTTGCACCTATGAAATGAATGAAGCTATCTATATTTGTCTTCTTGGATAAGATTTGGGGTAGATGTACTAAAATGTCATCACCTTTGATAGGTTGTTAAATCATTAATCTCTACAATAGTTATTCTTCACTTGCTAATGATATGGTTTTTATACATCAATTTATATTTGATTCGTTAGGAAATACTTGATCTTTATTTAGATCAGGTCTTTTAAGGAAATAATTCATTCGTTCGTATCTAATTTAATCCTTAGTCTGGAAAAATCAGACGAGTTTATTGGGTTTTGAATTAGTTCTATTGGGGTGTGAGTAGGGGTGGGAATAGGCTGGGCTTTGATCTTGAAGGCCTGGGCCTGTTATAATTTAAAGAGGTGTTATAATTTAAAGAGGCCTGAGTCTGGCTTGTTATTTATAGTAGGCCTTTTTGTAGGCCTAAGCCTGTCCTTTTTAATGAAATAGGCTTGATTTTTTAGCCTGTATAAAGCCTATGAGAGCTTACTTAAAATTTATAATGTATATTTTATTTTTAAGTTATAAATATATTATGTTATTTCAATAGCAAATACATTTAATAAATTAGATAAATATATTATTTGGTAACAAATGATTTATTTAACTTATTTTATTATTCATAAATCATAAATAAATTTTTAATTCTAGATAATAAATATATTTAATTGATTATATAATATATGATTATTTTCATAGGCTGGCCTGTTAGGCTTAGTAGGCCTATTTTCGAGTGTGAGCCCGGGCCTGCTTAGCTAAATAGGCTTTTTAAATAGCTTAAGTCTGACCTATTTACGAAATTAGTCTGGCCTGTGATAGGCTAGGCCGTAGGCCCTTGTCGGGTAGCCCGACCTATTCCCACCCCTAGGTGTGAGATATTGATCCAAGTGAAATTGGATTAAAATCTTTGGGGTTAAATAATATTGGTCTTAAATTCTAACACTTCACTTTTACTACTCCCTCTGTCCCTATGTATTGGCTCCTTTTCTTTTTACACACAAACCAATGCAAATGGAAAAAATTAATAAAATATTGATGATATAAAACTTGAATGGAAATAAAAAGTGTGTAAATGACCAAAAAAGGCACTACAATTACAAAGCCAACTAAAAAAAACTGAAAAGCTGAGATTTATAACTCCCACCAAAATATTTTGGTGGGAGCTGAAATGATCAAAAAGTTAGAGCCAAAATATTCAACTGCAGGACCAAACAGCAGCTTTACATGTTTATAAATAGAGAGACAACTTAAACCATTACACATCCTATAAGAAATTACAAAAAATGGGTACAAACAAAGACATTCCAGCTTCAAAGAAGGAGGAAATTATGCAATTCTTGCTGGGGAATTGCATCAATGGCAAACCAAAGAGGGGGAAAATTGTTGAGGCTGCCTCCATTTTCAACTGCAGCAAGAGAAGCATATCAAGAATTTGGGAATCAGCAACAAAACAAATGGAAAGAGGTGAAGTTATGCATGCAGTTAACAAAAGAATGAAAAGAATCAGCCACAGAAAAATTGAGGTAAACCTTTCTCAAATTGCTGAAGTTGAGATTCAAAAGAGAGGGACAATTAGAGCACTAGCTGAAAGCATTAACATTCCTAAATCTGTAGTAGGAAGATGGGCTAAATCACATCTGATCAGGGCACATACTAATGCTATTAAACCAGCCTTGACAGCTCCTAACAAGTTGACTAGGTTGAGTTTCAGTTTGCAAGCTGTGGATTATGATCAAGAGTTGGATATCTTAAGATTTAAACCTATGGAAAATGTTGTACACATTGATGAGAAGTGGTTCTATCTAACCAAGAATACACACAAGTACTACATCACTGAAGGTGAATAAGAAGTGCTTCGAACATGAATGGTGATTGGAGAAGCTGATTGTTGATTTATGATTAGTGATCACATGAATGGTGCAGAGGTTGAAAGCTCAAGTTTTTTTGTAAAGCTTTAAGATGAAGTGGGGTTTTTTGTAAATGGTTTTAGATGCATTAATGTGGCTGAAAGCTGAAGACTTTTTGTAAAGCTTTTAGATGCATTAATGTAAAGAAAAGCTTTTATATGTATGAATGTGAATGACTCAAGAACAACTTGCAAACAGAAACAACAACCATTCAATTGTTGAATGAGACATGATTTAAGACTAGCTTGCAAACAGAATCAACAACCAATCAATGTTTGAAACCACTCCAAAGCTGTGTAAAGCAATTTAATTGTAGTATCTGAAGTGTGTGCAGATTGTACAATTGCATCATTTCAGATCATTAGCCACAAATTCCCACTACAGAACCAACAGCAAATTAAAAGAATCAGCCACAACCACTGCAGACCACAATAGATGATCACAGACCACAACCAACAGCCCCATAGTGATCATCGAAGACCAGAAACCAACAGCAAATTCATCGCAGACCACATGCAACAAAAATTGATCGCAGACCACAAGCAACATAGAAATCACAGACCACAACCAACAGCCACATAGTGATCATCGAATACCAGAAACCAACAGCAAATTGATCGCAGACCACAAGCAACAAAAATTGATCGCATACCACAACCAACATAGAAATCATCGCAAACCAGAAGCAACAAGTAAAAGCCATCAAGTGATTAGAAATAACCGGATGTTGGGAAAGTATATTTCCCAAAATTGTCGAACCACCGCCTTGATCTCTTCGTTTTCAAGCCTCAACGTCTCTGCTTCGAACGCCAGCCACTCCCACTCCTTGGTGTATGGCCCGCTCAGAAAAATACGCTCATTTGGGCTGCCAATCTCTGCCTCCAAGCCTCCGGCGGCATCGGATCCATCGGCGCATGAATCAGAAGGGATCGGTTCAGTAAATGAGTGAAGAGAGCAAGGACGGAAACAGATCTCGGTCGAGGAAACATCACCTGCGCGGCAGACTGGTGGCGGAGAACCGGCAGCCGGGGGGTTCGTCATCACGTGCAGCTCTTCGTCTGCAATCGAAGAACCGGCGGGCAGGGGTTTCATCATCGCGGTCAGAGGGGCGGCGACTGCTAGATGGACGGCCGATTTGAGGGGAAGAGAAGACTGCGGATCAAACGAAGAGAGAAGAATCGAGGGCTTCGCAGACAGCTCTTCGTCTACAATCGAAGAACCGGCGGCCGGGGGATTCATTATCGCGGTCAGAGGGGCGGCAGTCGCTAGATGGACGACCGATTTGAGGGGAAGAGAAGACGGCGGATCAAACGAAGAGAGAAGAATCGAGGGCTTCGCAGACAGCTCTTCGTCTGCAATCGAAGAACCGGCGGCCGGGGGATTCATTATCGCGGTCAGAGGTGCGGCGGCCGCTAGATGGACGGCCGATTTGAGGGGAAGAGAAGACGGCGGATCAAACGAAGAGAGGAGAAAGGGTTTAGGGTTCGCTCAGAAAATAGGGATCGAATGAAGATTTTCGATCTATTCGATTATTCAATCGAATAGATCGGCGGGGGTAGGGGGGTAAAAAAATTTAGGGTTTCAAGGGTAGTTTAGGAATTTCATGTTTTTTTTAATATAATTAAAATGAATATAAAAATATTATAATTTTGCCTAAAATAGTAAGAGGACCAATAGATCGGGACGGACGATAACGGAAAGAGTGACCAATAGATTGGGACGGAGGGAGTATTTCATTAGAATTAATAAGTTTACGAATTATTACACAATTTAATATTTTATGACTTTTAATGTCATTATATTTTTTTTCTATCTTTTAGTATTCTAGATAGTAAAAAATGTAAAAAACATTTATTCTATGGCAAAGTCTCAGATGAGACGGTCTCATCATTTTTATTGTGAGACGAATTTAATAAAATGATGTATTTCTTTATTGTAAATGATGTATCACCATTTTTATTGTGATATGAGTTTAATGAAATGATGTATTTCTTTATTGCAAATGATGTATTTCTTTATTGCAAATAATGTAATTCTTAAAAATAAAATGATGTATTTAATTTATTGAAATGATGTATTAAGATCCGTCTCACAATAAAAAAATAAAAAAACAGTAAGACCGTCTCTCGGAGACCAAGTCTTATTCTATTAAACAATATAAAACACATTACAATCTTTATCAATTATCAATTTAAATATTAAGTATATAAAATTTTTATTTTGTTTTATCAATATTTGAATGTGTTTAACTTCTTAATTATAAGTTTAAGAATTTAACTATCTATTGAAAGCTATTTGTATAACTACAATATTATGACTCAAAACATAAATAAAAGATAATGTTGAACATCAAAAATTAGATTTGACATAATAATTATGATAACAAATATTAAAATATAATCGGGTTATTCAGACAAATCTATATGGTTTCGGGCTCAATATTATTGGATCTCGGACTATTCAATCCTGATTTGGGCTAATTTTTTTTGGACCATAATATGTCAATTCTTACTTACATTTAATTTAGTTTAATGGGACCAATGTTGATCCTGAAATAAGAGTTAGTCATATGCAGCGAAAAATTAAAAGCGAATTCTTGCAAATTCAAATTGGTTGGTTCTCAATCAGTTTAGTTCTTTGAAAAACTTATTTATCTACAAGTCAAATTAGAGTCAAGTTTGGATATATTCTAACATGAGATAGTGTTGGGTTTTAAATTTTTGCAGAAATAAATAAAACAGTAATGAGTACAAGAATTTATAGATGTTCGGACAACTGTCCTATGTCATCTCTTCAGATAGTAGCCCAAAATATACTAACTTTAGGATTACAATCTGTCTCCACGATCTATCGCAAGCTGGTGAATGCTCGTGTCCACCAGTCCACTTGTTCACTCGCCCAGTGTCTCGTCCTCCTTCGGCACTCAGATAGGGAGTGTGAGCACACCACACAGCCTCCTTCTCCAGAAAGTTTGGAGCTTTTAAGTTCTTTTGGGAACTCTTCGAAATTGCTACAACACGCCCGTGATAGTTACAATTTGAAATAGCTGCAACTACTGTTATCTTTCTTGGAGAGAAAGAACACCAATAATAAGAATTCAAACTGATAGGCTATGAGTCTCGTGTCTAGAGATTGGAGCACAATAAGCTATTACAAATAGCCTCGAACAGGAAAGTAAACTCTGGAGTCTCTGTTTGGAAATTACGATTACGACTAGTGTATGTGCGCTTCGAACCTTCGTTGAGAGTTCATCGTTTGTATTTGTAATCGTGTCGGTCTGTGTTCGTAACCTTTCCTCTAAGATTGCTTCGATCTATTTATAGATGAAGCAAGGAAAGGTTTGACAAAAGAGTCAATTAGAGACAATCCAAATTTTGTACTATCTATTGGGTTCTCTAATCTAATGGAGATAAGTGCTTTTTCCTGCTATGTCCTTTTCTGACACAGGGTGTCGACATCTTTCTGTGTGTCAGAATGACTCGCCAGTTTGAGAAATCTTAAACTGGATGTTTGAATTTCTGACTTTAAGGAATCTTATTTTCCTTAAGTCTTACTTTCTACGATTCCTATGGCATGTCTTCTTTGTTTCTACACGTGAGATGAAACTAGACTTAATAAACTGGTGATGATCCAAGCTGGTGATATCTACCCGTTTATCTGAGTGGTAAGCTTCAGGCTGAAGTGGTCGTCAGTTTGTCAGTTCATGCATGAGTCTTAGTTTCTTCTTGTCTTCACGATGATCAAACTAGTGGCTTCGATCGCAAGCTCAGTTTATCTTGATCAGTTTCTTTACAACTCGATAAACATCCTAAGTGGATATTACAAGTTTGTACCGACTAAGCTAATCTAGAGACATTTTCTAAAGATGGTTACTATACATGTTTGACACATAAAAACATAAAAAGGTAAGAGAATTTCTATCTAATTCCCAACAACCAATCTATAGATTTTTGGTTAAATTAACATCTCTATACAAATATGACAAATATACAATAAGGATTTGATAGTAATTATCTATAAATTTGATATGCAATAACAAATATAAACGTAGTGCTCGTCTTTTCTATAAATAAAAAGATAAAATTAATTGTAATTGGATTTAATATGTGGGTAGTTATATCGATAAATTTGGAGAAATAATTTAACATTGCAACATTGGCAGTGTAGGTTGATGTGTTTTGCCTCTATGTATGGTCGATTTTAACTAAAATATTTTATTTTAAAAAATATTGTATACATAATTGGACAGAGTGACTTTTGCAACTTTGTGGGAACAATAATTGAACCTCACAGAATCATTATCTCTATTTGGACAAATTTGCCCCCATATGGGTGATTGGTTCCCATGATACAACGGACAAATTGGTGTATTTCTGGCGAACTAAAGAGATGCTCGAACTTGATCAAAGAGAGCACAAACGGAGGATCTAGCTCAAAGAAAAGGTCTAGAGTTAAAGAAAATGAAGGAAACTTGTTCTTATGAGCTAAGAAAACAAGCTCTAGAACGAAATGAGAGCTTTAAGAGAAGATAGGAGAAGATATTTTTGGTGTGTTTAGAAAATGAGAATGAGAGCTCTATTTATAGGCTCCATTCCAAGTGTGAACACCCCAAAATAATTAAGAGACTACACTTAAGAGACCATATCAAAGGTCTCACAAATAAAGGTTACAAAACCTTTAAATAATCTCTTAATTTTCCTCACAAAAAAATTTATTAAAAATTAATAAAATTTCCAACAATCCCCCACAAGAGGAAAATTGGAGAGCAAGTTCAACAGTTGAATCCGACATAGGATAGGTAGGTGTTACCCTTTGAACCTTCCCTTGTAAAACATATCGACTTTATTGGCTATCAGTAGACGTGATGTCCTTGAACTAGTCTGCCGTTTGTATAAACAATGATATGCTTTACATGGGACTCTTCCTAACATACTTTAGTTTTCATTGTTATGATCATTCAAGGCCCTGAACATCTGCCTGGTTATGTAAGAGGGTCTAAGAATTGAGCCTCAGGCAATTCTCTTCGAAGCGGTCCCACTTCTCTCTTGCTCGACTTATCGACGCATAAGAATCATTAAAAGTCAATTGCTTAAACCTTCTTCTTTCGGATATCACTTTAATTAGGGATAGTAACCCCCACATTGATTTATGAGTCTTTTTACAATTAGGTTGTCCCATTGAACCTAGCTCTTGGGATCTACAGTCAATTAGGTTGAGTTTCCATTGTATCAACTCTTTCTACAGGCTTTAGTCCCATTCCTCTTGTCGATTTTGCAACTAACTCTCTGTTTAACCCTTTGGTTAACGGATCCACTTAGTTATCTTTTGACTTTACATAGTCGATAGATATAACACCAGTTGAGAGTAGTTATCTAATGGTATTATATATATGATGTATATGTCTAGACTTACCATTATAAATGTTGCTAGGTGCCATGCCAATTGCAGATTGACTGTCACAATGTATACAAATTGCAGGCACTGGCTTTCGGCCAACTTGGAATATCTTCTAAGAAATGAAGTAGCCACTCCGCTTCTTCACCACATTTATGGAGAGCTATAAACTAATACTCCATTGTGTATCTTGCTATAATAGTTTGCTTAGAAGATTTCCATGATATAGTTGCACCTCCTAAAGTGAACATATATCCACTTGTGGACTTTGAGTCCTTCATATAAGATATCAAGTTAGCATCACAATAACCTTCAACTATTGCAGTCCATAGTCAGGAGTATATCTCAAGTACCTAAGTAGTCTTATTATACATTTCCAGTGCTCAGTAGCTGGATTACTTGTATATCTACTTAGCTTACTTATTGCATAGGCAGTATCAGATCGTGTACAACTCATCAAGTACATCAGACTTCCTATGACTCTTGAGTACTCCACTTGAGAAACACTTTCACCTATGTTCTTTGATAGATGTTGACTTGTATCTATCGGAGTTCTAGCAAAATTAGAGTCATCCTTGTTGAATTTATCAAGAATTTTATCAACATAATGTGATTGACTCAGCACAATTCCTTGTAATGTTCGAAGAATCTTAATTCTATGTATCACATCTGCTAGACCCATATCCTTTATGTCAAATCTTGAATTTAACATATCATTTTGTCAGTGCTTCCAATGATTAGAATGTCACCTACATAAAGATATAGGATCACGAATCCATCTTCAGTATCTTTAACATAGACACACTTGTTACACTGATTGATCTTAAATCCGCACTCCATCATGGCGTTATCAAATTATTCGTGCCATTGCTTTGGTGCTTCCTTTAAGCCATACAGAGACTTAACCAATTTATAAACCTTATTCTCTTGTCCAGGAACAGAGAACCCTTCAGGTTGTTCCATGTAAATTTCTTCTTCTAAATCACCATTTAAAAAATTGTTTTTACATCCATTTGATATAACTCGAGATTTCTTAAAGCTATAAAAGCAATAATCATCCTAATAGATATTATTCTCGTCACTAGGGAGTATATATCAAAGTAATCAAGACCTTCCTTTTTTGTAACCTTTAATTACAAGTCTTGCCTTATACTTATCAACAGTCCCATCAGTTTCATTTTCTTTTTGAAAATCCGCTTATAGCCTAATGGCTTGCATCCAGGAGGAAGATCCATAAGGTCCCAAGTGTGATTTTGCAAAATCGAGTCAATCTCACTTTGAATTGCCTATTTCCAAAGTGGTGCATCAAGTGATTTCATCGCTTCAACAAAACTTTGAGGTCACTTTCAGTCAAGTAGACTAAAAAGTCTGGACCATAGGATTTCTCAATCCTAGTTCTTTTGCTTCGTCGTGTTTCTACTGCCACCTCTTGTTGGTCCCTGAGATCAGAGTCGTCGTGGTAACAATAAGATATACACGAAGTGCAGCGGAATAAAAATTAGCATTTACTTGTAAGAAGGTTATTCTTAACTTAGGGTTTTCAGTTCAAGTTTGCTTAAGTTACTTTTTGCAATTATACTCTAGCAACTCCGTTGCTAGGTTAAATCGTCGTAGCTAAAAAGTAATAGAACAGTAATCAACAAGAGGACACAAGGTTTATAGTGGTTCGATCAAATGATCTACTTCCACTCCTTAGTTGAATCGCTAAGAGTTTCACTAAGAAAGTATACGGTGTACAAAGAGTTGCCTCTTCTGTAAAGCAAGCAGCCGTCGTCTGGTCTATCTGCTCCACGGCTATCTTTCGATACTCCGAACCTTTCAGATGTGGCTCCGGCTGAGTCAAGGGCGAACCTTCGTAAAACTCGCTTTTACCACCTGTGGAAGATTTTAAAGTTCCTTCCGAACTATCCTTCGTTCTCGGCGTCAGTGCCCGTTCTAACCAATTCCCTTTCGAGAAACTGACTGCTAGATACTTTTTATGACAAAAGTGATCCCAATGATTGAATATTCTTGAATCCCTTCAAGAATTTCTCAGTTGAGTGTCAGATGTATGGTGGAACACTCAAAACGTTGAAGGCTTTTTGGTATCTCGGTATTATGCCTTTCAACTGAACTGCTCTCAAGATTTCTGTCTCTTTTTGGAAACTTTTGTACGTGTGTTTGCGTTAGAGAGAGTGAGCATCTTTTTTTTTGTATCTTCCTTTGACTTGCCTTTTATAGTTGTCTTCTCGAAGTTTGAGTAGGTAGATCCGTTAGACACAACATATCTTTCTACTTAAATGCAGGTAGCTTTTTACCAACTTTTCTGTCTCCGTACAGGCTTTTCCGTCCTACTTCTGACATGTCTAATCTATGCGTGTTGGTCAGAATAGTGTTGTAGTAGTTGAGATTTGCTTTGCTGTGCCTTTACTGGAACGGGATGCTGAATATCTTTCAGCATGCTCCTGGTCTTGATGCGTAGCAAATGTTCTTCTACTTCTCTGGCTTTGGATTGCTAACGCCTTTAGCAGCCTGTATCGTGTTATCAGATGCTGACCCCTCAGCATTCTGCTATTTCTTTTTCTTCATGCTTTTCTATTGTCTGCTGAGATTTCTTCTAAGCAACCTATTCTATTACAACTCGATGTTTACCCTATACATGACATTACATAAGTTGCTAAGCTATGCTAAGGTTCAGCAATGATCGACCTTTTACTAAGGTTTGATCCAACAAAACCTTTTACATTGTGCTCCTAAGGGTAATTCAGGAAAATATTTTCCCAACGATTTCCCCCTTTTTGGTGTGATCAAAACTTACTAAGGATTGCTGAGACTTAGGGTCGAAAAATTCTGAGTTACAAGGAAGTTTCTAGACAAACTATCTCAGAATCTTACTTGCTTTAAGTCCTTAGCAAAAAACAATCATAATTAAATCATTCAGCAAACTTTCAAACATCCTTGGCTTATCTTCCAGATTCTGATTCGCTGAATACACAGAGAGTGTATTTCAATTATTGCACGCACTCGGAAAATCAGATTTAGACAATAAGGTTTTGTCATGATTCTGATGATTTCATATATGATATTGCAATTACAAGTTTGGTGAAATCAGTTCAGAATCATGCAAATATATATATATATATATATATAAAACTCCATGGCAGATAGGAGTGACCTTAGTTCTGAGCGTCTGGTGGAGGTTTTGGCTTCTCAAGGGATTCCACCTTCCTTGTTGTCATGGCTAAGAGTTTCTCCATTTGCTCGATGCGAGCTCGTTGTTCTGCTTTCTGTTGTTCTTCTAACTTCATTCTTCGTTCGATCATTGCTCGTTCAAACTCTTTTTCTTTTCTCAGCAACTCAGCTTCCTCTGCTTTTACCCTTGCTTGTTCAGCAATCCTTCTTTCTTCCCCATTTTTGAGCGCATCCAAAACAGAGGTGGTGAAAGACTTGTGGTCAGCAAGATCGACGCTGAGAGTTACCACATTTGTTTGCACCGTAGAGACGGTTTCTTCCACATGTGAGATCTTGTCATTAACTTGACCAACCTTTTGTTGAACCTCTGAGACAGAGGTTTTAACTTCAAAGATTGCTCCTCGTACATCAGCAACCTCTCTTAGAACTTCTTCATTGAATCTGGCTTGCTGGATGTCGCGTTGATGTAGCGCGTTGTGGAGTATGTTGACAAGAGATTGAAAACTTACTTGCACTGGTTCAACGGCAATAGGAGCGTCGAAAACGACCATTTCGTTACAGGTTGTTCTGGTGGTAACTTCATCGACTTGTCCTCCCATTGTTATGATTGCAGATTCTGGGACAGTGACTTCAATCGATTGGGTGGTAGCTTCAACAACCACATGTGTATCTACGTCCATTGAGTCACTCACTACATCTTGATCGTGATTTGAGGCAGAACCTTGAGCCTCAGAGGCTTGAAGTAAGGCAGCAGCGCGAGTATAGTATTTTTGAAAATTTATCATTTTGAGATGATTCTGTCGCTTAGCCTCTTCTTCCTTTGCTTGTTCAAGCACGGCTAGTTCCAGGTTCTTAAGTCGCAATTTTTCCTCATAGGCAGCCTTTCTCTTCTGATACACATCCATTGCAGCCTTTTGTCGTTTGGTGAGTTGCATGTGTCCTAGAGATTTCTGATCTGGCACAAACTGAGATCGGGGTAGTAACAGGGATGCAGAGTATTTTCGGTGGGCACATATAGCTTGTAGTCTTGGAATCACTTATTGATATGTAAACTGTTTTGTGCAAGAGGGCTGATCCATCTATTCGTTGGCCCATAACTCTTCGGAACGCCAGAAATTCAAACCTTGCTTTGCAATAGTGATCATCCGTTCTTCAAGACAGAGTTCATGCATAACGTAATCATATGTTTTCCATCGTCGGAATTGTTTACCAAACACCTTGCCTTCTTCTGTTCCTTCATCAATTTCAACATAGAAGACCCCGACAATGTCCCTACTGACTTCTTGATCTACAAATGCTAGGATTTCATCACTCCAATCTCGGAGATCGGCATTCTTATCATCGTCAAGTGAGACAGATGCGCACCACTGAGCTACCCTTCTAGAGTGGAAAAGTTTCCCAGGTAGACCATGAAATGGGATCCTCAGTTGTTCGTTTCTCAAGGTGGGGAATTGTCTTAGTGTTTTGGCATCAAATACTTCATTAGATTCCCCCTCTGAATCAGATTCAGATGAGCATGTGGATTCATCCAGAAATCCAGCAGAGGAAACTTCTTGCTCTATCGTATCATCTGTATGATCCTCAATAGCAACAACGACTGTTGTCTCCTCAGCAACATGGACTTCTTCAGCAATGTCCAGCATAGTTACGTCAGCTACAACAGACTCTTCAACAAATGTATGAGTCATGGTGTTAGCAGATGGTTCTTTTCCAGATTCAGCAATCTTTTCCTCAGTAGTTGATTCTCTTCCAGATTCAGCATTTTTCTCAGTAGCTGATTTTCTAACAAACTCATCATTCTTCTTCTCAGCAACTGATTCTTTAGCAGACATGGTGATGTCTATAAGTTTTATTGTGGTGCTAGACGATCCTATATCCTTATCTTTGGGAGATATAACATCAGTTGCTTTGTGCGGTTCGTCCTTCCTTGAACTATTGTCTCCATGAGATTCGTTATTTGTTTCACGAATCTGTGCTTGTTTGCCCTTGGATTGTTCCTTGGTATTGAAGGCTCCAGAGTGGATCATCGTGACTAGCTCCGCGTCAGTCATCCCGTCTTCTTCTTCTGTTATTTTAGTAGATTGGGTGACTTCCATAAGGATTTCCACTTCTTTTCCCTTCTGAGTAGGCTCTGATGTGGCTTTTCCTTTCTTTGCTCTGCTCAATTCATCAGCAGCTTCCTCGTTTGATGTCGAACTAACCATCTTCTTTTGAGCCTCCCGCTCATCGTGAGATCGCTTGATCTGTTCGAAGTTCAAATCCCTACCTTCAAACGTGATTCTTTCAATCTCCTTTCTGTATGCTTTTATTTCCTGTGCCTTCTTTTAATCATTTCGTTTTCTCTTAATTTCACGAATGCCTTTGACACGTTCCTCAAAGCTTTTAGAGGACAGGGGTGGGTCAATCTTCTTTTCGGTAGCAGCAGCTTGATCAGCAGTTGCTTTCTTTTTGGCATCATTGAGTTCCTGAAGTTCAGCAGTTTTGAACAATCGTTGACGAGTAGATCTCCTCTTTTCTGTTGGCACAACTTTTGTCTGTTGTTCAGATGAAATTGGAAGGGCAAGTTGACCAAGTACAAGCGGTGACTGTTCCGCTGCTTTTTTGTCCATAATCTCCTTTATCCTTTCGGTAGGTATATCACCGAGGGCTACAATATCATCGAGTTGCTGAAAGCATTATTCTGTTTCAGCATTCTTGATCAATGTCGCTATTTCTTCAGCAGTGACAGGTGATGCCGCCTGCAGCACCTAATGTCCTAGTGAGCTTTTGTCGACTTCCTCGTCTGAGGTGGGTTTATCCTTATCGACATTGGACTTGCCAGTCAATTTCTTTGGTTTCTTGAAGTCAAGAGGATTGGCTTCCTTTCTTGTTACCGGAATGAAGTCAGTGGGAAGGAGCTTCACACCTTGATCAATCTTTGTGGGGTGCATGACTAACTCCAGAAACTTGCTTATTTTAAACCCAAAGTTAACATTCGATGAGAATGTTCCATCGACGGACATGTGAACATTCTTCTTGGCATGCTCTGCCCATCGTTCAAAGAAAAATTCTGCCCAATTGCCTTTCACTCTGTCTGTGAGAGCCATCATGACAACGTATTTTTTGGCAGATAATTCAGAGTATGAACCAGCATCACATTGAAACATCTTGATGACCAATTCAACAAGAGTTTTAAACTCATCTTTGAGGACGTTAATGGGGGTGGCCGCCTTGAAGGTGATTGGCTGTCCTTTCCTATCCTTCAATTGGCCAGGTTTCTTCCACAAATTCCAAAGTTATATTTGCCATTATCTTAGCCGACTTCATTTAGCAGAGACTTCTGTATTATTCTGAATATAGTAGAAGAAAATCCACGAAGATCATAAGAAAATTGAGGATAGCATCTCATTCATCGACATCAGCATCTAGCTCCATCATGCCCAATTTGATACATAATTCTTTGAATCTTGATTCTGCTAGAGGTTTGGTAAAGATGTCTGCTATTTGATCCTCCGTGCATATACGCTGAATATCAATATCCTTCTTTTCTTGATGATCACGAATAAAATGATGTCGGATATCAATGTGTTTGGTTCTGGAGTGGTGTACTGGATTGTTTGTGATGCACATAGCATTGTTGTTATCACAGAAGATTGGTACACATTCAGGAGAAATATCATAATCCTGAAGTTGTTGTCGAATCCACAGAATTTGCTGACAACAACTAGCAGCCGCGACATACTCCGCTTCGGTGGTTGATGTTGCTACCGAGTGCTGCTTTTTGCTGAACCAGCTAATCAATTTGTGTCCAAGGAATTGACATGTTCCGCTGGTGCTTTTTCTGTCAATCTTGCATCCTCCAAAATCAGAATCCGAATAACCACTCAGAGTTAGACTGTCGACTTTTGGATACCAAATTCCTAGCCCTTCTGTGCACTTCAAATATCTGATAATTCGCTTTGCTGTATCTAGGTGCGTTTTGTTTGGTTGAGATTGATACCTAGCACATAGTCCCACAACATATGATATATCGGGTCTGCTGTCCGTAAGATATAGCAGAGATCCGATGATCCCCCGATATAAGGTAGGATTCACGGCTTTTCCTTCTTTCTTGAGATCTGCTATGCATGCGTTGCTGATGGGAATCCTCAGCCTCTTCGTTTTCTATGGACAATACTTAGCAATCAGATCCCGCGTGTATTTTCTTTGGTGAATGAAAATTCCTTCATCGGATTGTTGAACTTGAAGTCCAAGAAAATAGGACATCTTTCCCATCATACTCATTTGAAAGTTGCTCATCATCAGCTTGGAAAATTTTTCACAGAGATCTTGATTCTTTGAGCCAAAAATGATATCATCAACGTAGATTTGCACAAGTAAGATGCTTCCTTTGTCTTTAATACGGAAGCGTGTTTGATCAATCCTTCCCTTTTTGAAATCGTTGTCGAGCAGGAACTTAAGATAGAGTTCCATACCATGCTCGTGGTGCTTGCTTCAATCCATACAAGGCTTTTCTCAGCTTATAGACTTGGTTTCCATTCTCAAACCCTGGGGGTTGCTCGACATAGACCTCTTCTTTGAGTTCGCCATTGAGGAATGCGCTTTTGACGTCTATTTGCATGACTGAGAATTCATGGTGTGCAGCATAAGCAAGGGATAAGCTGATTGCTTCTAGTCTGGCTACTGGAGCAAATGTCTCATCATAGTCAATACCTTCACACTGTTTGTATCCTTTGGCTACCAGACGTGCTTTATTCCTTACTACCACGCCCGATTCATTCTTCTTATTCCTGAATACCCATTTGGTGCCTATAACATTCTGATGTTCTGGTCTATCTACCAGATCCCATACATGATTGCGGGAGAATTCAACAAGCTCTTCTTGCATAGCGTTCACCCAGTCTGGATCGCGTAAAGCATCCTCAACTTTAGTTGGCTCCTCACTTGATAGGTAGCAAGAAAACATTGCGGACCCTTGTCTTGTAAGGACAAGATCATTAATATCGCCAAGAACATCTTCTAGAGAATGAGCACGCAGCCATGCCGGTCTGATTGGTTCTTCAGCATTTCCTTCTCCGTCTCGATTATCAGAATGCTCTACATCATTCACTCGATCTTCAGCATCTGGAGTGTTGTTGATTTGTTCTTCCGTGGCAGATGTTCCTTCAGCAACTGGAGCTTCTGCTATAGGAACATCATGATCTGGACCTTCTTCTTCAGTAGGTATCTCAGCAGTTGGTGAATCAACATCTTCTTTGCCGAGGTTTTCAGCAGCATTTACTCCTTCAGCAGCGGTAGGAGAATTGGAGCTCTCCTCATCTGAATCATCTAGCAGAGTAAAGATATCCTTTTGAGGATTGGCCTCAACATGATCATTGGCATCATTGGCCTGGACAGCAGTTTGATCACCGGCTGAGGTCGACTGAAGTGGATCACAATCATTCATAGACTTAGTCGGGTCAATCCGCAATTTCTCGAAAGAATTCAGAATTGATTGACCATTGACGTCATCAGTCTCATGATTGGCATCCTTCGTCTCTTTTACAGCTCTGCGCACTAAAGTAGATTCATCAAAAATAACATTGCATGTTATTTCCACAATTCCGGTAGTCTTATTTAACACTCTGTAACCTTTGTGAGTGGGGTGACCATATCCAAGAAGTACACCCTCATCTGACTTAGGTGAGAAAGTGTTAAGTTTCGACTTTCCATTATTATGAATATAACATGTCGCACCAAAAGCACGTAAATAATCTAAATTAGGCTTACGACTGATGTATACTTCGTAGGGAGTCTTGTTGAATCGTCCATTAATGGAACTTCTGTTCTGCGTATAACAGGCTGTCATCAACGCTTCTCCCCAATACTTAGCAGGTAGATCAGCGTCGGCTAGCATAGATCGCACTGCTTCTTTCAGTGTCCGATTCCTCCTTTCTGCTAGACCATTCTGCTGAGGTGTCCTAGCAGTGGACCTCTCATGATTTATACCAGCTTCCGCGCAAAAATCCATGAGGATTCCATTGCAAAACTCGGTTCCATTGTCAGATCGGATCCTCTTCACAGTAACCTCTTTACTGTTTTGTTCCTTGAGAATTAACTCGGGTAGAATGATCTTGACTTCATCTTTGGCTTTAAGCAGACGAACCCATGTGTACTTGGAATAGTCATCTACTACCACAAGAGTATATATCTTTCTACTTACAGAGGGTGGAGTGACTGGTCCAAATAGGTCCATGTGTAATAATTCAAGAATCCTGCTCGAGGTATTCTTCTCTGGATTGGAATGAAACGAAGCTTTGGTCTGTTTTCCTTGTTGACAGGCTTTGCATACGCCTTCCTTACGAAATATGATGCTATCAGGTAGACCTGTGACAAGCTCATTTCTGGCAATATGGTTAATGGTTTTGAAATTCAAATGATTTAACCTTTTGTGCCATAGTCATGTGGTTTCTTCTTTACTCAGTGCCAGAAAACATGAATGTTGTTGGCCACTTTGCCAATCGACAACATAGAGACCACCTTTCCGAATTCCTCGAAGTTTCACTTCTCCTGTAATATTGTCAGCTATAGAACAACCTGAATGAATAAAAGATACTGTGTACCTGTTTTCACATAGTTGACTTATGCTTAACAAGTTATGTTTGAGATTGGATACGAGAGCAACATTGACAATCCTTGGTCCATTGCGCTCTATACATCCTTTGCCAAGTACTCTGCCTTTACTGTTATCTCCGAACACAACAGATGGACCATATGATTTCTGAATGTCTGAGAATAATTCTTCGTCTCCTGTCATGTGCGCCGAACAACCACTGTCTAGGATCCACTCATTTGACATGCCTGATGTCTTCGCACTTGAATCCTGATCCTGCAAAAATAATTAGGTTGATTTAGGTCCCCGTTTCGCATCGGGTCCTGAAGGATTAGCTTGAGTCATTGTTCCTTTTGGAACCCACATTTTGGTAATCTTCAAGATTTTCTCCTTGAGATTCTTTTTGTTAACCTTCTCAACCTTTTGATATGTGTATGCATGTGGTTGTGTGTTGTGCTTCTTCGCCTTCATCGTCCTTTGGTGATACACGTATCTGGACTCGGGCCTCACATAAGTGTTTCTCCTATGTGGTGTGTAATGATGGTTTTGGGGTTTCACTGAATGATATCCAGTTTGCTTTCCCCGAGTAAGGATAGGATTTGGCTTCCTAGCGTTTGAAACATGATGCTCAGCCTTTGTCCTTGAATTTGCTGAATAGTTCTGCTTGGCAGACCTATACTGAGAACTTTGCTGAGATTCAGTACTCTGCTGAAATCTTACATTCTGCTAGACTTTTTGCTGAGGTCTAGCATAGTACTTGACACTCTGCTTGGGTCCAGCAGACTGTTTGATATTCTGCTGAGCGATCTGCTTAGCATTTGTCCTATCATTCGATGATTCAACAACTAATGTATCCTTCTTTTTACCATCATCAAATATTTTTCCGGCAGAAACAAAAGTGATATTTCTTTTTGGCCTCGAAGTTTCATCTTCGTTATGACAACTGTGCCCAATTCCAGATCGGTCACCGTGACGTCTCTGTTGGCTTATCAGGTTATTCAAGATATCCTGACTAATCATATACGCGCAGACACACTTCTCATTGGCTTTGTTTTTCAAAATCAGATTTTCTTTTTCAAGATTTTTGAAATTTTCAGAGAGTTCAGAAAATTCAGTTCTAAGCCTTGATAGTTCCTCACTATCGGACCTTAGTCTTTCGACTTCGTCTGTAAGACTTATGACTTTCTGTTTGAGTGAAGAATTATCTTCTACGATAGCATTTTTCAAGGTGTATACCTTTGAAAGTTCTAAAGAAAGCTTGGTAAGATAATCTTCCTCGGAATCCAAGAAGGAATCCTCCGATTCAACCGTGTGTGCTGAGCATGAAATGTTAGCTATAGCTGTTACCTTTTGATTGTCGACTGCTAGGGCCAATTCAGAAGGTTGCTTAGCATTGGCGGACGATTCATTATCCTCAACGATTCTTGCCATGAAGACCATTAGGGCTTCTTCTTCCTCATCAGTGGGATAATATTCTTATTCATTGTAAGGAATATCTGGAACCTCTATCCGTGTCAGCAACGCCTTGGTCACAGCTCGAACTGCTCGCCTTACGAATCTTTGCCGCAACCGTTCTCTTTCTTCAGGACTTACTTTTGGACAATCATGCTTCAAGTGATTAGGAGATTTGCATTCAAAGCATGTCCTTATCTTTTTCTCAGTGGGATGCTGTATAGAGGTTGTCTTAGCATCCTTCTCTGCCTTTGCTTCCAAGATCATTTTTTGTATCTTTTTCATCTGTTCTTCCAACTCGTCTATCTTTTGATTTTCACCGCTTGAGTTAGAAGTTGATGGAGTCTCCTTCGTTGGTGTTGTTGGTGTTGATCTCTCCTGATTATAAAATGGTTTCCTTGGAGATTTCCATTTATTTGCATCCTTCTTGACGAAGTATGCTACATCTTCTTGAGTTGCAGCACTCGTGACACTTGGATGTGCTATAGCAGCTTCATTCTTCTTCGACTGCTGAATGATGAATTCATGTGCCTTTAATTGAGAGAACACTTCAGCGGTAGACATGTTGCTCAAATCCTTTTCACTTAAGCTAGTCATTTTGACAAACCAATCACTTCTGGGATAGAGCTTGGATATTATTTTGTTGTTCATTTCTCCTTTGTCATATTTCTTCCCGACATTTTTGAGTTCTCCTATGATGGTGTTGAATCTTTCTTCCATCTGCTGAATGGTTTCACCCGGAACCATAGCGAATGATTCGTATTTGTCCACAACGACTTATAGCTTGTTCCGCTTCATTTGTTCTGTCTCCTGAGAAACTTCACAGACGTACTCCCACATTTCTTTTGCTGTGTTGTAGTCCAGAGCTTTGTCAGACATCAGAGGAGGTAGACAATCCATGATTAGTTTCATGGCGATAAACTCCAGTTGGCCTCTCTTCTTGTCTTCGAGAGTCCATTCCTCGTAGGGTTTCTTCACCATCTCAGGTCTGGGTTGACCACCAGCGGGTGCTGGAGGTGCAGTGTTAACTTTCATGATCTCTATAGGACCAATCGTGAGAATGTCCCTCATCTCCGGATGAATTCTTTGCAACTGGATCATGGCCTTCTTTTTCCAGGTTTCAAAACTATCCTTGTTGTACTTTGGAAGAGCGTGATTCGTCATGTTGTTTCTTTTTGCCTTTACCTGAGCTATGTAAAACACAGATACAAGAAACGCAATGAAAAACTAGGATCTAGGTCCTAGGCGACTCAGAAGTAGTCGGTTTTTCAACCTCCTGCTCTGATACCACTTATTGGTCCCTGAGATCAGAGTCGTCGTGGTAACATTAAGATATACACGAAGTGCAGCGGAATAAAAATTAGCGTTTACTTGTAAGAAGGTTATTCTTAACTTAGGGTTTTCGGTTCAAGTTTGCTTAAGTTACTTTTTGCAGTTATACTCTAGCAACTCCGTTGCTAGGTTAAATCGTCGTAGCTCAAAAGTAATAGAACAGTAATCAACAAGAGGACACAAGGTTTATAGTGGTTCGATCAAATGATCTACTTCCACTCCTTAGTTGAATCGCTAAGAGTTTCACTAAGAAAGTATACGGTGTACAAAGAGTTGCCTCTTCTGTAAAGCAAGGAGCCGTCGTCTGGTCTGTCTGCTCCACGACTATCTTTCGATACTCCGAACCTTTCAGATGTGGCTCCAGCTGAGTCAAGGGCGCACCTTCGTAAAACTCGCTTTTACCACCTGTGGAAGATTTTAAAGTTCCTTCCGAACTATCCTTCGTTCTCGGCGTCAGTGCCCGTTCTAATCAATTCCCTTTCGAGAAACTGACTGTTGGATACTTTTTATGACAAAAGTGATCCCAAAGATTGAAGATTCTTGAATCCCTTCAAGAATTTCTCAGTTGAGTGTCAGATGTATGGTGGAACACTCAAAACGTTGAAGGCTTTTTGGTATCTCGGTATTATGCCTTTCAACTGAACTGCTCTCAAGATTTCTGTTTCTTTTTGGAAACTTTTGTACGTGTGTTTGCATTAGAGAGAGTGAGCTTCTTTTTTTTTGTATCTTCCTTTGACTTGCCTTTTATAGTTGTCTTCTCGAAGTTTGAGTTGGCAGATTCGTTAGACACAACGGATCTTTCTATTTAAATGCAGGTAGCTTTTTACCAACTTTTCTGTCTCCGTACAGGCTTTTCCGTCCTACTTCTGACAGGTCTAATCTTCGCGTGTTGGTCAGTATAGCGGTGTAGTAGTTGAGATTTGCTTTGCTGTGCCTTTACTGGAACGGGATGCTGAATATCTTTCAGCATGCTCCTGGTCTTGATGCGTAGCAAATGTTCTTCTACTTCTCTGGCTTTGGATTGCTAACGCCTTTAGCAGCCTGTATCGTGTTATCAGATGCTGACCCCTCAGCATTCTGCTATTTCTTTTTCTTCATGCTTTTCTATTGTCTGCTGAGATTTCTTCTAAGCAACCTATGTAGGGTTTTAACGTGAACCGAGTCACCAAAACCAAACTGAACCGGATCGATCTATGGATATTGCTCATAATTAATTATTCTCAAAACCCTAGCATGCTCCTATGAATTTAATACAAAATTGTGGATTGAGAGATTACCGTAAATTCGTAGTGTCTGAACCGATCTTTCGCGTTTGAATTCCAAATCTCAATTCAACCACGCGATTCGATTTAATCTGCGGAAACAGAAATTAGAATACTAATTTCCAGAATAAATCGAAAAATAGAAAGAGAAGAAAAAGAAATCTGTTCTCCAGATTAGATCTTCAGATCTGTATCCCAATGCTGATCAAATCTGCTACTGGTGAGGATTCCACAAATCTGTATTCTGAGCAGGACCAGAATCAAAATTCTCCTCCCTGAACTCCAAAGTCGGCGCCCACACTGCTCTCTCTCTAGGGTTTGTGTTTTTCAACTGTGTTACAACTTATGAGAGAGAGCAGTCTATTTATAGACCTAGGGTTTTATCCCTAATGGGCTCTTTGGGCTCAATTCAACATATTTAATTGGGCCAGACCTGGGACCTAATGCAAATAATAAAGTGGGCCTATAAATTAATTAATTCCCATGTCCACAACCCAGGACACAATGAATTAATTAATATTAATTCTTTTTCACCACAGAATTAATACTGACCTACCCCTTTATTACCACGTTGTGAGAACGGGTTGCATTAATTGAGAATCCCCATATTTAAGGTTACCGGACATCCATTAATTAATCGGAGCCTCTGACAAGCTCTAACTACAATTAATTAATATCTTATAATTCCTGAGTAGTACCACTCAAACCTTATCACTCGTGCCTGAACTGAATCAGCCTGCAGGACTTTGGCACGATGAATGTTATTGAGCTCCTCAGGGAATGTCCCCATCCTATTACTCGGATATGGTTACCTAAGTTCAGTCTCAGGCGGTACTACACGAACTGCTGTTACCCAAGATGCGGATATACGAGCGCGCTGTGTTGGCTCTCCACCATGCCAAGTCAAGGCAACAGTCAACCCGTGCAAACCCCTGAACCTTCGTTAGGGTTTGGACTTAATCAATATAACAAGATCTTTTATTTGCTGATGTCAGACAGACGAATATATCTCACTGCGGTCCATCAATACGCCACCTTTGCGTACCAGCATGTCAAGTAACCAAGACAGACTACTTATTCCGACAATGCCGCAACCATCCGGACAGACGTATCCTCATACGTTGTCTCGACTGTGATCATGTTCATGTCTCACTAGGTCAAGTGATCATACTGTCTTTTGCGATCTACAACACGCCGTATCATCGTCCCTATCGGTGAGACAAGAGGATACCATTGTTCATACATGTACGATTGTTAACAGATAGGAGAAATAAACCGTTGTCTACACATTGTAATAAATGCTTTCAGTATACAAAACCCATCAATCTCTCACTTATACTCAAAGAATAACTAAGCTATTACAGAGTATACAGTCCGTCTATCTAGTCTGCTGTCTTTAACCACTATCAGTGGTCGGCATCCACCTCAGACCCAGCTCACGAATATGTCTTTCGTAAACTTTTTGCGGCAAGCTCTTTGTAAACGGATCAACAAGATTGTCAGCAGTGTCAATCTTCTTAATCAGCACATCGCCCCTCGATACGATTTCTCGTATGATATGGTACTTTCTCTCTATGTGTTTGCTTGCCCTGTGAGACTGCGGTTCCTTTGAGTTTGCCACCGCACCAGAGTTATCACAATAAATTGTGATGCTCCTTGGCAAACTTGGGATCACGCCCAACTCTAAAAGGTAGTTCCGGAGCCACACCCTCTCTTTCGAGGCGTCGAAGGCGGCGACATATTCCGCCTCCATGGTGGAGTCAGCAATGCATTTCTGCTTTGAGCTCCTCCAAGATACAACTCCACCTCCCAGGGTAAACACATAACCTGAGGTCGATTTCTTCTCATCCTGGTCCCCTTGAAAATCCGAGTCCGTATAACCCACATGGTACAAATCCTCACTTTGATAAACTAGGCAGAAATTCCTAGTTCTTTTCAAATACTTGAGGATATGCTTTACAGCAGTCCAGTGCGCCTGTCCAGGGTTAGACTGATATCTAGCTACCATGCCAACGGCATAACAGATATCTGGCCTGGTACACAGCATCACATACATGAGACTACCCACAACCGAAGCATATGGTATAAGACTCATTTCGTCTTTCTCCCGCTGTGTCTGAGGACACTGCCCACTAGAAAGACGAACGCCATGTCTGAAAGGTAGCAAGCCTTTCTTGGCGAGTTGCATGCTGAACCGGGCTATCACAATATCCACATAGGATGCCTGGGATAAGCTTAACATTCTTCTTTTACGATCTCGTAAGACCTTAATCCCAAGAATGTAGCCAGCTTCACCCAGATCCTTCATTTGGAACTGTTCGGATAACCAAACCTTGATTTCGGACATCACTTCCTCGTTGTTTCCAAATAGGAGTATGTCATCAACGTATACTTCAAGGAAGACCACGCTCCCACTGACACAAAGTCGGTAAACACAACTTTCGTTTTCCAACTGTGCAAATCCTTAGGATTTAATCACATCGTTGAAACGTAAGTTCCACGACCTTGAAGCTTGCTTAAGTCCATACAAGGACTTCCTAAGCTTCCAGACAAGATGTTCTTCGCCCTTGCTTATGTAACCCTCGGGTTGTTGCATATAGATGTCCCTACCTTCTTCATGGTAACCGTTTAGAAAAGCGGTTTTGACATCCATCTGCCAGATCTCGAGGTCCATATGCGCAGCTATGGCAAAGAGTATCCGGATGGATTTGAGCATGGCTACGGGTGAAAAGGTTTCGTCATAGTCAATGCCCTCTTTCTGACTATAACCATTTGCCACCAGCCTGGCCTTGAAAGCCGTAATCTTTCCATCCGCCCCTTTCTTTCTCTTGTATACCCATTTGCACCCTATGGCCCTAAAGTCATCCGGCAAATCAGTTTTCTGGTATACATCCATAGCAGTTATGGATTCAATCTCAGAATCCATGGCGACTTGCCATTTGGCAACATCCTTGTCCTGCACTGCCTCTTCGTAAGTCAGCGGGTCAGAGTCCTCATGTCCGTCTTCCGGGCTCAAGTCCGAAGACTCACCCACGAACATGTACCTTTTCGGTTGGAAAATAACTCTCCCACTGCGACGAGGCATCGGTGCCGTGTCAGTAGTAGGTGCAGTGACTTGTGGTCCTGCACCTTGCACTGAAGAACGTGTCTGTGGTGCTGTGCCTCTCACAGGTGCACCCACATCTACACGTTCCCCTTCCCTTGGAATTGCATTCTCGTTCTCAATTTCTTGAAGAACGACATCACTCCTTGACTTGTGATTACTCACATACTCGTCCTCCAAGAATCTAGCGTTGGTGCTAACAACGATTCTTTGACTCTCAGTACAGTAAAAGTAACCACCTTTCGTTTGCCTGGGGTACCCTATGAACATCATTACTTTTGACCTGCTTTCTAACTTATCAGGTTCCTTTGACAGTACGTGTGTCGGACAGCCCCATACTCTAAACTTGCACAAACTAGGTTTGCGACCAAGAAAGAGTTCAGCAGGCGTCTTAGGAACTGATTTAGATGGCACCACATTAAGTACGTATGCTGCTGTCTCCAATGCGTAGCCCCAAAACGAAATTGTTAAGTTTGCATAACTCATCATTGATCTTACCATCTCTAGAAGAGTCCTATTTCTTCTTTCAGCTACACCGTTTTGCTGGGGAGTACCCGGTGCAGTCCATTGGGATGTTATCCCATTTTCTTACAAATACTGCAGAAACTCGTTACCGAGGTATTTGCCATCCCGGTCAGATCGCATCGACTTGATAGTTTTCCCGACCTTCTTTTCTACCTCAGCCTTGAACTCTTTGAATTTCTCAAAGCATTCAGACTTGTAGCGAAGCAGGTAAACGTATCCGTACCTTGAGTAATCGTCAATGAAAGTGACGAAGTACTCGTACCCTCCACGAGCCTGCGTGGACATCGGTCCACACAAGTCAGAATGGATCAACTCCAACACATCCTCTGCTTGAGACTGACTAGCCTTGAAAGACCTAGTTGACATCTTGCCCTCGATGCAGGATTCGCAGACTTGATAAGGTACAGCCCGGACTAAGTCCAAAGTACCGTCATCTGCAAGTCTCTGAATCCGCTTCAAGCTGATGTGACCCAGTCTCAAGTGCCAGAGATATGTAAGATCCTTATTAGAAGAAGTAAGTTTTCTCTTCCTAGGATTATCAATTACGGATGAATTACATGCAATACTTGCAGACATATTTTGATCGAAGTAGCATAAAGAGTACAAATCAACACAACGGATAACATTGTTACTGCCAATGATAAAATCATAAATAACAAATATCCATAAAAGGTTGATAAAATTTGTCCTGCCGATAAACCATGGCCCACAAATAAACTCTCAAATGTACTTAAATTATCAAAACATAAAGAAAAGAAAACTCCATGAAGCTCCGTCATAAAACGTTGCCTTCATCCAGTTTGGTATCTTCTTGCCATCACTCACCAACCTTGTCGGCACGGTCCCCTGCAAAGTACAACAACATGATCAACAAGTCAGTGCGTACAGCTCTAGAAGAGCAACAACTAACTCTAATCATGCTTACAGTTATACATGCAAAATGGCATACCTTGTCTAGCTTTGTTGGCTTGACAATCTTTCCTCCAATGTCCTTTCTTACCACACCTAAAGCACCTGTCCCTTTCAGTCGCCACCTTAGGCTTTTTCCCAGCCCCACCATCCTTCACAGGTGTCTTCTTGGCCCATTTCTTAATCCCTTTCTTCCGCTTCATACTTTTCGGTACAGCAGAGAGATTACCAGAAGTGGCCAAGGCAACCTTCTGAGGGTTCATGACGGATTCAGCTGCCATCAAGTCATTGAGTAACTCGTTAAGAGTATACTTTTTCTTGTTCATGATAACATTCAGTCTAAAACTCTCAAAGGACTTGGGTAGAGAGTTCAGTATGATATCGACCTTAGCCTCAGCGTCGATACCTCCACCATGCACTGTCAGTTCATCCATGAGGTGAGTCATGGTAACTACGTGCTCTCTCACTGAGGTGCCATCAGTCATTTTCTTACTCACAATTTCTTTCATGAGATTGAACCTGACGGCTCTATCAGTCTCCCCATAGGTCGCCGTCAGACTTAACATATTGTCATAGGCATCCCTATGGTGCTGATGCTGCTGCTGCAAGACTTTCGACATAGTGGTCATCATGTAGCACTTGACTACTTTTTCGATTTCTCCCTCTTGATATAATAGTCTATTTCCTCTTGAGAGGACTCAGCAGTTGGCACTATGGGACGAAGTACTTGCAGAACGAACATATGTTCTTCTGCAATCAGGAGGTATTCGAGATTACGCTTCCATTCTAGGAAGTTCGGACCAGTTAGAGTGTTTTGTGCGAGAATATTGATCACATTAGACATAGACATATCTGAGACAGTAAAAATTCTTAAATAAGAACTTACATGTTGAACTTCGAAAATAAATGCATTGAAAACCTTTTAATAACTCAAATACAAATGTTTTCCACTAATTGCCCAAGAGTTCCCACCGCAAGCTACACTCGTAGACGTTTACGATGTCACCCTCAACCAGAACTGCAGGTTTTAAGCCCGAATCCATTTAATTTCACTACCATGTCAGGATGCTTTTGACACTAGAAATTAATAATTAGTGAAAACCTTAGACCAAGCCATCTCTCAAGAACAGGGATGCAATTCTTGCATTATATTCTAAGATGCTTCTAAGCAATTAACCACAAATTTAACTCCGACCAAAAGAGACAGTTTAGCATGGCACGTAACTATACCGCACAGCCCTTAAAGCTTTTGATATCTTTAATTTAAATCAATCCTATAATACTTGTGAAAGAGGTCTAAGCAAGCTACACTCGTAGACGTTTACGCAAAGCCCTCCCACTATTTACATGATTTAAATTGTTTGTCTAGAAATCCCAACAACCGTACCCATGTACCTCCGGGAACTAGCAAGCTACACTCGTAGACGTTTACTAGAACGAGAGATACACTTACAGCCTAGGACCGCTTTGTGGAGGTCTATTGATTTTAATTAAAAAATCTGCTTAGTATTTTTCTTTTAAAAGGTTTCTTTATGCGCACACATAATTTCTTTTTGTCATTATATTTTCCAAATTTTTGCATGTAATAATACAAGCCCAAAAATTCCCAAAATA
>JAPKLW010000712.1:0-21000 GCA_026898455.1 Plectranthus barbatus
GTGTACAAGCTGAGAAAGGCCCTGTATGGATTGAAACAGGCGCCCAGGGCTTGGTACGAAACGCTGTCACAATTCCTCACCAGCAATGGATTTCGGAAAGGGAAGATTGATAGGACTCTCTTTCTTCTCAAGGATGGAGGTGACATGCTAATGGTGCAGATCTATGTAGATGACATCATATTCGGATCAAGGAATATAACTCTCTGCGAGAAGTTTTCTCAACTGATGCAGACATCATTTCAGATGAGTATGATGGGCAAGTTAACATACTTTCTCGGACTCCAGGTCCAGCAGTCAGCTGATGGAATTTTTATCAGCTAGCGGAAGTATACGAAGGAGTTAATTCAGAAGTATTGCCCAGAGAAAACGAAGTCCCTCAGAATACCTATGAGCACCAGTTGTCAGATATTTCTCGATGTACAAGGTGAATCAGTTGATCCTACCATCTACCGAGGAATTATTGGATCACTTCTCTATCTCACAGCCAGCAGACCCGACATTTCGTACTCAGTCGGAGTGTGTGCCAGATTTCAAGCCAATCCGAAAAGGTCACACATGGAAGCTGCAAAGAGGATAGTGAAATATCTGAAGGGGACTGAATCTCTTGGAATATGGTATCCCAGAAATGATGAGCTCACACTCATTGGATATTCAGATTCAGATTTTGCTGGATGTCGTATTGACCGAAAGAGTACCAGTGGTGCGTGTCAGTTTCTAGGACACAAGCTAATCAGCTGGTTTAGCAAGAAGCAGCACTCAGTTGCTACTTCTACCACTGAGGCTGAGTATGTTGCCGCTGCCAGTTGCTGTGCTCAAATTATCTGGATCAAGCAACAACTGGAGGATTATGAAGTGGACACTGGCTGTGTTCCAATCTATTGCGACAACAACAGTGCTATGTGCATCACGAAGAATCCGGTTCATCACTCCAGAACCAAGCACATAGATATTCGACATCACTTCATTCGTGATCATGTCGAGAAGAAGGATGTCAGCGTAGACTACATCAGAACTGAAGATCAACTGGCTGACATCTTCACTAAACCCCTTCCAGAAGCAAGATTCAAGGAGTTGTGCATCAAACTCGGTCTTATGGAGATTGATGTGAGCCCCAATGATGAGGAAAAATGAGTCCCAGCTCTCATTCTGTTCTTGATCTTCTGAAGGACGCTGATTACGACTAAGTCCAAGCTCTTAGTTGTTTTTATTTAAGTGGTATCTCAAGATCACTGATGGTTCCTACTGGCGGAACTTATCCCTTATTTGTCTAAGGAAATGAGTCCCAGCTCTCATTCCGACGTTGCCAGCACAAACCATCAGTTGAAGCGAAATTGGGTCCCAGCTCCCAATTTCAAGCGATGATGAGGAGTGGATTTCTTGGAAAGAAGATTATGCGGAATAAAATTGAGTCCAAGCTCTCAATTTTCTCTCTTTCAAGTTGTCAGCAGACAACTGGTGACATATCCACGACTGGTGAAAATTGAGTCCCAGCTCTCGGGTGCCAGTCGTAAGTATCAGTTGCCAACTGATAAAGAGGCCAACCAGTTAAGGGGAAGTATGCTACTGGCATATGCTACTGATGACCAGTCATGCCAGCTGTCTCAGAAAAGGCGGGATCGTTCAAATCCAAGTAGCGTGTACAGCCCTCAGAATTTAATGCGGCATTTAATGCCACATTTAATGTGCACAGTGTCTGCGCAGTCCGATGCTTGGTTGACACCAATCGCTGCGTGCCACGTCAGCTCCACGTCGTGGCGCCCGTCAGCACGACCGCGCACGTCACCACAGGGAACCGGGTCTGCTGATGACCGTCGATCCTCGCGTGCTGAGTGTTGATCCTGGACGTCTGATCCTGCATGGCCTGAGTATAAATACCCGATCACTTCCTTCGGGTTAACCTTTATATTTCCCTACTTTCAGAACCCTAATATCTTTCAAATTGGAGATATCGATTAATCTGAAGTCATGGCATCATCTTCTCAACCTCCAGCTGATAACCCTCCATCTACATCTACATCATCCTCGTCTGGTTCACCAGACCTACCAGTAGCTGAAGCTCATATGCCTACGTATACTGGCATAGTGAAGATCGAAGATATCGATTACACCTATCCGTTCGCTCGATTGGTTCAGTTGAACAGGCCGGCGACCAGGCGACAGCTCTCTAACGCGCAGATTAGGACTGCACAGGTTCAGAAGGAGAAGATTCTGAACGCGAAGCTAGCCCTAAAGCATCATGGGCCGGAGCTGATGGAGATGGTCGACCGCGAGCAGCTCCGCCAGTACTTGACGGCGACCCCCAGATCCTTCCACCCTCACCTGATAGCCGAGTTCTATGCTAGGGCGGTTATTGCTGACGACAGGAAGTCGTTCACTACATCGGTGTTCGGCCACCTGATCACCGTCACCGCGGAATACCTCGCCGATCTCTTCGGACTGAGAAATGAAGGAGAGGAAGTGGCCACGTATCATCAGGATGATACGGTGGAATTCCGGAGGAGGTGGGCGCAGTGGAAGAAGCCAGAGGTCACCGTCTTCCGGACTGGCATGAAGAAGTCCGAGATGGAGGAGTACTGGCAAATGGTGTGCGATATTGTGGTTCGCATGCTACAATGCGAGGTCGGCTCGTACGCCGAGTTAAGCCTGCGGAAGTTCTCGGTGATGTGTGCCCTGGTGGATGGAGTTCAGGGCAACTGGGCCGAATTTTTCTTTGGCCGGTTGCTGGAGAATGTGGCGCGAAACAACACTGTTCCGACTGACGGCAGGTTTGCTCACGCCGTATCCTTCGGGCTGAGGATCAGCCACATCCTGGAGATGGAATTGGGTGATGGCGTGGATCAGGGGGAACAGCTGGTTGGTTCCGACTTCATACCAGCCACGAAGGTGAAGCTGCCCCGCCCAGATTACAAGAAGCCACGAAGGCTGAAAGGGAAGTCAGCAGTGGACCCTGCTGAGGTCGTTTCTGAGGAGGACTCAGAAGACCTGGGGGAGCGAGTGCCAGCTGTGGCTCTCCCACTGACCGATGAGGCTAGGGCTGAGCTGAAGAGAAAGCGCGAGCTCGAGTCCCTATTTGTCTCGATGGAAGGCGCGGTGGCTGAGGCGACTGGTATCCACCCACGGGACGTACAACTTGTACCAGTCACCAAGAAGCCATCCCACAAGAAGCCTAAGACTTCCCAGCACCAGCAGCCACCGTCAGCTGTTGCATATGACCCTGAGTCTGGGAAGATCTCCATCCCAGTCAAGAAGTCCATTCTGGGACTGACTGAGGAAGAGACGCTGGAGAGGATGACCCGTAAGCAAAAGAGGGTTCAGACCAGAGCTCAGAAGCTGGTGGAGCAGGCGAAGAAGGAGCAACAAGCTTCTCTTGTAAGGAAGAAACAGGCCCAAGCAAGGCTGAAGGCCTTGGCCGACCAGCATAAAAGAGAGGCTGAGCTGGCAGCCCGCGATGAAGCCTTTGCACAGGTGCAGGCTGAGCATGAAGCCAGACGTCAGGCGCAACTGGCGGAGCAGGTGCACCAGGTGGCTAAAGGCAAATGGGAAGTTTCCCCAACTACAAGTGCCAGGCCACCAGCACCAGCTCCAGGCGAGATCTTATCCGATGAATCCTTTACTCGCCTGCTGGTGATGGGCGCTGAAGAGGATGTACTATCCCTTGTGGATAAGTACCAAGAGGAGGAGGTCGCTGAAGTCCCTCCACCCGCGCAAGGGGGTGGTGGAGGTGAAGAAGACCCACTGGCCGCGCAAGGGGGTGCCAGTGGAGGAGAAGAAGTGCGGGCTACCACCCCGGTAAAACTGGCGAGCTTCTCGGATGTCAGTTCTGAATCCGAGGATGCAGAGGAGCCAAGGGCTGAGGAGCCAGAGCAGGAGCCAGCTGAGGAGGTGACACATTACTCCATGGTGCAGAGGATGGAGCCAAGGGATCTGTTCCCAGACATTGATGATAAGGCTCGTCGTCCTGCCAGTCGCCCCCGATCTACAGATGCCTCGACATCAACTTCCGGGCAACCAGCAGCATCCTCTACATCACCAGCTAGGCGTGCACGTACTGAAAGGCGACCTTACATGCTCTGCATCCAAGAGCATCAACTGGTTGATGAGGATACCTTCCAGTTGCGAGTGACAGGGGTGCATCGGTGGGAGCACCGCGGGGAGATGGCATTCTATAATTCCAGGATGCCTGAATTCTCTATCTACAACATAATCCCGACCAGCGGCCTCCCCCACCAGTCGGTATATGCCTCAAGGATCTTTGACTGGTGCCTGCCCCTGCAGCCAGTGGAATACTACAATTCCACTCTCTATGAGTATGCGGAGAACATCACGACGGAGGTGGAGAATGCCGTCAATGACGAAATGATATCCAGCTACCGACGACTCTGGAGGGTGGATCCGGAACTATGTCTAGAGTTCCGGAGGTGGAGGATTTTTGACAGATGCCAGCGCCTGCTGACAGTGGAGAAGCGGGCGGTCCTCTATGCCAGGCTGGGTCTTGGCTACTGGAGAGCGGAGGAGGAGTGGGCTCATGCTTTCATGGGCACTGATCCTGATTGCCCCCAGCAGCTGTCTACAAGGAGGATCAAGCGCCGCTTGCTGAAAATCGCTGAGTATAGGCAGCTGACTGGAAGATCCGGCCTCCCGCCACTGAAAAGGATCAAGTTACCTTTTCTCCAGTTTCGAGTCACCAGTCGGGGGTACCAGCTGACATACGCGCTCCGTCGCCTCAAAGTGCTGGTTACCCTCCCGAGGATCCCTCCCTACCATGCTAAATTGTTCGACATGGCTGCCTGCGCTCTGCTGGTAGACCACTTAGTAGAGGAGGATCCCTCTCGTGGTTGGTGGCTGACCCTTGCCGTCCCTCCTATTCCTATTGTCTCGGGCGATCTCGTCCCTGATTCTATGGACCGGCAAGTGGTGGAATTCACAGCCCCACCCATTTTTGAACAAGTCCAGCCAGCTCCAGCAGCAGTGCCTGTAGTGGAGCCAGCAGCTGATGTCCAAGTAGTGGAGGCAGCAGCTGATGTACCAGTAGAGGAGTCAGCAGCAGCTGATGTACCAGCAGAGGAACCAGCAGCAGCTGCAGTGCCAGCGGAGGAGCCAGCCCCAATGGAAGAATCAGCTGTATTTGAACCAGCAGCGGCTCCTTCCGCAACTGATGTGCCCTCCTCTTCCATTGAAGTCTCAGCAATGCCAATCTCCGAGATCCATCCCCCTGTGCAGCTTCTTGCACTTATTGATGCCAGGATGGACCAGCGCTTCGCCAGCTTCCGCACTGAAATTGCTCAACAGATGGAGTCTGTCACCGCTGGAGTGTCCTCCTTTTTGGCGCGGATCCAAGAGGGGGAAAGTGCGCGAGCACGTGCTGAGGCAGAGAGAGCTCGTCTTGCTGAAGAGGAGAGGAGAATTGCTGCTGAGGAAAGGGAGAAGAGCAGACAAGATATGGCAGCGCTCACTGAGTTCCTGAGGTCGCTCACAAGCAGAACTCAATCACCAGGATCATCTTCTCAGCCATAGTCTTGTTTCGCTATTTTTTGTTGTAAGTAAATGCTTATCAGCTAGATTAGTCAGTTATCCTTCCTGTACATGTAATGCTACATCATTAATGGATTGATTACTGACAAGTTGATGACAATTCCTCATTGTCCAACAAATTGTCTGAGTATTTACTTACCAGCTGAACTTACATTTCCAGTGTAATCAGCACCAGCACTCGTATCACACACTTTAAATCTTTTTGCTCTGATCTCAACTTTCATATTTTAAACGAGCAATATCTCTCCTGGTTTGAGGGGGAAGATTTTAGTTAGAGCTGATGTGAGGAAGTGTTTCATGGGTTTAGATCTGATAGGTTTATTTTTTAAAACCCTGAAATACTTTGTAACTTTCCTCATCAGCTGAGTGCTCGCTGGTTAGGCTTTGATCGCACCAAAAAGGGGGAAATTGTTGGGAAATTTGGCTAAGTTTCCTTTCCCCAGTAGCTACTTGTTTAGATCCTAGTTTTGGTGTTTTGGTGGATCAAATCCTAAGTCCTACCAGCGTCAGTTTGTCTCTAGAATAGCTCTAGTCTCAAATGTAAAGTCCTGTTTAGGTCTTTTGAGTTGTAAGTCGCAGCTGATCAAAGACTCATGCTGGCACTGTTCACCAGCATGAGAAGTGCTTACCACTGGCTACTGTTCACCAGTTGGGAAAGTCTCATCCGAAGGCGGCTGACAAAGTCTCGTGCTGACACTGTTCACCAGCATGAGAAGAGCTAATGACTGGTTACTGTTCACCAGTTGGGAAGGATTTCACCAGCAGGCGGCTGACAAATCCTACCAGCAGAATACGTGTTCTCACTGACACTATTCACCAGCGGTGAAGCCACCAGTCATGGGAGATTCCAAGAAAGGGTTAACATCAGACATATTGGTAGACTTAGATTGTGCCAGCGCAAAGTCACCAGCAGAGACTGCCAGCACAAGATCACCAGAATGATCTACCAGTCGGATGTTACCAGCAGAATTCCAGATTCTCTCTCCCAGAGTCTTAGAGACAAAAAGAAGATTCGTCTGAGGAATAAACTGACAAAGTATGACTTTAAGGGAGGATACCTTAAAGTCTATCAGTTCAAGACATCAGTTCCGATTCCTCGTACTGACGAATAGTGCCGTTCTGACATAAAGAGATCAATGTTAGATAAAGTGGACAAAAGCATGGCGCTTTCCGGAAATTCCTACCTGCCGCCGTCTGAAGGACATGCGAGGACAGAGACCTTTTCCGGATGTGTCCAAACGGCTAGAAGTTTTGAATCGGATCCCTCGGCTATAAATACCTGGGATCCATCAACATTCAATACTCTTCACCTACCGAAAGACTGCAAATTTATTACGCTCAAGCAAGTAGAAGCAAAACACTTTCGAGGCCTTTGTATAGGCTATCCGTGTGTTGATTTATTCAAACACGAGACTTCAAGCTTCCAGCTTGTAAGTTACTGATCTCTTTGGTGTTCTTTCTCTTCTGAGGAAGTTCACAGCAGCTCTTGTGCCAGCCAGCACTTGAGTTATTACGGGCTTTTGCCGTATTGAGAAGATACGTTCTTGGGAGAACTAAACACCCAGTGAAGCTGTGGAGGTTGAAGTGACGTGCTCGCACTCCACCAGCTGATCAGAGTTGAAGAAGGACAAGGCCGGGAGCGGTTGATCTAGTGAACTGGTGGACGAGGCATTCACCAGCTAGAGATAGATCGTAGGACGCTTGTACCCGATTACTCTTAGTGAATTTCCAGTGCTACGACTGGAGAGTGGACGTAGATCAGTTGATCGAACCACTATAAATCCTTTGTCTTTTATCAGTTTTCTGCATTTCATACTGATTTAAAACCCAGCACCCAAGTGCTGGTGTATATCTGAAAACTGATATAACTGTGCGAACAAGGCTAAAAATATTCTAAGTCTTGAGCTACCAGCTGACGAGGCAGTCGCCAGTCAGCTGAGTACGCAGAGTGCAAGTTGACTTACCAGCTGACAAGGTCCCAGTCAGCTGAGTAACCAGCAGAGTGCAAGAAACGATTAACCACATTTTCCGCTGCTAAGTTATACCCTGATAATCCGGGACCAACATATGACTTCAAGATGGATGTAACTAAGAGAAGTGAGTACTCCTTCAAAGAGTTGCTCACTGATCTCATAGCAGGACAGTCCTTCGTACCTTCATGGGAGTCTGAGTTATCAGATCTTGAGCACAGCTTGGGCACATTGAAAGACGTGGTTCATACTGTGTGCAAGAACATGATTGACTGCAGATCACGTGAGAGGAGGTCAAATGAAATGAAGAGGGTTGGTGTCACTTCAAGTGAGAAGGCATGCGGAAGCTAGGGACAAGGTACGTCATTTGCATTTGTAACGGAAACATGTTTAGTATCGGTTTCTACTCATTCGTGGGTAGTGGATACTGGAGCTACTGATCATGTTTGTTACATTTTGTAGGGGTTCACACCGAGGAGGGTGCTGAAGAATGACGAGGTTACCATCTCAATGGGGAACGCATCACAAGTGAGTGCAGCTGCCATTGGAGATTTCACCATGTACTATGATAATTCTGTTTTAACTTTGAGAGATGTTTTGTACGTGCAGGATTTTTGGCAAAACCTTATTTCAGTTTCCAAACTTTATGTTGATGGATATTCATTTATTTTTGATAGTGATGTTTCTATCATTGGTAATAATGGTGTTATCTGTCGTGGAATGCTGAATAATTCTCTCTATGTTGTTAACTGTAATCATAAGTCTTCCGCAAGTATTGCATGTAATTCATCCGTAATTGATAATCCTAGAAAGAGAAAACTTACTTCTTCTGATGAGGATCTTACATATCTCTGGCACTTGAGACTGGGTCACATAAGCTTGAAGCGGATTCAAAGACTTACAGATGACGGTACATTGGACCTAGTCCGGGTTGTACCTTATCAAGTCTGCAAATCCTGCATCGAGGGCAAGATGTCAACTAGGCCTTTCAAGGCTAGTCAGTCTCGAGCAGAGGAAGGGTTGGAATTGATCCATTCTGATTTATGAGGACCGATGTCCACACAGGCTCGTGGAGGGTACGAGTACTTCGTCACTTTCATTGACGACTACTCAAGGTACGGATACGTTTACCTGCTTCGCTACAAGTCTGAATGCTTTGAGAAATTCAAAGAGTTCAAGGCTGAAGTAGAAAAGAAGGTCGGGAAAACTATCAAGTCGCTGCGATCTGACCGCGGTGGTGAATACCTCGGTAACGAGTTCCTTCAATATTTGTTAGAAAATGGGATTACATCCCAGTGGACTGCACTGGGTACTCCCCAGCAAAACGGTGTAGCTGAAAGAAGAAATAGGACTCTTCTAGAGATGGTAAGATCAATGATGAGTTATGCAAACTTACCAATTTCATTTTGGGGCTACGCATTGGAAACAGCAGCTTACGTGCTTAATGTGGTACCTTCTAAATCAGTTCCTAATACACCTTCAGAGCTCTTCCTTGGTCGCAAACCTAGTTTGTGCAATTTTAGAGTATGGGGCTGTCCGGCACACGTACTGTCGAAGGAACCTGATAAATTAGAAAGCAGGTCAAAAGTAATGTTGTTCATAGGGTATCCCAGGCAAACGAAAGGTGGTTAACTTTTACTGTCCTGAGAGTCAAAAAATCGTTGTTAGCACCAACACTAGATTCTTGGAGGACGAGTATGTGAGTAATCACAGGTCAAGGAGTGATATCGTTCTTCAAGAAATTGAGAACGAAAATAAAATTCCAAGGGAAGGGGAACGTGTAGATGTGGGTGCACCTGTGAGAGGTACAGCACCACAGACACGTTCTTCAGTGCAAGGTGCAGGACCACAAGTCACTGCACCTATTACTGACACGGCACCGATGCCTCGTCGTAGTGGGAGAGTTACTTTCCAGCCAGAAAGGTACATGTTCGTGGGTGAGTCTTCGGACTTGAGCCCAGAAGACGGACATGAAGACTCTGACCCACTGACTTACAAAGAGGCAGTGCAAGACAAGGATGTTGCCAAATGGCGTGTCGCCATGGATTCTAAAATTGAATCCATAACTGCTATGGATGTATACCAGAAAACTTATTTGCCGGATGGCTTTAGGGCCATAGGGTGCAAATGGGTATACAAAAGAAAGAAAGGGGCGGATGGAAAGATCACGGATTTTAAAGCCAGGCTGGTGGCAAAGGGTTATAGTCAAAAAGAGGGCATTGACTATGACGAAACCTTTTCCCCCATAGCCATGCTCAAATCCATCCGGATACTCCTTGCCATAGCTGCGTATATGGACCTCGAGATCTGGCAGATGGATGTCAAAACTGCTTTTCTAAACGATTACCTTGAAGAAGATAGAGACATCTATATGCAGCAACCCGAGGGTTACATAAGCAAGGGCGAAGAACATCTTGTCTGGAAGCTTAGGAAGTCCTTGTATGGACTTAAGCAAGCTTCAAGGTCGTGGAACTTACGTTTCAATGATGTGATTAAATCCTATGGATTTGCAGAGTTGGAAAACGAAAGTTGTGTTTACCGACTTTGTGTTAGTGGGAGTGTGGTCTTCCTTGAACTTTACGTTGATGACATACTCCTATTTGGAAACAATGAGGGAGTGATGTCCGAAATCAAGGTTTGGTTATCCGAACAGTTCCAAATGAAGGATCTGGGAGAAGCTGGATACATTCTTGGGATTAAGGTCTTACGAGATCATAAGAGAAGAATGTTGTGCTTATCCCAGGCATCCTATGTGGATACTGTGATAGCCCGGTTCAGCATGCAACTCGCTAAGAAAGGCTTGCTACCTTTCAGACATGGCATTCGTCTTTCTTGTGGGCAGTGTCCTCAGACACAGTGGGAGAAAGACGAGATGAGTCTTATACCATACGCTTCGGCGGTGGGTAGTCTCATGTATGCGATGCTGTGTACCAGGCCAGATATCTGTTATGCTGTTGGCATGGTAGCAAGATATAAGTCTAACCCTGGACAGGCGCACTGGACTGTTGTAAAGCACATCCTCAAGTATTTGAAAAGAACTAGGAATTTCTGCCTAGTTTATCAAAGTGAGGATTTGTGTCCTGTGGGTTGTACAGACTCGGATTTCCAAGGGGACCAGGATGCGAAGAAATTGACCTCAGGATATGTGTTTACCCTGGGTGGTGGAGCTGTATCTTGGAGGAGCTCAAAGCAGAAATGCATTGCTGACTCCACCATGGAGACAGAATATGTCGCTGCCTCCGATGCCTCGAAAGAGGGGGTATGGCTCAGGAACTACCTTTTAGAGTTGGGCGTGATCCCGAGTTTACCTAGGAGCATCACAATTTATTGTGATAACTCTGGTGCAGTGGCTAACTCAAAGGAACCGCGGTCTCACAGGGCAAGCAAACACATAGAGAGAAAGTACCATATCATACGAGAAATTGTATCGAGGGGCGATGTGCAGATTAAGAAGATTGACACTGCTGACAATCTTGCTGATCTATTTACAAAGAGCTTGCCGCAGAAAGTTTACGAAAGATATATTCATGAGCTGGGTCTGAGGTGGATGCCGACCACTGATAGTGGTTAAAGAGACAGCAGACAAGATAGACGGACTGTATACTCTGTAATAGCTTAGTTATAATTTGAGTATAAGTGGGAGATTGATGGATTTTGTATACTGAAAGCATTTATTATAATGAGTATACAACGGTTTATTTCTCCTATCTGTTAACAATCGTACATGTATGAACAATGGTATCCTCTTGTCTCACCAATAGGGACGATCATACGACGTGTTGTATATCGCAGAAGACAGTATGATCACTTGACCTAGTGAGACATAAACCTGATCACAGCCGAGATAGCGTATGAGGATACGTCTGTCCGGATGGCTGCGGCATTGTCGGAATAAGTAGTCTGTCTTGGTTACTTGACATGCTGGTACGCAGAGGTGGCGTATTGATGGACCACAGTGAGATGTATTCTTCTGTCTGACATCTGCGAATACAAGATCTCGTTATATTGATTGAGTCCAAACCCTAACGAAGGTTCAAGGGTTTGCACGGGTTGATTGTTGCTTTGACTTGCCATGGTGGAGAGCCAAAGTAACGTGCTCGTATATCCGCATCTTGGGTAACAGCAGTTCGTGTAGTACCACCTGAGACTGGGTTTAGGTAACAATATCCGAGTAATAGGATGGGGACATTCCCTGAGGAGCTCAATAACATTCATCGTGACAAAGTCCTGCAGGTTGATTAAGTTCAGGCACGAGTGATAAGGTGTGAGTGGTACTACTCAAGAATAATAAGATATTAATTAATTGTAGTTAGAGCTTGTCAGAGGCTCCGATTAATAAATTGATGTCCGGTAACCTTAAATATGGGAATTTTCCATTAATGCAACCCGCTCTCATAACATGGTAATAAAGGGGTAGGTTAGTATTAATTCTGTGGTGAAAAAGAATTAATATTAATTAATTAATTGTGTCCTGGGTTGTGGACATGGGAATTAATTAATTTATAGGCCCACTTTATTATTTGCATTAGGTCCCAGGTCTGGCCCAACAAGTGTGCTGAATTGAGCCCAGGAGCCCACTGGGGTTTTACAACCCTAGGTCTATAAATAGACCTCTCACTCTCTGAAACCCTAGCCGCTTCATAACACAATTTGAAAAACCCTAGATCTAGGAGAGAGAGGGAGGCACCGATCAATAAGAGAAAGGAGGAGAATTTTCGAATTCTGGTCCTGCTCAAGCCACAGATCTACGGAGTCCTCACCAGTAGTAGATCTGATCAGCACCGGGATACAGATCTGAAGATCTAATCTGGAGAACAAATTTCTTTCTTTCTTCCCTCTTTATTTTCGATTTTAATCTAGAAATTAGATCTCTAATTTCTGTTTCCGCAGATTAAATTGGATTGAGTGGTTGATTTCAAATTGGAAATTCAAACGCAAAAGATTGGTTCAGACACGACGGAATAATGATAATTCCTCAATCCACGATATGCATTAAATTCATAGGAGCATGCTAGGGTTTTGTGAATTTTAATTATGTGCATTATCCATAATTAAATTGGTTTTTGGTGATTCGGTTCACGGTAAAAACCATACAATCAGAAGATCAGATTTGTAGGAACACCATCAACCATCTACCGCTGTTTTTCAATCTGCAGGAGTTGAGGTTATCCTTTGAATGTATTAATTAAATCAAATAGGAGCATGCATAGGACATTTACTATTTTTCATAGCATTTATTTTGATATCCATAAATTGAATCTGGGTTAAGAAATAAATGGTGATTCACATCACCTATTGTAGACTCATTTTCTACAATTGGTATCACAGCCAGGTTCGCATTTTATGGCTCTATCAGAAAATAAATATTGACAATCAGTTTATGCATGTTATTTAATTTATTGTGGATGGATTTATTTGTCGTGGATTTTTTTGTTCTCGTGGCCCCACTCTGGTTTTTGTTATTGTTTTAAATCGCATGAAAATCTACGATTAGATTGATAGGAAAATATATAATAGATCTAGGTCAGTTCTAATTTTTATTCGATCTATATATCAAAAAATGAGAGAGAACAAGGCAGCAACAATATAGTTCCAGCAACACCTTGACAGCCACCCACTGGAGCAGGTGGTGGAGGATGTGACGACCCTGTTGGCAAACGGAACCTTAGTGTTTTGCTGCGCGCGGCTGGGCCGCCTCTCACGTTGCGCGCGCGTCTCTCCGGGATCCAACAACATTGCAAGGCATTGCAAATGAACTCAAGGGGGTTGTGTGCTGGCTGCGCAAGACGAACGTCGGCTCTGCAATTCGGGAAAGCAGTAGGCATGAAGGTTGCAATGGCGTGCAGCAAGCTCGTGTTGCACGAGGCTAGGCCGCGTCTTAGCCGGTGTTTGCTGCCGGCTGAGTTCTCCTCTCTCCATCGTCACTTGCAGTGACGACGATGATGGTGGTGGATGACGTTGCGTGCCCTGTGCACGGTAGTTTTCGATTCAGCAACAGAAATCACAAATCACGATAGCAGTAGGGCAGGCGTGAGCAGCCACGACCGATCGTGGTTCTCTGGTCATTAGAGTCGCGCGAGGCTGGCTATCGTGGTGGGTGGCGGGTCTGCGGCGGTTGAGTAGCAAGGAGGTGGCGGCTAGGGTTTTGGGTGGTGAAGATGAAGGCTGCAGCTAGGGTTTGTGAATAGGGTTTTGGCTGCTCAGACCTGACGGTCTGGAGGTGGCCCGAACTGCTGGAAATTAGGGTTTTACAACCCAGTTGGCTTGAAACCCTTATTCTTGGCCTAAGATGCTGTATTTTTCCAGCCCAAAGTTGCATATTTCAAATTAAAGAGTGGGAGCCCAGTTTCAAGAACTGTATTAAATTAAAGCCTTGTAATAGATAATTTTAATTTTATTTCCCATGTACTTGCATATGGGGGCCACGAGAATTTTTATTTTATTTATTATATTCTCGTATGATGTGATTTATTATGTGCGCACTAGTAAATAATAGGAGAGCATGCTACTATTTTTATTATTTATTTTTAAAGCCTATTTTAGATAATAGGGAAGCATGTTACTGCTTTATTATTTACTGTTCAAAGCATGTTTTATATGATTTATTTATGTAATAAATTATGCTTATAAATTTTGGAATCATGTTGGGAAATATGATGGATTTTCAGATGTGACATAATTTATGGACCATGAAATAATATGTGCGCATAATAACCTTTTGAAAGAAAATGACTAAGCAAGATTTTTTTTAATTAAAATTAATAAGACCTCCACAATGTGGTCTCCGATTAGAAGTGGATAGTAGATTGGGTAGACGTCTACACAACCGTAGCCTGCTTGCTTTATTTGTTCATAAGTTCTAATATATGAGATTTCTAAATAAAATATCTAAACATGTGAGAAGTGGACAGTGAAGTGAGTAGACGTCTACACGACTGTAGCCTGCTTACTTTATTTGTTCATATGTTCTCTAGGATTGTTTTAAATGAGATAACAAAGGTTGTAAAAGGCATGTGTCATGGGTCTAGTACGTATGACAAATCATCCTTTTAACTTTCGGAGTTAGAATTGTGGTCAAATGCTTAGATGTTGCCTGAGTACTAACTCATGAATGATGTCCCTACTCAGAGAGGTTGAACATGGTCTTAGTTTTATCTCCAATTATTAATTTCATTTGTCGGCGAATGCCTGCATGGATTGAAATTAAAGACTGGAACTTCAAAGAGCAGTCTGGTTAGGTGGTCTACTGTAAACGTCTTCGAAAGGAGTTTGCAGTATATGCTCCTAGGTAATTGGGGCAAACAATTGTATTGGTTTATCTAAAGGTTACAATGTATATTTATTTCAATGTTCTGCATGTATGTTCTTACTTTGATCAATTATTGCTTTCAAATATGTCTATGAATAATGTCATCAATATCTTGGCACAAAATCAATTAATTGGTCCTAATTTCCTGGAATGGAACTGCAGGTTGGATTATATCCTTGGTGTAGAGGAACATCAGTTTGTTCTTAACACTTCGTGTCCAGCAGTCCCCATTGTTGAGTCAACTGATCTGGAGCAGAACCTCTATATGAAGTGGGTCAAGTCTAATAATGTAGTCAAGTGCTACATGATGACCACTATTTCTAAGGTGCTCCAGCAACAACATCAACACTATGACAAAGCAGCTGAGCTTATGGATAGTCTCATAGTTACTTATGGGGAATCAGATAGAGCTGTCAAATTTAAACTCATGATGAAAATTATGAGTTGAAAAATGACTGATGGTAGCTCAGTGAGGGAGCACGTTGTTTCTATGACTCACCGCATGGATGAACTGATGTTGCATGGAGGAGGTATTGATGGGAAAGCCCAGGTCGATATCATACTCAACTCATTTTCGAAGTCTTTTGAGAATTTCAGACTGAATGTTGTCATGAGTAAAAAAGAGTACACCCTTAATGAGTTACTTAGTGATCTTATGGCAGCTGAATCAGTCATGCAACCTGAAAAGGCAGTCTTGGTTTCTTCTGGTAGTCGCCTTGCTTCATCGTAAGGTGCTAAAGGGGTGATTGGAAAGAAATTCAAGAAGACAACCTCTGAAAGTAAAAGTTCGGGGAAAAAGAGGAATGTGACACTGGGGAGGAAGGACAAGTGTTTCCGTTGTGGCAAAACTGGTCACTGGAAGAAGGATTGTCTGACCATGCGGGTTGGACAAGGTACGTTATTAGCATTTGTAACGGAAACATGTTTAGCATCTATTTCTACCCATTCGTAGGTAGTGGATACTAGAGTTACTGATCATGTTTGTTACACTTTGTAGGGGTTCGGGCCGACAAGGCAGCTGAATGATGACAAGATGACAATCTCCATGGGTAATGCTGCTCGTGAGTCTGCACCAATGGTTGGAGATGTTACATTATGCTTTTAAGATAATGTTTTGATTTTAAGAGACATTTTGTATGTGCTGGATTATAGGCAGAACCTTATTTATGTTTCCCGTTTAATAAATGATGGATTTTCAATTATTTTTTATAGTTATGTTTCTATCAATGACAATAATGGTGTTATCTATTGTGGGATACAAAAAGACTCTTTTTATATCATAACTTGTTTGCATGAATCTTCCGTGAATGCTGCATATAACTCATTTAATCATAAGAAGAGAAAATTTTCATCTTCTGACGAGGGTCTTAAATATCTATGGCATCTGAGACTACGTCACATTAGTCTAAAGAGGATCAAGAGATTCGTGGATGATGGAACGTTGGATTCTATTCAGGTAGTTCCACATCGAGTTTGTGAATCCTGTATAGAGGGAAAGATGACGACCAGGCCTTCCAAAGCAAGTCAGTCTTGAGCAAGTGATGTATTTGAGTTGATCCACTCTGACTTATGTGGATCAATAAGCTCGTGGAGGATTAAAGTATTTCACCAATTTTATTGACGATTACTCGAGATATGGGTTTGTTTACTTACTTCACTATAAGTCTGAATGCTTTGAGAAATTCAAGGAATTTAAGGCAGAAGTAGAGAAGAAATTAAACAAGACTATTAAGTCATTACGATCTGATCGTGGTGGTGAGTATCTCAATGATGAGTTCTTGTAGTTTTTGTCAGAACATGGGATAACATCCCAATGGACCTCACCAGGCACTCCTCAACAGAATGGTGTGGCGGAAAGAAAAAATGGAACTCTTCTAGAAATGGTTAGGTCCATGATGAGTTATGCAAATTTGCCTGTTTCGTTTTGGGGCCACGCGTTACTAACACTAGCCTACCTGCTGAATCTGGTACCTTCTAAGTCAGTTCCTAAAACAACCTCAAAACTCTAGCATGGGAAAAAGCCCAGTGTGTCAAAGATAAGAGTTTAGGGTTGTCCGACATATGTATTGTCAAAGGAACCTGATAAGTTAGAAGGTAGGTCCATGCTAATGTTGTTCGTGGGATACCCCTGACAAACGAAAGGTGGTTATTTCTATTATCCTGAGGATTAGAAGATTGTTGTTAGAACCAACGCGAGATTCTTGGAGGACGAGTCTGTGAAAAAACACAAATCCAAAAGTGACATCATTCTCCACAAAATTGGAGAAGATTATGCGTTTCCATTGGAAAAACTCCATGACAGATTGAGTGTACCTAAGGAAGGTATAGATACAATTGCACGGTCAACAGTGCAAGGCTTTCAGCCACAAGTAACTGCACCAACTACTGATGCAGTATCAGTGCTCCAACGTAGTGAGAGGGTACTTCACCAACCCAAGCAGTATATGTTCGTGTGAGAGTCTTTGAACTTGATCCCGGAAGATGGATTCGATGATATCAACCCATGGACATACGGCGAAGTAGTAAATGACAAAGATGTGGTAAAAGTATGTAAAGTCATGGATTCGAAAATTGAATCGATTACCGTTATGGATGTATACAAAAACTCTGTGCTACCAGATGGCTTTCAGGCCATAGGTTGTAAATGGGGATACAAACGGAAGAAAGTCTTGAAAGGAGAAACAATGACTTTTTGAGCCAAGTTGGTGGCGAAGGGTTATAGATAAAAGGAGGGCATTAACTATGACAAAACCATCTCACTAGTAACCATGTTCAAGTCCATTCGAATTCTTTTATCCATAGCAACACATATGGACTTAGAAATCTGGCAGATGGATGTCAATACCGCATTTTTAAACTGGTACCTTTAGGAAGATCGTGACATCTATATGCAGCAACCAAAGGGTTATGTGAAGGATGGTGAAGAGCATCTTTTCTAGAAGCTAAAAAAGTCCTTTTATTGACTTAAACAAGCTTCATGGTCATGGAACAAACATTTCGATGATGTGATTAAATCGTATGGATTTTCACAGTGCGAAACTGATAGTTGTGTGTATCAATTATGCATCAGTGGAAGCATAGTATTCCTTGCACTTTATGTAGATGACATTCTTCTATTTGACACCGATGTGAAGGTGTTGTCAAACATAAAGAGATGGTTATCCAATCAATTTCAAATGAAGGACCTAAGAGACGTTGGATATACCCTTAGGATTAAAGTCTTGCATGATCTCAAGAAAAGGATGTTAAACTTGTCTCAGACCGCTTATATTGATACTGTGAGCTCGTATTAGCATGCAAAATGCTAAGAAAGGATTGCTACCTTTCAGACATGGTGTTCCTCTGTCTTAGGCTCAATGCCCTGCAACAGAAGAGGAGAAGAATGAGATGGCTTATGTACCATATGCTTTAGTAGTGGGAAGTCTCATGTATGTGATGCTATTTACGAGGTTAGATATATGTTATGTCCTGGGCATGGTGGCCAGATTTAAGTCTAACCCTGGACAGGCGCATTGGACTGCTGTCAAACATATTCTCAAGTATCTAAAAAGAACTCGAGACTATTATCTTGTTTATCAATGTGAGAATTTGTGCCCTTTGGGATATAGGGATTCAAATTTACAGGTGGATTAGGATGAGAAGAGATCGACCTCGGGCTATGTGTTCACCTTGGGAGGTGGAGCTGTATCGTGGAGGAGTGCAAAACAAAAGTGTATCGCGGACTCTACCATGGAAGCTGAGTATGTCGTCGCTTCAGAAGCTTCTAAGGAAGCAGTATGGCTCCGGAACTACCTCCAAAAGTTAGATATTGTTCTGAGTTTGCCCAAGACTATCAAGGTATATTGTGATAATGCTGGTGCAGTAGAAAATTCTAAGGAACCTAAAACTCACAAGGCGTCAAAGTACATAGAGAGAAAGTACAACATCATACGAGAAATCGTAGCGAGAGGAGATGTGCTAATAGATAAGATTGACACGAAGGATAATCTAGCGGAACCAAGAACTCACGGGTTATGTTCGTAGCCTAGGACTAAGGATGAAGCCAGCCACCTGGTGACGAAATGTAATAGCTAGATTAGAATAGACACATGTTATACTCTAGTAAGTTATGGTATAATGCTTTGAGTATAAGTGGAAGATTGTTAGAATTGTATACATAAAACATTACGATTGGTATATTGGGAAAAATTATGTTTGATATACTGGTAATCATTAATGACTTGCAATAAACAACTCTTGTTTGAATTGACAATCATACGATGCGAACAAACACATCCAACTATCTCGTCGATAGGGAGATCATATGGTGCGTAAGAGATAACAGAAGATCATATAGACCATTTGACCTAGCGATACATAAAAAGTTATCACAGCTGAGCCAGTTTCTGGTTTGGCTGTTGGTTTAAATTGTGGCACACAAGTCCATAAGTGGTTTATCTTGACTGCTTTGTGTGACCGGTACATCTCAATGTATTGATAGGATCAACAGTGAGATAAACCATTCAACTTGACATATGAATGATTAAATATCTTGGTAACTTGGTCGGATCTAAAGTCAATTGAAAGCTGAGGGGTACACATGGGTTGACTGTCACTTTAACTTGCTATGGTGGAGAGTCCTACATGTACTCGTATATCTGCATCTTGGGTGATGGCAGTTTGTGTTGGGTATCCTTAGGTTGGATTTAGATAACCATATCCATTTCAGAATGGTAATATTCTCTGGGAAGCTCATGAGGTTCGTTATGCTAAGTCCTGCAGGCTGAATCATTTATTCAAGCATAAGCAAAAAAGGGTTGAGTAGTACTACTCAGGAATAATAAGATATTAATTAATTACTGCTAATTGTCATATGCTAAATTAGTTAATGAATGTCTGAAACATAAAATATGGGGATTAACCAAGTCAATGAAACTTGTTCTTAATATTGTGGTAATAAATGGGTAGGTCAACATTAATTCTCTGGTGGCATGAATTAATGTTTATTAATTAATTAAGTTCTGGGTTGAACATGAAATTTATTAATAGGAGTCCCACTTTATTATTTGCATTTGATCCCTGGTCTGGCCCAACAATGCTCAGAGCCCATTAGGGTTTATTAAACCTTAATAGCCCATTCTCCAGATATATATAAATAGATCAGTTCTCTCACTTCCCACATAAGTTTACAGTCTCACCAAACTGAAACCCTAGAGAGAGTGAAAGAGTGGGCGACTGATAACTCCCTTTAGGAGTAATTATTTAAGTGTTTTATAGGTGTCTTTATTGTTATTTTTTAGTATTTCTAACTCATTTTAGGTTGTTTTTGGTTGTATTTATCATTGTCTACATTGTGTATCTCGTATCATTGTGTTTTGCTATTTTTAGTTGTTATACAAGAAAAATGAGTGATTTAACCAGGTTCCATGCCAAAGAAGTGAAGAGTGATCCACAGAATGTTATACAACAGCATAGGAGTAGCATTACTGGGAGCTGAGAAACTGCACCAGGGGGGACCACCTGCAGACAATATCAGCTTACTTTTCAGATTCTATCTCAAAAGTTGGACAGGTGTCAACTGTTGTGAGCCATCAGAGTCAAAGGGCAGGATGGGAGCCATGTGTAGGATGGAGATTCATTAGAAGTAAAAAAAAAGTGAAGATATTTTTAGAGCAAAGAGAGAAAAAAAACACTGATTATTCTTCCTCAACAAGCAATATTTTTAGAGAGAGGAAATTTGGGGCTGCAGCGCAGGGATGGAGGAAGAAGAAGAGCTGTAACAGCTGTACACATTGCTGTTGGTTTTCTTGCATCTCTAGTTTATGTTTTTAGTTGATAGAATGAATGATAGTTTGATTTTAGCCATTATTGTTTATTTTCTTTTTAGTTTAAATATGAACTAAACTCCTAATGTTTGGTGATAAACACTCACTCTGTGCATGTTATTGATATATTTATGCTTAGATTATACTTCAGATTGAGCCATTACGTGATGTTTTCAGGCGTTATTTTTATTCTTTAAGGAAATATTACGTTTGGCTTTGTTTGATGTTGTTTTGCACAGATTTCATGCGTATTTGAGTCTGAATGAGTGCCGTGGAGCCAATCGATGTTTGTTTGCATCAAGAAGAAGAAGAAGTGAGAAAAAGACTGCACCCACATATGTTTTAGGCCAAGTTTCAATGGAAACCCATTCCGAAAGCAGTTTAC
>JAPKLW010000712.1:21010-45772 GCA_026898455.1 Plectranthus barbatus
GCCCTCTGCAGTGGTCTGTACACTTGCAGCTTTAGCGCGTTGCGAAACGCGCTATCATTTGGGTCTTAACTATTTTATTTGCTTAAATATATGTTAGAGTTATTCTTGTTTCAAATCTGGTGTTTGAGTATGATTTTGGTATATTTGATCCTTTAAACACGACAGTGGAAAGGGATAATATGCCTAGGGAGATGGTAAGTTTATTATTTCACTCACTTATCTATATTATTTTCGATTAATTTATGTATTTTTCTTGAGTTTATATATATATTTCATGCATGAGTCTATCATATGTGGTGTTATGCTTGTCATGATGTGTTTTTGTAGGTTTTAGTCTTAAATTCACTGGAAAATCGTTCCGAAAGCAATTGACGTGCAAAAGTAGTAGTGAAGAGTTCCTCCACATAGGGGATTCGGGCTATTGGAGGATGTCAATGGATACGGCTTCAACTTAATTTTCCAATGCAACAGGAATCGGGTCAATCGGAGTTCGGGAGTGAGAGTTATGGCCAAAATCGTGAGACCTCGTAGAAGAGACGAATAGATAAAGGATCGAGTTCGACCGAAGGAAGATCGACCTCGATCGACGCCCATCCACCTCAGTTAACGCACGGGCAAATCAAACAAAATTTGATTTAATTCGGATTTTATCATATCTTTAGCCCTAGACTTGATAGGATACACATCCACTCCTATAAATAGCCTTGTAAATTCATTTTTCATCTTTCATTCAGCCTTGGACCTTTGAAGCATTCAGCATCCTTTATTTCCCAGCATTCAAAGTACTTTATTTTCTTGTAAGTTATTTTCATGCACTTTAATAATATTTTTGTTTAGGTTTTCTATCTGCGATGAGTGGCTAGCAACCCTAGCGGGTTCTAGGGCAACGAATATCAATCAAATGCATATTTAATTGATTAACATTGAATTGCTTGGTTTTGAATTTCCTGTTTGACTTATTAGGATTTAGAATTAATAAGATCGAAAGATAAAATTAATTCTAGGAGTATAGCTGTTAATTGAAGGATTGAAATGAGAAAATCAGTGAAAGGAAAAGGAATTCGAATACAATTAACAATCTAACCTAGGGGAAGATAGTAATTGTAGGGTTAATCCGTGGATTTATAAAAGGTCGATTAGTATTGTGTTTTGAGGCCGACAAAGCCTATACATTCACATGCTAGTAACCTAGGCTATAATTATCTGACCAAGAAGTTATAGTATATTATGATTACCCACCAATGCAAGTTAATTAATTGATATGTGTTTTGATTGATAGTTCGCCCTAGAGTCTGTGTCTTTAAATCGCTTTCCTAAAACCCTTTAAATCTCTGTTTTGTTTTCTTTATTTTTCGAAACCCAAAACCCCTGATTTCCGTTAACTCAAACAATAGATTCTAGGATCATGGCTAGTATATGAAATAATTTCGTTACACTTCCTCTAGGTTCGACAACCTTAGGGTACTCTTATAAATTTATTTGCCCCTGTTCTGCAATTAACATGTAGAATTTTACAGTGATCAAATTGGCGCCGTTGCCGGGGAGTTTTTAGATATTAGTTTGTTACTAGTTTATTCTAGGATTAATTGGATTGAGTTTGTATTTTTTTCGTGTGTGTGTGTGTGTTTTTCATCTCGTCTTCGATCGACGCCTGCCCGCATCGATCGATGTCAAGAACATACATGCATCGATCAACTCCCATCCGTGTTGGTCGACGCCGAGCTGATTTTTCCCTGTTTTTTGTTTCAAGTAGTGCATGAACACGAGCTCTCGAGGGAAGCCACTTGAAGCCTTCAGCCCAGAGATTGAAGCATGTTGTCGAAAGAAGAAACGGACTGAGAAGATGGATCCTCTGGACAATCAAAACCCACTGGAGGTTGACCCGACTATGCCCTTATTAGAGGACACTGATGGACAACTTATAGCGGGAGATACTTTCACCCTCATTCGGGAGATGCACCAGATGCGAGCGACAGTTCAACAGCTTACAACAGAAAGAGAGATCGAAAGAGAAGCTGCACGAAGAAGGCAAGAGAGAGAGAGGCAGAGTCTGGATGATTTGGATGATGAGGATCCGAACGCAATGGGGAGAAAATACAAGCCGCAGCCCGACAGTTAGGGATTCATTACTTACATCAACGCCAATAACTTTGAACTCAAAATCGGGCAGATTCAGATGGCTGGGTAGAACCAATTAGGAGGCAGAGCCACGGAGGATGAAGGGATTCATGAACTGAATCACGAAGTCCGTTTGCCAAGGATCGTTAATTGGAATATCAAAAATAAATTGCTATGCCTATGATTATTCCTAGCATGCTCCTATTGATTATGAATAAGAGGGTTAATGCAGAATACCTGGATTGTAGAAACCTAAAGAACGAGTGCGTAGAGATTTGATCCTCGATCGTTTTCCCACGCACAAAGATTTATTCCTAACAGATCAAGGATTTAAATCTTATGAAAATAAATAAATATTTTTGAAAACAAAGAGGGAGAGAAGAGAGAAGAGAGAAGATAATCCTGAAATGATCTTCTGATCTGTATCCCAACTCTGATCCGAATATCTGGTGAAGATTCCCTTCGAATTCCTTGCCAGGTTGAGAAGCAGAATTTCCTCCTCGTTTCTCAGATCAGTCGATCACTACAGCTCCCAAAATATGGTTTGTTGTGTGCAACATACGATCTTGTGGTGTGTTGAGATCAGAGAAATTGAGGCCTATTTATAGGAAAATACTGGACTTCTATTGAGCCTGAGTTTCATGGGCCAGACCAGGGACCAGAATGCAAATAGTAAATAAGGCCTATCAATTAATTAATTCCCATATTCAACCCATAATATAATTAATTAATTAATTAATATTGATTCATTCCACCAGAGAATCAATACTGTCCTACCTATTTGCTACCACGTTTTGAGGTACGGGTTGCATGAGCTCGGTTTATCCCCATATTTAAGGTTACAGACATTCGTTAATTAATTTAAGCTCTGACAAACTATTTAATTAATTAACATCTTATATTCCTGAGTCAATCCACTCAAACCTTTTCACTTATGCTTGAACTTAATCAGCGTGCAGGACTTTAGCATAACGAACCTTTTGAGCTGCTCAGGGAATGTCACCATCCTATACTAGATGTGGTTACCTAGTTGCAGATCTTCCGTTATCTATTGCACACCGTATGATCTCCCTATCGACGAGATAAGAGGATAATTGCATTTGCGACACATGTTTATTAATTCAGACAGGAGAAGAACATACAACATTTATGATTCCCAGTATATTAACCAATCGACCTTGTAAATAATATACCAATCATAATGCTTTCAGTATATAAATCAATCAATCTCCCACTTATACTCAAAGCATTATACAGTTGCTTTCCAGAGTATAACGCGTCTAAACTAATCTAGCTATTACATCAATCATTCTACGTGGCTGGCTTTGCCCTCAGCCCAAGGTTACGTACATGCATCTCATAGACCTTCTGAGGCAGAGTTTTTGTGAATGTATCCGCCGGATTATCTTTTGTATCGATCTTCTCTACTAGCACATCACCCCTTGCTACGATTTCTCGTATAATATGGTACTTCCTTTCAATGTGTTTTATCGCTCTGTGAGTTCGTGGTTCCTTTGAATTAGCCACAGCTCCCGAATTATCACAATATACCGTGATGGTCTTGGGTAGCTAAAGAATCACGTCCAACTCCAGAAGGAAGTTTCGAAACCATATTGCTTCTTTCGAAGCTTCAGAAGCTGCCACATATTCTTCTTCCATGGTAGAGTCAGCAATGCACTTCTGCTTTGCACTCCTCCATGATATGGAGGAGACAATAGTCTCTAGTCCTTTTCAAGTATTTGAGTATGTGCTTTACCGCGGTCCAATGCGCCTGTCCAGGGTTAGACTAGTATCTTGCTCATGCCTATAGCAAAGCAGATATCTGGCCTCGTACATAGCATTGCATACATGAGGCTTCCCACGGCCGATGCATACAACACGTTGCTCATCTCATCTTTCTCCTATTGTGTCACTGGACACTGATCCTTGGAAAGATGTATGCCATGTCTGAAGGGTAACAAACCTTTCTTGGCAGTTTGCATGCCGAAACGGGCAATCACAGTATCCACATATGACCCTTAAGACAAGGTCAGCATCCTCTTATTGCGCTCCCGCAATACTTTTACCCCTAGGATGTATCCTGCCTCCCCAAGGTCCTTCATATGAAACTGTTCGGATAACCACCCCTTTATGCCCGATAATACTTCCACATTGTCGCCAAATAGGAGAATATCATCTACATAAAGTGCAAGGAACACCACGCTTTTGCTGACACATAGACGGTACACGCAACTCCCGTTTGAACATTGTGAAAATCCATTGGATTTAATCACTTCATCAAAATGCAGATTCCATGACCGTGAAGCTTGTTTAAGTCCATACAGCGACTTCCTTAGCTTCCAGACCAAATGTTCTTCGCCCCTCTACACATAACCTTCTGGCTGTTGCATATAGATGTCCCTACCTTCTTCAAGGTACCCGTTTAGAAACGCGGTTTTGACATCCATGTAGGGTTTTCCAGTGAACTGAATCACAAAAACCAATTGAACCGGACCGATTAATGGATATTGCCCACAGTTAAATTCACAATAAAACCTTGCATGCTCTTTTGAATTTAATTCTTTGAGTTGTGGATTAAGGAATTACTGTTATCCCGTAGAGTCTGATTCGATCTTTCGCGTTTGAATATCCAATTCCAATTCAACCACGCGATTTGATTTAATCTGCGGAAACAGAAATTAGAACCCTAATTTCTTAGATAAAATCAAAATAAAAGAGAAGAAGAAAGAAATTTGTTCTCCAGATTAGATCTTCAGGGCTGCGTCCCAATGTTGTTCAGATCTGATACTGGTGAGGATTCCACAGATCTGTGTTGTAGGCCGGAGCAGAAAAATTCTTCTCCTCCCCACTACAGGCGCCACCCACTGCTCTCTCTCCCTAGGGTTTCAAACTGATTTGAATTTATTAAGTGGCTAGGGTTTCCAAGAGAGAGTGGTCTATTTATAGACCCAGGGTTTTATCCCTAATGGGCTACTGGGCCTTTTTTCAGCATATTTAATTCGGCCAGTCCAGAACCCAGGACACAATTAATTAATTAATATTAATTTTTTTTCACCACAGAATTAATACAGACCTAGCCCTTTATTACCACATTATGAGAACGGGCTGCATTAATTGAGAATCTCCATATTTAAGGTTACCAAACATTCATTAATTAATCCGAGCCTCTGACAAGCTCTAACTACAATTAATTAATATCTTATTATTCCTGAGTAGTACCACTCAATCCTTATCACTCGTGCCTGAACTTAATCAGCCTGCAGGACTTTGGCACGATGAATGTTATTGAGCTCCTCAGGGAATGTCCCCATCCTATTACTCGGATATGGTTACCTAAACCCAGTCTCAGGCGGTACTACACGAACTGTTGTTACCCAAGATGCGGATATACGAGCACGTTACTCAGGCTCTCCACCATGGCAAGTCAAAGCAACAGTCAACCCGTGCAAACCTATGAACCTTTGTTAGGGTTTGGACTCAATCAATATTGAGATCTTGTATTCGCTGATGTCAGACAGACGAATACATCTCACTGCGGTCCATAAATACGCCACCTCTGTGTACCAACATGTCAAGTAACCAAGAAAGACTATTTATTCCGACAATGCCGCAGCCATCCGAACGGACGTATCCTCATACCTATCTTGGCTGTGATTAGGTTTATGTCTCACAAGGTCAAGTGATCATACTGTCTTCTGCGATCTACAACACGCCGTATGATCGTCCCTATTGGTGAGACAATAGGATACCATTGTTACGTACATGTAAGATTGTTTAACAGATAGGAGAAATTAACCATCGTATTCTCATTATAATAAATGCTTTCAGTATACAAAACCCATCAATCTCCCAATTATACTCAAAGCATAACTAAGCTATTACAGAGTATACAGTCCATCTATCTAGCTTGCTATCTCTTTAACCACTGTTAGTGGTCGGCATCCACTTCAGACCCAGCTCACGAATATGTCTTTCGTAAACTTTCTGCGGCAAGTTCTTTGTAAATGGATCAGCGAGGTTGTCCTTAGTGTCAATCTTCTTGATCAGCACATGATCTTTCGATACGATTTCTCGTATGATATGGTACTTTCTCTCTATGTGTTTGCTTGCCCTGTGAGACCGCGGTTCCTTTGAGTTTGCCACTGCACCAGAGTTATCAGAATAAATTGTGATGCTCCTCGGCAAACTCGGGATCACGCCCAACTCTAAAAGGTAGTTCCTGAGCCATACCCCCTCTTTCGAGGCGTCGGAGGCGGTGACATATTTCGCCTCCATGGTGGAGTCAGCAATGCATTTCTGCTTTGAGCTCCTCCAAGATACAACTCCACCTCCCAGGGTAAACTCATATCTTGAGGTTGATTTCTTCTCATCCTGATCCCCTTGGAAATCCGAGTCCGTATAACCCACAGGACAAATCCTCACTTCGATAAACTAGGCAGTAATTCCTAGTTCTCTTCAAATACTTGAGGATGTGCTTTACCGCAGTCCAATGTACCTGTCCAGGGTTTGACTGTTATCTTGCTACCATGCCAACGACATAACAGATATCTGGCCTGGTACACAGCATCGCATACATGAGGCTACCCACCGCCGAGGCGTATGGTACAAGACTCATTTCATCTTTCTCCTGCTGTGTCTGAGGACACTGCCCACTAGAAAGATGCCATGTCTGAAAGGTAGCAAGCCTTTCTTGGCGAGTTGCATGCTAAACCAGGCTATCACAGTATCCACATAGGATGTCTGGGATAAGCTCAACATTCTTCTTTTACGATCTTGTAAGACCTTAATCCCATGAATGTAGCCAGCTTCTCCCAGATCCTTCATTTGGAACTGTTCGGATAACCAAACCTTGATTTCGGACATCACTCCCTCGTTGTTTCCAAATAGGAGTATGTCATCAACGTATAGTGCAAGGAAAACCACGCTCCCACTTACACAAAGTCGGTAAACACAACTTTCATTTTCCAACTGTGCAAATCCATAAGATTTAATCACATCGTTGAAACGTAAGTTCCACGACCTTGAAGCTTGCTTAAGTCCATACAAGGACTTCCTAAGCTTCCAAACAAGATGTTCTTTGCCCTTGTGTATGTAACCCTCGGGTTGCTGCATATAGATGTCCCTACCTTCTTCAAGGTAACCATTTAGAAAAGGGTTTTGACATCCATCTGCCAGATCTCGAGGTCCATATGCGCATCTATGGCAAGGAGTATCTAGATGGATTTGAGCATGGCTACGGGTGAAAAGGTTTCGTCATAGTCAATGCCCTCTTTCTGACTATAACCCTTTGCCACCAGCCTGGCTTTAAAAGACGTGATCTTTCCATCCGCCCCTTTCTTTCTCTTGTATACCCATTTGCACCCTATGGCCCTAAAGCCATCCGGCAAATTAGTTTTCTGGTATACATCCATAGCAGTTATGGATTCAATTTCGGAATCCATGGCGACACGCCATTTTTCAACATCCTTGTCCTGCACTGCCTCTTCGTAAGTCAGTGGGTCAGGTCTTCTTGTCCATTTTTTGGGCTCAAGTCCGAAGACTCACCCATGAACATGTACCTTTCTGGCTGGAAAATAACTCTCCCACTACGATGAGGTATCGGTGTCGTGTCAGTAGTAGGTGCAGTAACTTGTGGTTTTGCACCTTGCACTGAAGAACGTGTCTGTGGTGCTGAAACTCTCACAGGTGCACCCACATCTACACGTTTCCCTTTTCTTGGAATCGCATTCTCGTTTTCAATTTCTTGAAGAACAATATCACTCTTTGACTTGTGATTACTCACATACTCGTCCTCCAAGAATCTAGCGTTGGTGCTAACAACGACTATTTGACTCTCAGGAGAGTAAAAGTAACCACCTTTCGTTTGCCTGGGATACCCTATGAACAACATTACTTTTGACCTGTTTTCTAACTTATCAGGTTCCTTCGACACTACGTGTGCCGGACAGCCCCATACTCTAAACTTGCACAAACTCGGTTTGCGACCAAGGAAGAGCTCAGAAGGCGTCTCAGGAACTGATTTAGAAGGCACCACATTTAGCACGTAAGCTGTTGTTTCCAATGCGTAGCACCAAAAAGAAATTAGTAAGTTTTCATTACTCATCATTGATCTTACCATCTCTAGAAGAGTCCTATTTCTTCTTTCAGCTACACCGTTTTGCTGGGGAGTACCCGGCGTAGTCCACTAGGATGCAATCCCGTTTTCTAACAAATGCTGCAGGAACTCGTTACCGAGGTATTCACCACCGCGGTCAGATCGCAGTGACTTGATAGTTTTCCCGACCTTCTTTTCTACCGCAGCCTTGAACTCTTTGAATTTCTCAAAGCTTTCAGACTTGTAGCGAAGCAGGTAATCATATCCGTACCTTGAGTAATCGTCAATGAAAGTGACAAACTACTCGTACCCTCCACGAGCCTGCGTGGACATCGGTCCACATAAGTCAGAATGGATCAATTCCAACACTTCCCTTGCTCGAGACTGACTAGCCTTGAAAGGCCTAGTTGACATCTTGCCCTCGATACAGGATTCGCAGACTTGATAAGGTACAGCCCGGACTAAGTCCAATGTACCGTCATCTGCAAGTCTATGAATCCGCTTCAAGCTGATGTGACCCAGTCTCAAGTGCCAGAGATATGTAAGATCCTCATAAGAAGAAGTAAGTTTTCTCTTTCTAGGATTATCAATTACGAATGAATTACATGCAATACTTGCGGAAGACTTATGATTACAGTTAATAACATAGAGAGAATTATTCAGCATCCCACGACAGATAACACCGTTATTACAGATGATAGAAACACCTCTATAAAAAATAATTGAATATCCATCAACATAAAGTTTGGAAACTGAAATAAGGTTTCGCCAAAAATCCAGCACGTACAAAACATCTCTCAAACTTAAAACAGAATCATCAAAGTACAAGGTGAAATCTCCAATGGCAGCTGCACTCACTTGTTCTACGTTCCCATTGAGATGGTAACCTCGTCATTCTTCAGCACCCTCCTCGGTGTGAACCCCTGCAAAATGTAACAAACATGATCAGTAGCTCCAGTATCCACTACCCACGAATGAGTAGAAATCGATGCTAAACATGTTTTCGTTACAACTGCAAATGACGCACCTTGTCCCTTGCTTCCGCATGCGCTCTTACTAGAAGTGACACCAACCCTTTTCATTTCATTTGACTTCCTTTCATGTGATCTGCGATCAATCATATTCTTGCACACAGTATGAACCACATCTTTCAATGTGCCCAAGCTGTGCTCAAGATCTGATAACTCAGACTCCCATGAAGGTACAATGGACTGTTCTGCTATGAGATCAGTGAGCAACTCTTTGAAGGAGTACTCACTTCTCTTAGCTACATCCTTCTTTAAGTCATAGAATGAAAGTGGTAAAGAGTTCAGGATTATATCGATCTTAGCCCGATCAGATATACATCCACCTCTACGTGTGAATCGTTTCATGGTGTTATCCATCATCATCACATGCAGTGTCACCAAACTGCCATCAACCATTCTCTTACAGACTAGGTCTTTTACGAGATCACAGTTGATAGTTCGTTCCACTTCACCAAACGTGTCCACTAAATCCATCCAGATCACAACAGAGCTACAATAGCCCATGTACTTGAGTTTAATTTCTCTAGACAGGTTATCTGAGATTAACTTGTAAGTAAAATCCTCAGATGCCACCCATCTATCATAGAACTCCTTCTCACGTATAGAGACTTTATGGTAACGTGGGGCAAGTGGCATCATAGTAAGAACAAACATGTGTTTCTTAGTCAGGAGGATATACTCAATGCAGTATCTCCACTCATGGATGTTTGGACCAGTTAGAGGATTGAGAGCAAGTAAATGATCGACAGTAGACATAGACATATCTGAAACAATAAAGAATCTTAAATAAGAACATACACGTAGAACTTCAAAAACAAATGCATTGAAAACCTTTTAATAAATCAAATACAAATGTTTTCCACTAATTGCCCAAGAGTTCCCATCACAAGCTACACTCGTAGACGTTTACGATGTCACCCTCAACCAGAACTGCGGGTTTTAAGACCCAATCCATTTAATTTCACTACCTTGCACGATGCTTTTGACACTAGAAATTAATAATTAGTGAAAACCTTAGACCAAGCCATCTCTCAAGAACAGGGATGCAATTCTAGCATTATGTTCTAAGATGCTTCTAAGCAGTTAACCACAAATTTAACTCCGGCCAAAAGTGACAGTTTAGCATGGCACGTAACCATACCGTACAACCCTTAAAGCTTTTGTTATCTATAATTTAAATCAATCCTAGAATACTTGTGAAAGAGATCTACGCAAGCTACACTCGTAGACGTTTACGCAAAGCCCTCCCACTATTCACATGATTTAAATTGTTTGTCTAGAAATCCCAACAACCGTACCCATGCACCTCTAGGAACTAGCAAGCTACACTCGTAGATGTTTACTAGAACAAGAGATACACTTACAGTCTAGGACCGCTTTGTGGAGGTCTATTGATTTTAATTAAAAAATTAACTTAGTATTTTTCTTTTAAAAGGTTTCTTATATGCGCACTTATAATTTTTTCGTTATTATATTTTTCAAATTTTTGCATGTAATTAAACAAGCCCAAAAATTCCCAAAATATAATCCAACAAAAGAAATTAATCACATAAGCATGCTTGGAAAGCTGTAAATAATAAAAGCGATAAATCATGTTTTTCCTATTATCTACACATTCTTAATTGCACACATAAATAATCACATATCATACGAGGACAATTAAGGCAAACAAAAATTCCTCGTGGTCCCACAAAACAGGAAAAACAAATCCTATCTATTACAATTTGAATTTTGAATCTATTTGGATAAATCTAAATCTTTTCAAATCTTCTAGGGCCTCCAAATCTTTATCCACCAAATCTTTTGGGATTTAGGACTTTGTGATCTTATGATTTGCCCTAACCCTAATGCAAACCCTAGGGTTTACACAGGATTGCACAAACCACCAAAACACGAGCCACCGCCGCAGGGACAGCGGTCGCCGAACGCGCCCAGCCGCGCGCGCGCGGCCATCGTCCGTCGCGCACGGCCCGCGCGCCGCGCGCCCGCCGCTGCCTGTCGCCGTGCCGCCCGCGCCTTCCGCGCGCGCCGTCTCTCGCCGCCGCCGCCGTGTCCGTCTTTGTTCTTCATCATCGACCCATCCAATTACAGATTCGAAAATTAAAAAAATTAGAGAATAATCCATTCTATTACAATTTTTCAAATATATACTAATCACGGATCTTCTCGTGATTTTACAAAATTAATTCAGCCCTACACGGATAAACCACCGCGGGCTGAATTACACGGGTTGCCACGAGGAACATGTAATACCCCAAGCTTAATTAAGCTTTTGTAAAGATCAATGGATTTTAATAAAGGGGAATTTCCGTGATTGAGAGCATTCAGAATTATTTTAATCGCAATTGGAAAGTTATTTCATTATTTCTTGAGCTTGGATTGAATTATGTTGAAAGGAAATATAAAGTTTTATTTGATTTGAGATGCATATTGTGAGATGGAACAAGGTTTGAATTTGGACATATGTAACATGTAATGTTGAAGAGAATACTACGAATTATGAAATTGGATATTGAGATATATATATATATATATATATATTTATATATATATATATATATACATATGTATATTAACACAATTATGTATACTATGTGGAGTTGGGAATCATATTAGGACAAATATATAGGCAAATTTCATTTCATTTACTCCACCATTTCAATCTAGCTAGAGAGAGAGAGAGAGAGCAGCCCCTTCTCTCAAACCATCCCCGTCAGACACTTTTCGGCCAAGATGACGGCTAACTCTGGCAATTCCACCACTGCGAAGTTCTTCCTCCGAGCTTCGTTTTGAGTTCTCGTGGGCTCCGAGAGGACGAGTATTGACGGAGATATCGAGGTGAGAAGTTTGGGTGTTCACCTTTATAATTTTTTGAGTTCTGAAATTTTATCTCGTTTAATCGGCAATGGATTCGAATTTTGATGATATAGGAGTGTTCCCCACCTTATATGGATTATTCGGACAGCCGAAAAGTAGGATTTGGCCGCCGGAATCGACCACCGCTGCCGTGAGAAGAGGTTTTCAAGTGAGCTTCTTCCACCCTTTGTTTCTTGTGTTTATTTCGTGTTTGGAGACTAGGATCGTGTTCTAGGATGTATAGGGATCATGTTGGTATGATTGCATGTGAAATTGGATGGTTGGAAAGGAAAATATGTCGAGTTTCAGGCCTTTCTCCGAAGAGTTCGTCGGAGAAGATGACGCGTCCCGAACGGGACAAAAGCATCCCGTTCGGAACACGTCGAGGCAAAATGGAGCAGCAGCAGGGCTCCATCCCGTTCAGGATGGGTCTGTCCCGCTTGGGACAGCCCTCGGCTGTGCAAAAATTCTGAACGTCCATCCCGTTTGGGATGGACGAGTTCCGTTCGGAATGGGCTGCAGTTTTCATGTATAAAACTTGATTTTTGACTCGTTTCTTTTCCTATTTGACTCATACTTGATCCCTAAGATTATATATCGATTATAGATGCATGTTAAGTGTATAATCATGCATTGGATTGTGAAATGAGACGTTAACATCGCCGGTTTGAATCGAAGGAAATTATGAGAATCATGTTAGGGTTGAAGTGATTATGAGTTGGTTATCTGATTTTGGTTGAATTCGCTATTGTCCTAGATCGTCCGTCCTAATGTAGTGATCCCTTATTATTGTAGGAGTTGAACGTTGTGGAAGTTAAGCTCAAATTACTGGGAAAACATCTATAACCATGGCCAAACACCAGGTGGGAAACTATTTCAGTACAAAATCAAATGTGTGTTTTTCCTTTTCAAAATGTGTTAAAAATGCTTTGATTTAAATTGAGATTGCTATGCATGTTTTATGCTATTGTATCTGTCCTCGATCGATTCTCATCGACAGAGAGTATTACTAATGAGTTTAGAACCAGGTCCCATAACTGCGCTAGAACTCATTGAGTGAATTGGGAAACTCTATTGAGAATTGGGTTAAATGGTAGTGACCTTAAACCCAGGAAGGAATTATAATAGGTGAAATGTTAGTGACCTTAAACCCTGAAAAGATAAGAAACACGGGTGAAATGGTAGTGACCTTAAACCCTGTGGGAAGTGATTGATTAATTAAAATACGATCGAATCTCGAAGTGAATTCTGAGATTAGTGCACTTATATGATAGTGTGTTGAATGTTTAATCATTCCTAACTAGTCATCGTAACTTGAAAGTAGGCCAGCTTCCGGTTACAAAACAATAACAGATACAATATCATGTTCAAATAGCGCATAAAAGAAAATGTTTTACATAGCACGGTTTCTTTCAACAAAACCCCGTGTCTATCTGTGTGAGTTGCATAGCATTTCTCATATATAATGTATGTTTTCGGGCATGTTTCTCATTGGGTACATTAGTACTCAGCCCCTCGTATTATTTTTAAAATACGCAGGTTGAGCGGCAAGGATGGGCGAGCAGGGGTGTAAACAGAGCAGTGAAAGATTTTGAAGACCATAGATCCTGTGACATGTATCTTCATATGCATGTCACCATCACGCTACACACACTGCTGCACCGTACTCTGTTCTTTCCTTCCCATATTCTGAATACTGTTGAATACTTTTATTTAAAAACTGACTCGAAGTACTTTTTCATGTTATTAAATTATCTTTTCTGTTAATTAAAGTCTTCTTCTTATTTATTTTAAGTGAGAAAATGTTTAACAAAACCTGAAACATCAATGTAGCGCGACCCCAAATAGGGAAGGTCAGTTGGGGGCGTTACAGAGGTGGTATCAGAGCGTGAGTTTTGAAATTTTAAATGATTTAAAAATATTTTGAAACTTCGAGTCTTAAAAGTATTTGAAAATTTAAAAGTCGTGTGAAGTGTTCGCTCGTGTTTACACCATACTCCATCCTGCGCCACCTGAGGTACGTTTTCAAAATTTAAAAGTTTCCCTGCTTGCAATTTCAGTACTATTTGAATGTTTTGAAAACATTATGAATATTTAAATGTGATTTGAAAGATTGAAAGGTAACAAGTGTTTAGGTGGAATAAGGAGGTGGAATTGCTTTTGACTTGGACTGAGTTTGTGTTAAGCAAGAATGCTAATATCTGTTGTTGATGAAGTTGTTGAAAGTGTTGATTTTGAGTAAACTTTGATTGTAAAGGTTTGAAAATTTTATGGGTTTCGAAAGACTTAATGTTTCAAAAGTTGAGAATTGTTTTCATTTGGCACCGGTGAGGTGACCTTTCTTTAAAGTATGAATGAGTTGACTTGATTGATGAATTTATTGCAAGCATTTAGAACCTTGGTGTTATGGCTCTAGATGTGCTAGATGAATAATGAGCTATAGTATGGCATAAATTGATGTTGAATTAAGGGATAACTAGGACGGACCGGACTTACAAAATAATTGTGGGCCTTGAAAAGGCATTGACTTGATTTCGGGTGTGGAAATTGAAAATTTCTTTAGTTGTTGATTTGACTGAGTAGTGAGAGAGTGAGTTGACTTGTAGAAACTACAAGCTAACATGTAGTCGAACAGAATGTACATAGTGAGCCTGACAGATGTAGTTAGACTTGGTGTAAGATAGTGTATGCGAGGATCCGAAAGAACCTCGGCTGGGTGTGTGGTGTAGTTATTCTATATGACCCCGTACTGACCGTATATTATTTGTTTTGGTGGTAGATGGCTTCTCAGGATCGGATTGTGAGACATTTCAGGGAGCGCCTTCCTTTCACTGAGGATAACCTCGCGTCAGCTTTATTGGACTACCTGGCACTATGGGAGAGAGTACTCTACTTGGGAGTGACAGACAGGGAGGCGGTTGAGCTGACTGGGTGTTGTCTTTGACCCGTTGGCACAGCGATAGTACGACAGGTACAGTTACGAGCTATCGACGTTTTATGGCAGATCTGATACAGAAGGTGATAGAGGAGGGGAGTCCTTCGCCAGCATCTTCTAGAGGCACACAGGTATCCCGGACCAGGACCTCATCACCCGAGTGGACTCCAGCTTCGCCACCAACGCCAGCTGATGCCCAGGTTGCACCTGTGCATGCACCCACTTCGAGACTGAGAGTGCGACCAGTACCGAGTACTCCGACCGCAGCATATATGCCATTTCCACCTGGATATCCGCAGGGAGGTACTTATGATCCCTATGCTTTCTGCGATTCTATTGCTTCAGTGCAGTCTCCTACGTTGCATCCGGTTTCAGCGTTACCATTTGGACATAGTGGACTGCCCGCACCTTCCGTACAGCAGCTGCAGCAGGACATGGCAGGGCCCAGCAGGGCTAAGTCGGCCCATGATTCAGGATGTGACAGCACGGAGATGTGGCCTAGACCGACTTCGAGCGGACAGCGGGATATGTTTGGTGGTCATGGGACCATCCATGGTTATGGTACGAGCCAGGCGCTGATATGTTTATCCAGCGATACAGAGGGTAGTCGAGGCAGGAGGACAGTCGTTCAGGATAGGGGAAAGGGACCGGTGAAGGCAGAGGATGAGGATGAGGAGGAGGAGGATCCGTCTGAGGATCCGAGTGAGAGGCATTGTGGACATTATTGTACCAGCTATTTGTATTCAGTATTGGAGTTTTATTTTTGTTTTGGACGTAATTGATGTTGTTGTTGTAGACCTTATTTGAAATGGTTTATGGGAGGACGATGTTTATTAGAATTGTTTTGGATTTTGAACGATTGTTTAAATTATGATGTTGAAATATGGTTGTTTAAGAGCATTTGGTTGATTATTGAATATTTGGTTGAGATTTGTGTGAGATATTGATTAGTGTTGTTTTGCAGAGAGAACCAATGGAATATATTGAGCAGGGCAGAGGAAGAGGCTGTGGCAGAGGCAGAGGCCGTGGCCGAGGTAGAGGTAGAGGCCAGAGAGGCAGCGGACGTGGGAGAGCAAACCCACAACCGATTTATGAGGAACCACACTGGGAGGAAGTCCCTACAAACCAAGGGTATGAGGAGTTTGAGATCTTGTCTGATGATGAGAGCGCTGCAGGGCAGCAAGGACCAGTTCCGCCACCACATGGAAATGCACCGAAAATTCCATCAGTCAAATGGGTTGAAACATTTAGGAAGCAGCAGCCTCCAACATTTGATGGGACCGGAGGCCCAGCAGCAGCAGAAGACTGGGTGAGGGAACTTGAAAAGATTTTCAAGCACATGAGGTGCTCAGAGACAGAGAAAATAAATTGTATGTCATATCAGTTGAAAAGAAAGGCAGATAGTTGGTGGGAGACCTACGTGAAGTCGATCGCACCAGCAAAGAGGGTCCATTTAAGTTGGGATAGGTTTAAGGAGGCCTTATATGAGAAGTATATCCCGAAACGGTATAGGAAGGAAAGGGAAATGGAGTTCTTTTTGTTTGAACAAGGAAAACTGTCGGTGGAGGAATATGACACCAAGTTTGGAGAGCTTCTCCAGATGGCGCCGCATCTAGCGGACACGCCACAGAAAATGGCAGAGAAGTTTAGGGACGGTTTGTGCGAGGAAATCCGCACGCAACTGGCAACCATGAAGGGGTTGAATTATTAGGAGTTACTGAGTCATGCTTTGGACATTGAGGCGTCCAAAAATAAGAAGAAGATGCATGGATGGGAAGTACAGGAGGTACAAGCCCCAGCTCCGATTCAAAAGAGAAAGTGGGAAGAGCCGCCGAGACAGTTCGTGCAAGGTCAGGGCAGTCAGAAACGCCATGATCAAGGCAGGCAGCAGAATTTCCAAGGGAGGCAAGACAACCTGAATTATCAGAGGAACAATCCCCAACCATTTCCGAGGTGTGACCAGAGAGACATGGGTCAGCAGAACTGTCCTAAATGTGGGAAGAGACACCCTGGGGATTGCCGGCGAGGAGAAATCATATGTTTTAACTGCAGTGGCCTAGGGCACTTTGCTCATCAGTGTGCCACACCAAAAATAAGAGAGGGAAACCGCCAAAACTTCCAGAGACCGGCAAACCAACAGCTGAGAGCAATCAGGGGGCACCGCCAACCATGGAGAGGAAATGTTGGGAACCAAAGAGGAGGCAGGCAGAGCAACCAGGCACCGCCCAAGAACCAAGAGGGTCACCAACAGGGTGGTGATGGTCAGCAGAGGAGAGCCCGAGCCTATGCTCTGGATGGCAATCAAGATGATGGAAACTTGGCAGGTATGGGATGCATTAATAATATACCTGTTATGGTATTATTTGATATCGGAGCATCGCATACATTCATTTCATCTGCATGTGTTGAGGCACTAGAACTTAAGGTAGAGAAGAATAGTCACGACTTGAACGTAGCGATAGCTTCAGGGGAAACCACTATTTCTACTTTAGTGTGCCGAGACTTGAGAATCAAGCTTGATGAGAATGAGATTCAAGTAACAGAGGTAAACGTACTGGACATTCACGATGTAGACATAATCTTAGGATTGTATTGGCTGTCAGAAAATAAGGAGACAATCTTGTGTCGTGAGAGAAGAGTGATCATTCCACAACAAGGGAATGAGGAGGCATTCGTGCATGGATTCAGGAAAAGACAGAGAGTACCAGTAATCTCTGCAATTCAGGCAACGAAGTTGTTGCGGAAAACGGGAAATCAAGCTTTCTTAGTATATTTGGAAGGAGAAGAGAAACCAGAGCTAATAGTGCAGGATGTGCCGATAGTGAGAGAGTTCGAGGATGTGTTTCCGAAAAAACTACCAGGATTACCACCAGTCAGGCAGGTGGAATTCACTATCGATCTGGAACCGGGTGCGGCACCAGTTTCCAAAGCATCGTACCGCATGGCCCCGAAAGAGTTGCAAGAACTTAAGGTCCGGTTACATGAACTGTTGGACATGGGTTATATAAGGCCAAGAGTGTCACCATGGGCTGCATCGATTCTATTTGTAAAGAAGAAGGATGGGTCGATGCGTATGTGCATTGATTATAGGGAGCTAAACAAGTTAACGCTGAAGAACAAATACCCGTTACCAAGAATCGATGATCTATTTGATCAGCTCAGTGGAGCAAAGGTATTTTCTAAGATCGATCTTCGATCAGGATATCATCAGCTGAAGATTCGGAAGGAGGATATTCCGAAGACAGCATTCAGGACTAGATACGGTCATTATGAATTCGTAGTAATTTTGTTTGGACTTATGAATGCTCCTGCAGCGTTCATGGATTTAATGAACCGAGTATTCCATCCGTACCTTGACAACTTTGTACTGGTGTTTATAAATGACATCTTGATATACTCGAAGAGTGAAGTGGAGCATGAGCAGCATCTGAGAACAGTATTGAAGACTTTGAGGGATGAGAAGCTTTATGTCAAATTCAGCAAGTGTGAATTTTGGCTGAGAGAAGTGACGTTCTTGGGTCACATCGTTTCGGCAGACAGAATCAAGGTAGATCCAGCCAAGATTCAGACCGTGATGGACTGGAAGTCACCAAGTACGCCGAATGAGATTCGCAGTTTTCTGGGTTTAGCTGGTTATTACAGGAGATTCATTAAGGGTTTCTCAAAGATCGCAAAGCCTATGACTCAATTACTGCAGAAGGTGTGAAATTCGTATGGTCAGAAGAATGTGAAGAGAGCTTCCAGAAGTTGAAACAATTGTTAACAACCGCGCCAGTCTTAGCTGTGCCGGAATCAGATAAAAATTTCGAGGTTTACACTGATGCGTCTAAGAATGGACTAGGTTGTGTGTTGATGCAGGACGGGAAGGTGATAGCTTATGCGTCAAGGCAGTTCTGCATGAAGTGAACTATCCAACTCATGATTTAGAGTTAGCAACTGTAATCTACGCGTTAAAGATTTGGAGACATTGTCTCTACGGAGTGAAGTGTGCCATATTCACTGACCATAAGAGTTTAAAGCACTTCTTTGAACAGAAAAATCTGAATATGAGGCAGAGGAGATGGTTAGAACTCGTGAATGATTACGATCTGATGATAAGTTATCACCCAGGCAAAGCTAATTCAGTGGCAGATGCCTTGAGTAGGAAAGGAGAAGCTCAGCTAGGAAGCATGCTTACAAGAGAAAGTAGACTAATCCGAGAATTCGAGAAGCTCAGTCTCAAAGTGATATCGCCTTCAGAAAGGAAGAGATGCGAATTAGCAACTTTGACAGTAGTGCCGGAAATAAGAGAGAGAATCATTGAGGCACAGAAGGAAGACGCGGAAACTGAGAAGTTGCATCAGAAGCTGAAGGTCAAGCCAGTAGGAGAGTATCGGGAAGCACCTGACAGTGCGTTATTGTTCAGAGATAGAATCTTAGTGCCGAACAGTGAGGAATTGAGGAATGAGATCTTGAGTGAGGCTCATGATACATCGTATACCGCTCACCCAGGAAGTACTATAATGTATCAAGATTTGAAAACCAAGTACTGGTGGGATGGTATGAAGAAGGATGTGGCCTTGTACGTGGAGAAATGCTTGGTTTGTCAACAAGTTAAGGCGTTACATCAACGACCGTATGGAAAGTTGCAGCCGTTAGACATTCCTGAGTGGAAATGGGAACATATAACCATGGATTTTGTGACGGGATTCCCGAGGTTACAGAAAGGGAATACGGTGATATGGGTCGTAGTCAATCATCTGACGAAGAGTGCTCAATTCTTGCCAATCAAGGTAAATTTTGGGTCAGACAAATTGGCTCAATATATATGTCCGAGAGATAGTCAGACTGCACGGAGTACCGAAATCTATTACGTCTGACTGAGACGCGAAGTTTACATCTCGATTTTGGATGAGCTTACAACAGGAGTTGGGGACTCGCCTGAACTTCAGTACGGCGTTTCACCCACAATCGGATGGTCAATCAGAAAGGACAATCCAAACTCTCGAAGATATGCTGAGAACAGTGGTCCTAGATCGAGGAAGCAGTTGGGAGCTGATTTTGCCTTTGATTGAGTTCGCTTACAATAACAGCTATCAGGCAACAATCGGAATGGCTCCCTTTGAAGCTTTGTATGGGAAAAAGTGCCGTTCGCCTCTGTACTGGGACGAGATAGGAGAATGAAAAGTAATTGGACCGGACGATGTTAATGAAATGATTGAGATTGTCCGGCAGATTAGAGGAAGAATAAGAGAAGCACAGAATAGGCAGAAATCTTATGCCGACTCAAGGAGGGCTGAATTGTGTTTTGAAGTGGGGGATAAGGTATTCCTCAAAGTTTCACCCTCCAGAGGGATAGTGCGCTTCGAGGTAAAAGGCAAATTGAGACCGCGCTATGTGGGACCATATGAAATATTAGAGCGCATTGGTCCAGTAGCATACCGATTAGCACTACCCCCGAGCATGGGTAATATCCACAACGTATTTCATGTGTCACAGCTGAGGAAGTACGTGTATGACCCTAAGCACGTGATTCGTCAGGAAGAGGTGATCTTAAGCCCAGATCTATGATATGAAGAACGGCCGGAGGCCATATTAGATCGTAAGATGCAAGAGCTCAGGGATAAGTCGATTCCGCTCGTTAAGGTGCTTCGGAGTCACCATGGGCGTGACGAAGCAACATGGGAGCTGGAAAATAATATGATAGAGAAATATCCCGAACTTTTCATAGTTTTGTAATTTTCGGGACGAAAATTTTTATAAGGGTGAGGGGATGTAATACCCCAAGCTTAATTAAGCTTTTGTAAAGATCAATGGATTTTAATAAAGGGGAATTTCCGTGATTGAGAGCATTCGGAATTATTTTAATCGCAATTGGAAAGTTATTTCATTATTTCTTGAGCTTGGATTGAATTATGTTGAAAGGAAATATAAAGTTTTATTTGATTTGAGATGGATATTATGAGATGGAACAAGGTTTGAATTTGGACATATGTAACATGTAATGTTGTAGAGAATACTATGAATTATGAAATTAGATATTGAGATATATATATATATATATGTATATATATACATATGTATATTAACAAAATTATGTATACTATGTGGAGTTGGGAATCATATTAGGACAAATATATAGGAAAATTTCATTTCATTTACTCCACCATTTCAATCTAGCTAGAGAGAAAGAGCAGCCCCTTCTCTCAAACCTTCCCCGTCAGACACTTTCAGGCCAAGATTACGGCCAACTCTGGCAACATCCGACCGAGCCAATTCCACCACTGCGAAGCTCTTCCTCCGAGCTTCGTTTTGAGTTCTCGTGGGCTCCGAGAGGACGAGTATTGACAGAGATATCGAGGTGAGAAGTTTGGGTGTTCACCCTTACAATTTTTCGAGTTCTAAAATTTTATCTCGTTTAATCGGCGATGGATTCGAATTTTGATGATATAGGAGTGTTCCCCACCTTATAAGGATTATTCGGACAGCCGGAAAGTAGGATTTGGCCGCCGGAATCGACCACCGCTGCCGTGAGAAGAGTTTTTCCGGTAAGCTTCTTCCACCCTTTGTTTCTTGTGTTTATTCGTGTTTGGAGACTAGGATCGTGTTCTAGGATGTATAGGGATCATGTTGGTATGATTGCATGTGAAATCGGATGGTTAGAAAGGAAAATATGTCGAGTTTCGGGCCTTGTTCCGAAGAGTTCGTCGGAGAAGATGACGCGTCCCGAACGGGATGAAAGTATCCCGTTAGGAACACGTCGCAGCAAAATGGAGCAGCAGCAGGGCTCCATCCCATTCGGGATGGGTCTGTCCCCCTCGGGACAGCCCTCGGCTGTGCAAAAATTCCGAACGTCCATCCCGTTCGGGATGGACGAGTTCCATTCGGAACGGGCTGCATTTTTCATGTATAAAACTAGATTTTTGACTCGTTTCTTTTCCTATTTGACTCATACTTGATCCCTAAGATTATATATCGATTATAGATGCATGTTAAGTGTATAATCATGCATTGGATTGTGAAATGAGACGTTAACATCGTCGGTTTGAATCGAATGAAATTATGAGAATCATGTTAGGGTTGAAGTGATTATGAGTTGGTTATCTGATTTTGGTTGAATTCGCTATTGTCCTAGATCGTCCGTCCTAATGTAGTGATCCCTTATTATTGTAGGAGTTGAACGTTGAGGAAATTAAGCTCAAATTAATGGGAAACCATTTATAACCAAGGGCAAACACCAGGTGGGAAACTATTTCAGTAAAAAATCAAATGCTTGTTTTTCCTTTTCAAAATGTGTTAAAAATGCTTTGATTTAAATTGAGATTGCTATGCATGTGTTGTGCTATTGTATCTGTCCTCGGTCGATTCCCATTGACAAAGAGTAACTAATGAGTTTAGAACCAGGTTCCATAACTACGCTAGAACTCATTCAGTGAATTGGGAAACTTGATTGAGAATTGTGTGAAATGGTAGTGACCTTAAACCCTGGAAGGAATTATAATGGGTGAAATGGGTGAAATGGTAGTGACCTTAAACCTTGAAAAGATAAGAAACACGGGTGAAATGGTAGTGACCTTAAACCCTGTGGGAAGTGATTGATTAATTAAAATACGATCGGATCTCGAAGTGAATTCTGAGTTTAGTGCACTTAGATGATAGTGTGTTGAATGTTTAATCATTCCTAACTAGTCAACGTAACTTGGAAGTAGGCCAGCTTCCGGTTACAAAACAATAACAGATACAATATCATGTTCAAATAGCGCATAAAAGAAAATGTTTTATATAGCACGGTTTCTTTCAAAAAAAATCCTGTGTCTATCTGTGTGAGTTGCATAGCATTTCTCATATATAATGTATGTTTTCGGGCATGTTTCTCATTGGGTACATTAGTACTCAGCCCCTCGTATTACTTTTAAAATACGCAGGTTGAGCGGCAAGGATGGGCGAGCAGGGGTGTAAACAGAGCAGTGAAAGATTTTGAAGACCATAGATCCTGTGACATGTATCTTCATATGCATGTCACCATCACGCTACACACACTGTTGCACCGTACTCTGTTCTATCCTTCCCGAATTCTGAATACTGTTGAGTACTTTTATTTAAATATTGACTCGAAGCACTTCTTCATGTTATTAAATTATCTTTTCTGTTAATTAAAGTCTTCCGCTCATTTATTTTAAGTGAGAAAATGTTTAACAAAACCTGAAACATCAATGTAGCGCGACCCCAAATAGTGAAGGTCTGTTAGGGGCGTTACAGAACAAAAACCATCCACAAAACAAAATAAATTCATACATGCATATTGAGTTTAGTTGTGCACAATAGAGCCATAAATCAAGAACCTCACTCTGATACCAATTGTAGGGTTTTCCAGTGAACTGAATCACAAAAACCAATTGAACCGGACTGATTTATGAATATTCCCCACAGTTAAATTCACAATAAAACATACCATGCTCCTACGAATATAATTCTTAGAATTGTGGATTAAGGAATTACCGTTATATCGTAGAGTCTGATCCGATCTTTCGCGTTCGAATATCGAATTCAAATTCAACCACGCGATTCGATTTAATCTGCGGAAAAAGAAATTAGAACCCTGATTTCTTACATAAAATCGAAATAAAAGAGAAGAAGAAAGAAATCTGTTCTCCAAATTAGATCTTCAGGGTTTGTCCCAATGCTGTTCAGATCTGCTACTCGTGAGGATTCTACAGATCTGTGTTGTAGGCCGGAGCAGAAAAATCCTTCTCCTCCCCACTACAGGCGCCGCCCACTGCTCTCTCTCTCCCTAGGGTTTCAAACTTATTTGAATAATATTAAGTGGCCAGGGTTTCCAAGAGAGAGTGGTTTATTTATAGACCTAGGGTTTTTATCCCTAATGGGCTACTGGGCCTTTTTTTCAGCATATTTAATTTGGTCAGTCCTGGGACCTAATGCAAATAATAAAGTGGGCCTATAATTAATTAATTCCCATGTCCACAACCCAGGACACAATTAATTAATTAATATTAATTCTTTTTCCCCACAAAGTTAATACTGACCTACCCCTTTATTACCACGTTATGAGAACGGGCTGCATTAATTGAGAATTCCCATGTTTAAGGTTACCGGACATTCATTAATTAATCGGAGCCTCAGACAAGCTCTAACTACAATTAAATAATATCTTATTATTCCTGAGTAGTGATGGGTTTTGTATACAGAAAGCATTTATTATAATAAGTATACAACGGTTTATTTCTCATATCTGTTAACAATCTTACATGTATGAACAATGGTATCCTCTTGTCTCATCGATAGGGACGATCATACGGCGTGTTGTAGATCGCGGAAGACAGTATGATCACTTGACCTAGTGAGACATAAACATGATCACAGCCGAGACAGCGTATGAGGATACGTCTGTCCGGATGGCAGCGACATTGTCAGAATAAGTAGTCTGTCTTGGTTACTTGACATGCTGGTACGCAAGGGGTGGCGTATTGATGGACCGCAGAGATGTATTTGTCTGTCTGACATCAGCAAATACAAGATCTCAGTATTGATTGAGTCCAAACCCTAATGAAGGTTCAGGGGTTTGCACGGATTGACTGTTGCTTTGACTTGCCATGGTGGAGAGCCTGAGTAACGTGCTCGTATATCCACATCTTGGGTAACAGCAGTTTGTGTAGTACTGCCTGAGACTGGGTTTAGGTAACCATATGTTGGGATTATATACTGAAAGCATATATGATTAAGTGTTTTGTACA
>JAPKLW010000712.1:45782-115160 GCA_026898455.1 Plectranthus barbatus
AGAAATCGTGATAAGAGGTGACGTGAATGCAGTGGGAGTGATTGACAGTATAGACACACTTAATACTTTGGTAAAGCAATGGTATTATGCTTTAAGTATAAGTGGGAGATTGTTGGGATTATATACTGAAAGCATATATGATTAAGTGTTTTGTACACTGGTCTTCATATATGTTGCCGCAACAATGCTCGCTGTCTGATAGAACAAACATACAACGAACCATAATATCCTATTATCTCGTAGATAGGGATGACCATATGGTGTGTAGGAGATCACAGAGGATCATATGGATCGTTTGACCTAGCGAGATATAAACAGTATCACAACTGAGACGGTCCCTGGATAGGCTGTCGGTTTAAGCTGCGGCACATCGGTTCATAAGTGGGCTTATCCTAGCTACTTGATGTGTCGGTACATAGTTATGTATTGATGGGATCAACAGTGGGATGTGCCATTCTCATTGACATATGAATGAGCCAGATCCCTAACATACTTCCTATGATCTTAAACCTAACTGGAGGATAAGGGGCACACACAGATTGACCACACTTTGATTTACTAGAGTGGCGAGTCTTACATGTACTCTTATACTTGTATTTTGGGTGTTGGCAATTTGTGTGTGGCGTGCTTAGTCTGGACGTTTTGGTAAGCATATCCGTTTCAGGATGGTGACATTCCCTGAGGAGCTCACAAGGTTCATTATGCTAAACCCTGCAGGTTGAATTATTTAATTCAGGCATAAGTGAAAAGGAGTGAGTGGTATAACTCAGGAAATAAGAGATTAATTAATTGTGGCTAATTGTCATAGGCCAAATTAATTAATGAATGTCTAAAGCCTTAAATATGTGGATCATGTTAGTTTGGTGCAACCCGTTCCTAATAACGTGGTAATAAAGGGGCGAGTCAACATTGTTACCGTGGTGAAGGTTAAAACAATGTTTTATTAATTAATTATGTTCTGGGTTGAACAAGGAATGATTAATTAATAAAGAGGGCCCACTTTATTATTTGCATCGGATCCCTGGTCTGGCCCATTAACTGCTCACAGCCCATTAAGGTTAGGGTTTCTCAAAACCCTAACACTATATATAGGCCTTCTCTCTATCAGATCAAAAAGGTTGGAAAAACTAGGGTTTTCAGTATAATTGAGAGAGAGGGCGGCGGCTGATCCTGTAGGGAGGAACTGATTGATTCCTCCAGATCTCGGATCTAACTTGGTAGATAATCCTCACCAGATTTCCAAGGAGCGAGGGAACAGATCAGAAGATCAGATCTGTAGGAACAACCGTCCACGCCGGCGTCCAAGATCCAGATCTAGATCTAAGATCTAGATCTATTTCATCGTTGTTATTCTCCGATCTGTCCTGTAGATCAAACGGTGAAATCAGGTATTCTCTAGATCGATCCTATGCAATTAATTTTGTAGGAGCATGCAAAGGATTCGCATGGTTTATTTAATTAAAATTTATTCCTGGTATCCTAAGAACGACCCTTGGCAAGAAATTCATAATGGCAACTCGTGTTGTCCATCGTAGACTCAAACCCTACGCCATATCCGAGTAATAGGATGGGGACATTCCCTGAGGAGCTCAATAACATTCATCGTGCCAAAGTCCTGCAGGCTGATTAAGTTTAGGCACGAGTGATAAGGTTTGAGTGGTACTACTCAGGAATTATAAGATATTAATTAATTGTAGTTAGAGCTTATAAGAGGCTCCGATTAATTAATGAATGTTCGATAACCTTAAATATGGGAATTCTTAATTAATGCAGCTCGTTCTCACAACGTGGTAATAAAGGAGTAGGTCAGTATTAATTCTGTGGTGAAAAAGAATTAATATTAATTAATTAATTGTGTCCTGGGTTGTGGACATGGGAATTAATTAATTTATAGGCCCACTTTATTATTTGCATTAGGTCCCAGGTCTGGCCCAAGGAAAGTGTGCTGATTTGAGCCCAGGAGCCCATTAGGGTTTGCAACCCTAGGTCTATAAATAGACAGCTCTCTCTCACAAGTTGTATGACAGTTGAAAAACACTAAACCTAGAGAGAGAGATAGTGGGCGCCGTTTTCGAGAGAAAAGAAGGAGGAGAATTTTCGAATTCTGGTCCTGCTCAAAGCACAGATCTTTGGAATCCTCACCAGTAGCAGATCTGAACGCACCGGGAAACAGATCTGAAGATCTAATCTGGAGAACAACAAATTTCTTTTTCTTTCTTTTTGATTTTGATTTTATTCTAGAAATTATATTTCTAATTTCTACTTCTGCAGATAAAAATCGAAATTGCGTGGCTGAATTGAAGTTGGAAATTCAAACGCAAAAGATCGAATCAGACACTACGGAGTTACGGTAATCCCTCAATCCACAAATCTGAGAATTAAATTCATAAGAGCATGCTAGGGTTTATTATATATTTAATTGTGCATAATATCCATAAATTGATCCGGTTCAAATTAGTTATGGTGATTTGGTTCACGGGAAAACCCTACAATTGGTATCAGAGCCATGTTTCTGATTTATGGCTCTTTTGTGCATAATTAAATTCGATATGCATGTATGAATTTATTTATTTTGTGGATGGTTTTTGTTCCACGTGGCAACCCTATAATTCAGCCCGCGGTGGTTTATCCGTGTAGGGCTAAATTAATTTTGTAAAATCACGAGAAAATCCATGATTAGTGTAGAATTGAAAATTGTAATAGAATAGATTATTCTGTAATTTTCAAATTATGTAATTAGACGGGTCGAGGACGAAAAATGAAGATGGAGCCGATGAACGGCGACAGCGGCAGGCCGCGACGGCGCGCGTCACGGGCGGCTGGGGCCGCAGAGGGCGGGCGTACGGTGCGTGCGAGGGTAATGGGCGCGTGCGCGCGCGGCGGCGGTGGTCGTCGTCGGCTGCTGTTGTCCCGTCGCGGTGGCTTGTGTTTTGATGGTTTGTGCAATCCTGTGTAAACCCTAGGGTTTGCATTAGGGTTAGGGCAAATCATCAGATTACAAAGGCCTAAATCCCAAAAGATTTGGTGGTTGAAGATTTGGAGGCCCTTGAAGATTTGAAAAGATTTGGACTTATCCAAATAAGATTCAAATTCAAATTGTAATAGATAGAATTTATTTTTCCATTTTTGTGGGGCCACGAGGAATTTTTGTTTATCTAATTGTCCTCGTATGATATGTGATTTATTATGTGCGCAATTAAGCATGTGTAGATAATAGGAAAAGCATGATTTATCGCTTTTATTATTTACAACTTTCCAAGCATGCTTATGTGATTAATTTCTTGTTGGATTATATTATGGGAATTTTTTGACTTGTATTATTACATGCAAAAATTTGGGAAATATAATGACAAAGAAATTATGTGTGCGCATAAGGAACCTTTTAAAAGAAAAATACTTAGCGGATTTTTTAATTAAAATCAATAGACCTCCACAAAGCGGTCCTACGTTGTAAGTGTATCTCTCGTTCTAATTAACGTCTACGAGTGTAGCTTGCTAGTTCCCAGAGGTGCATGGGTACGGTGTTGGTCCTTAAATATCAGAGTCGTCGTGTTATATAAACTCACGAAATGCAGCGGAATAATAAATCGTCACTTACAGTTTATGTTTATCCTTTCAAGATTAGTTAAGCTCGGAGATAGATTAAGTTTCTTCACAGTTATGCACTAGCAATATGATTGCTAGGTTTCAAATCTTATGAGCAATGTAACAGTAAAAGAACACAGTATTTATAGTGGTTCGATCCAAAAAGATCTACGTCCACTCCTTAGCCGATACGCTAAGAATTCACTAAGTAAGTATACAGATTACAAGGATTCGCCTTTTACAGTTAAGTAGGCAGTGAGCTTTCGGCCTGGCTACTTGACAGCTATCCTCCGATAACCTGAACTCCTCAGATGTTGGTTCGGCTGGGTCAAGGGCACACCTTCGAAACACCTGTCTTGCCTGATTTGGAAGTTTTATAGTCACTTCCTGACTTTCCTTGAATACGGCTAAGTGCCCGTCTAAGTCTAGACCTTTTCAGGTGTTCGACTGTTAGATTCTTTCTGAAAAGAAAGGAATCCCAATGATTGAGAATTCTTGAATGCAATCAAGAATATCTTCAATGGAGTGTCAGTAAATCAATGAACGACACTTCTGGTTGTTGAGAGCTTTTAATATTCTTTCACAAGGCTCTCAACTGACTACTTTTACTTTGTTCACTTTGTCAAAGGAATCTCGTGCTTGAGTGTTCATGAATGTCTGAAGTGAGAAAAGCAGTAGTTGATTCTCTCTTTTGGACCTTCCTTTTATAGGTGGAGATTCAAATCTTGAATCTCCATATCTGTTAGACACAACGTCTCTTTTGTCCGAGAGTGATAAGACTTGTCCAGTCGCTTGTTGTTCTCGATCTGTACTTTCCGAGCTACTTCGGGAAAGTCTCGTCCATTGAGTGTGCTTTTTGTCAGAACGGAAGTAAGGCTTCAGCCTTTGACATTCTGCTCTACAAATGGTTGTTAGCAATCTGCTATATGTCTTGGTTTGCTGAATATTTCCGTTGACACTCAATCCTTTGGCTTCTATTCGGCTATCATTCTCCTTGGTTTGCTGATCATTAGCAAATGCTAAAGCCTTAGCATTCTGCTACCGCATGGTTTCTAGCAAATGCTGTCCTTTGATATCTGCTAGGAATAGCGCATGTTTTCTAGCAAACGCTTTCCTTCGATGTCTGCTAGGAATAGCGCATGTTTTCTAGCAAACGCTTTCCTTCGATGTCTGCTAATCTATTACAACTCAATAGATGACCTATACAGGACATTACATGATATGCTCGACTTATCTATAGTTCAGCAAATGATCGACCAAATGCTAAGGTTTGATTCAACAAAACCTTTTACAAATAAATCCTAAGGGAGATTTTAGGAATAATTTCCCAACATACGGTTTTTGGGATTTCTAGACAAACAATTTAAATCATGTGAATAGTGGGAGGGTTTTGCGTAAACGTCTAAAACCTGCAAAATATTACCATGACAAGCATAATATCCCCTATAAACACTTCATGCTCGATTATTAACTAAAAACTCAAGTAAATGCAAGAAATAAATAAGAAAACAACGTGATAAGTGAGGCAAAATACGAGATTATCAACCCCCCCAAACTTAAACACTTGATTGTCCTCAATCAACAAAAGAATGAATCAAAAGTTCAAGTAGAAGAGAAGTGCAATGCCTCACAAGATTCATCACAATCAAACTCATAAATCCAAAAAACATCAACACTTTGTAAGAATTAGAAAATTTGTAAACCACGGAAGACTCACAAGGGAAGTGTTTTCACTCATTCACTCAAGTGTTTAGGATAATATGAGATCACACAAGTCATGCAAATCAAGTTCTACCATAGGCTTGCAAATATTCTAAATCTCCACTGCAAATATGTGTACACAAGTCTAAGATCATAAAGGACTTTATTCAAGGTTGTAATGTAGGCTTTTTAGTGAAAGGTAGCAAAATATATGGCCAAGTGACTAAAATCAACTGAGTTGCGCATTCAACCAATCGAAACCACTATCTAATGATATCCACTCATCTCCTATAATATTCAACATCAAACAAGGCTCTTTTATTCTCTTTTTTTTCTTTTTTCACACATCCTTTTATGCTCTAAACAAATTGAAGTATACATTTGAGCTTTTAAGGATAAATAACACACATAAACATTTTTTTTTCATTTTCTATATTTTTTTCTAGAGCCCAACCTTCTCTTTTTTTCACCCTTCTAATAACATCTTATCTTCCTCACAATTATTCCTTCCTTATTCACCTCCATCTCCCGTAGACAAGAGAAAACCAGAACTTTTTCATTGGCAAGCAAGAAAACTAAAGGCTCAATGGGGCTGACTAGGGATAAAATATTGAAAGGGACAGTGTATGGGATAAATAGGCTAAACAAAGATGGCCTAAAATCATTTCCTAAACATGTGCACACTTAGCAGTTTTGAAAAAGAAACAAAGCAAGTTCTAGAGATACTCAATAATGCAGACACACTCACAATCGAAATTAATGCTCAAAATCTCACACTTGGGACAACAATTCTTCCATAGTAAACATCAAATCATCATCAAACATCATGCCTTTGTATGTTTCAAAATAAGTAATCATGCGGTATTCTACATTCATAGGCATACTCAACCACTATCACAATCAATGCATAATCAAGTCAATCAATTTCAAATCTTGCTTTCTTGCTAGGGTTATCTCATAGCTACGCAAATCTTCTCACAAATCACAACTTTATTCAACAAATACAATAAAAAAATTTTAAACTAGGCAGGAATTTAAACACACTGAAAGCTTTAAATAAAAGGGAAGAAATATGTTCAACTCCAAGCCCTCCTCCCCCCAAACTTATTCGATTGACAGAGAGAATAAGTTTGAAAATCAGACTAGGAGTGAAATTGTACCTCGATGTTGGTCTCAGACACCAACTTTTTATCCCTCGGAGGCTACAGAACAAGAAAGACGAAAACTGTTGCTGCTAGCACTCTGTGTCGATCAATAGGGGGCCTGTCGATCAACACAGAGCCTTCTTGTTGACCGAAATGGTGGGTCAAAGTGTGCTCCATCGATCACCTCTGTGTTGATCAAAACAGAGCTCCAAATTTTTTTAAAGCAAGAACAACACACGAAAATCAGAGAAAAATTGAAATAAAGCAAGTAAAGCAATGGGTTACCTCCCATTCAGTGCCTTAGTTATTGTCAAGGCTCGATGATAGGGATTTTTCACCGAGGAGGTCGGGTCCAGACTCGCCGCCCCCTTGCATCAATCATGTAGACCATCCGATCACAAATAACAGTGGTGAGCTCGGAAGAGGATGGTGTAATTGGCAATTTTGCCATCCCGATTTCGCGCTCCCATTCAATTTTGGTGGCTTCTTCATCTTCCTCAATGGTGGCGGAGATGTTATTGCAAGCAGCTTCCTTCTGGCTTTGATCAATCACAAAGGTGATTGTCTCGTCATTCCCTCGAAGTGTAATCTCCCCACCTCGGTAGTCTATCAGAGCACCACTTGTTTTCAGAAACTCTTTTCCAAGGATCATTGGCATTCCATGTTGTTCCTTCATATCCAAAACAACAAAATTAGCAGGAAAAATTAAATGACTAACATGAATTAAAACATCTTCCACAACTCCCCTTGGTCGAGAAATTGAGCGATCAGCCATCTGAAGAGTGATTGAGGTTGGCCTCATCTCGCCTATCTGCAGCTTTTGGAAAACCAAGTATGGCATCAAGTTAATGCTGGCTCCTGTGTCGCAAAGGACATTCCTAAACTCCTTCCCCCCAACCTCGATCGGAATAGAGAAGCATCCCGGATCAGACCTCTTGGTTGGAACATATTTCTGCAAAAGAAGACTACACTGCTCATGAATAAAAATAATTTGATCTTCGATTACCGGCTTTTTTCTGTCATCAGCTTCCTCAAGAACTTCTTATAGTCGGGAATCTCGCGGAGAGCCTCGATCAAGGGAATGTTGATGTTGACCTTCTTGAGATTCTCCACGAATCGAGAAAACTTTGAGTCTTCCTTCTTCTTTGCAAATCTTTGGGGAAAGGGCATTGGAGGAGTTGGATCACCTTTCTTCTTTGAATTTTCAGCTCCATGTGGCTCCTTGGTTGCCTGTCTGTCGACTACCCCTTTTTGTCCTGTCTGTCGATCGACAGGGGGAGTGTCGATCGACATGGCTGCATCCCCCCTGTCGATCAATTTGCTGCCCTGTCGACCTCTGCTGCTCTCCCCGGCCTCTGTGTCAATCGAAACAAAGGTATCCTCTATGGGAAAATCCTCTCTTTTAGCCCCAAAATCATCCTTGGACATGCTAGGACCCTCGTACCTCGTACCGGACCTCAAGGAAATGGCATTGACTTGTTTGGCCTTCTCAGGATTGACTTCTGTGGTGCTGGGGAGCTGGTCTGGCTTGTGTTGATTGCTCAAGGTAGTAGCAATCTGACTGAGTTGCACATCGAGCATCTGAAGGTGTTTCGTCATGTGCTGCATATGAGTGGACATGTTCTTCACCTCAGTTTCCACCTTGTCAAACCGATTGTCGGAGCTTTTGATGAACTTGTCAAGTGTCTCCTCCAGCACGGACCTCTTCTTCTCCACAATCTTTCCCCCGACTCCAAAACTGAATCCTGGTGGAGGATTCTCAGCTGCATAAGGGTTAGAAAAAGAAAAACCAGGATGGTTCTTAGCACTGTAATTGTACCCTTTATTGTTGGCTCGGTAGTTGTTGTTGTTGTAACCTCCATTGGCATAGTTCACTTCAGCGTTATTGGAGGTGCTCGAACTGCTTCCTTGGTAGATGTAGTCGGCCTCATTGGGAACAATAGCCATGTTGGGATCTGAAATAGCTGCTAACGAAGCTCTATCGGCCTCCAACTGTTTGAACTCCTCTCTAAGCTTCTTCACTTCAGCCACCACATCGATTTCCGGAGTAGTGGTCACTGCTTTGACTACTTTCTGCCTTTCAATAGGCCACTGATGACTGTTGAGGGCCATGTCTGCAAGAAGTTGCATCCCCTCTTCTCCACTTTTCTTCATGAGAATTCCTCCAGCTTAAGCATCAACTAATTCTTTTAAGTGAGGGGTTAATCCTTCATAAAAATGGCATACCTGCATCTCAAGATCAATCCCATGGCTGGGGCACATCCTCAACAGCTCTTTGTATCTCTTCCAAGCTTCATAGAGGGTCTCATCGTACTTCTGGCTGAAGTGAGTGATATCGGACTTCCTCTTCATGATGACACTGGGCGGGAAGAAGTTGGTGAGGAACTCTGCCCGAAGTTATGCCCATGTGGCAATTCTGCTCTTGTCCTATCCAGCAAACCAAGACCGGGCCTCATCCTTGACAGAAAAAGAAAACAAACGCATCAGGATGGTGTCTTAAGGCACTCCGTTCTGCTTGATTGTGTCGCACACCTTGATGAACTGACTAAGGTGGCCGTACGGGTCCTCAATAGCCTTCCCTGCATACTGGTTCTACTCGACCATCTAAATCAAACCTGTCTTCAGCTCAAAGTTGTTGGCATCAATGCCAACCTGGAATCCCGGCTCCTCTCTCTGTGGCAGGAAGCGATCAAGTATGGATCTTCGAGGCACCACAATCTGTCTTTCGTGATTTCCTTCATTGTTTAGGGCTGCCAGTCTGGCAGCCTGCTCTGCTTGAACTGCTTTTGTTACTTGAAGTTGCTCCCTGAGTTGTCGGACCTCATTCATGAACTATCTTTGCTCCTCGGGAGTCATGTTTTGGAGTTGTGCTTCTGATGGTTGCTCCATCTCAGGCTCTCCTTCCTTGTTCTTTCCTTTGCTTTTGTTTCTCCTACAGGTAGCTTCAATTTCTGAATCGAAGGCTTCAAGATTCTTCCCCTGAGCTGTTGTGTTCATGCACCTGAAGAGAAAACAGAAAACTGGGAATCAGTCTCCGTGTCGATCAACAGGGTGACTGTCGATCGACATGGATGTTGCTTCTGTGTCGATCGACAGAGGCTCTGTCGATTGAAATAGAAGAAAAAATTGCACACACACGCACGCGAACAGAAATTAAAAACTCAATCCAGAGAATATCAAAATAATCCAATAACAAGATAAAATCTGACTATCCCCGGCAACGGCGCCAATTTGATTGCTGTAAAAATTACAGTTTTATTATAATATAGCGATGCAAATAAATTTATAAACCCAAAGGTATGTCGAACCCACAGGGTTAGTACAACGAAATCATCACATGTACTAGCATAGTTTATCTATTCTTTGTTTGAGAAAATCCAAATTTGAATAGGGTTTTTTGTTTTGAAAAACAGAAAATAACTTGGGAGTAAAATTCAATAATAAAAAGCACAAATTCTAGGGAAATCAACCAATCCAATCAACATGCAATAACCAATCAATCCGAACCCAAAATAATCATTAAGGTGGGAAATATGTTAAATTGGAATTAATTTCTTGGTTGGGCAATTAAAACCTAGATTACTAGAAAGTGAATTTTACCTCTCGGTCTCAAGAACACAAACTAGTCAATCTCAATAAAGATACAAATTTAAAAACCCTACAATTGATTCTTCCTTTTGAGACAGAAACCAATTATATCAAAATTCTATTTTCCTATTATTAATTATCTCCTGTCGGTCTCAAATTAATAACTATAAACCTAATCCAATTTTCATCTCTCGATCCTTCAATTGAAAATAGATTTTGGATTGAAAAACATAGAATTTGAACCAATTAATTAAGGGTTGGATTTAATTGAATTAACACATGCTAAATAGGATGGGGAAAACCCTAGAACCTGTTAAGGGTTCTAGCCTAACATAATTGAAATAGACATTGAAATAAACATAAAATAACTTACTTGGTTCATTAGAGCAATAGGAACCTTAAACTTCAATGTCTTGAATCAAAAGAAACAATGGAAAAATAAAGAGTACTGGAATTTTAAAGAGTTTTAATGCTGAAAATTAAAGACAAAATTAAAGTGTAGAAGACTGAAAAGAAGGTTAATTTTCGAGCTAGGGAAGTCCTATTTATAGGGGAAGAAATCAAATCTTCAAAAGGCAATGGTTTGGGAAGGAAAAATCTCCAAATTGGCAAAAATATGCCTTTCCGGCGCGCCTGTTGATCGACGGGATGCCTGTTGATTGACAGGAATGCAAATCATAATTTTCAAGAATTTTGACCTCTGTCTCGATCGACAGGATGCATGTCTCTCGAGACAGAAACCTCTGTGTCGACTCCCTCTGCGCAGTCTCACAGTTTTGGCCATAACTTTTGCTCCGGAACTCCGATTGACCCGATTCTAGTTGCGTTGGAAAGCTAACTCAAAGATCTTTCCAATTCCATGATCCATTAGGTCAGATTCCACGTGTGGAAGAATTAGTGACTGTTCCATTGAACATCAACTGCTTTCGGTACAGGTTTTCATTGATTTTAGCCTAAAACCAGCAAAATATTACCATGACAAGCATAATATCCCCTATAAACACTTCATGCTCGATTATTAACTAAAAACACAAGTTAATGCAAGAAACAAATAAGAAAACAACGTGATAAGTGAGGCAAATACGAGCTTATCAAAGAGCATACGAGATTCAAAATGAGCTAGAAAAAAAAAAGTTGTGTGTTGTTGATATATTTGAACTTAGATGGTGGTTTGGATTGATTGAGATGCGCACTCAATTTAATTTAAGTCACTTGGCCAAAAATTTCCCTACCCTTCACAAAAAGTCCATATTACAACCTAGTTAAAGTGCTTTTTTATTCTAGACTTGTGTGCATGTTCTAGCCGTGGAGATAGTAGAAAATTTGCAAACCTATGGTAGAAATTCATTCATACATGTGTTGAGTAGTTTAGTCTTTATCCTATACACTTTAGAGTTGAGCGATACACTTCCTGTAAGTTCTTCCACTGTTAATGGATTTTCTATCTCTTTCAAACTGCTTGTAGATTGTGGATTTCTAACCCTTAATTGTGATGAATCTTTGTGAGGCATTGCACTTTAATTACAAGACCTTTTGATTTCTTTCTTTCCTATTGATTGAGGACAATCAAACGTTCAAGTTTTGGGGGTTTGATAAGTTCGTTATTTCACTCACTTATCTATATTATTTTCTATTATTTTATGTACTGTTCTTGTGTTTATATATATATATTTCATGCATGAGTCTATTATAGGTGGTGTTATGCTTGTCGTGGTGTGTTTTGCAGGTTTTAGGTTTAAATTCACTGGAAAATCATTCCGAAAGCAGTTGACGTGCAAAAGCAGCAGTGAAGGGTTCCTCCACACAGGGAATTCAGGTCAATCAGAGTTCAGGAGTGAGAGTTATGGCCAAAACCGTGAGACCGCGCAGAAGAGATGAGGAGACGAAGGGTCAATTTTGACCAACGGAGTATCAACGTTGATTGACGCCGAGCCATGTCGATCAACACGCAGGAAAATCTGGTGAAATTTGATTTAATTTGAATCAAATCGGATATTTAGCCCTAGACTTCATAGGATACACATCCACTCCTATAAATAGCTAGAAAATTCGAGTTTTATTCATCATATTCAGCCTTGGACCTTTGAAGCATTCAACATACTTTATTTTCCAGCACAAACCTTTATTTTTGTAAGTTATTTTTATGCACTTTAATAATATATTTTGTTTTGGTTTTCTATCTGCGATATGTGGCTAGAAACCCTAGTGGGTTCTAGGGCAACGAATATCAATCAAATGCATATTTAATTGATTAACATTGAGTTGTTTGGTTTTGAGTTCCTGTTTGAATTATTAGGATCGAAAAATAAAATTGATTCTAGGTTTATAGTTGTTAATTGAAGGACTGAAAAGAGAAAAGTAATAACAGGAAAAGGAATTCAAATACAATAAACAATTTGTCCTTGGGGAAGATAGTAATTGTAGGGGTAATCTTAAGAATTATAAAAGGTTGATTAGTACTGTGTTATTGAGGCCAAAAAAGCATATACATTCACATGCTAGTAACCTAGGCTATAATTGTCTGATCAAGAAATTATAGTACACAATGATTTCCCACCAATGCAAGTTAATTAATTGGTATGTATTTTGATTAATAGTTCGCCCTAGAGTCTTTGTCCCTTTAATTTGATTTCCCAAACTCTTTAAATTTTCCGCATTGCTATCTTTACTTTTTAAAATCAAAACCCCAATTTTCTGTTTACTCAAACAATAGATCTTAGGATCATGGCTAATGCATAAAATAATTTCGTTACACAATTCCTCTGGGTTCGACAACCTTAGGATACTCTTATAAATTTATTTGCCACAGTTCTGCAATTTATCTGTAGAATTTTACAGTGATCAGATGCTACTAAAACCATTACAACACTTAAACCTTAAGGACAATGGAGTGTTGATGAACGGCCTATCTCTAACTTTAGCTCTAAGGCGTTAAATGTTATTTTTGTTTCTGTTGATGTTTCATGTTTCAGATTAATATCCAGTTGTTCTGAAGCTCGAGAAGCTTGGTTGATACTCCAAGGAAAATGCGAAGGAACTGCTAGTGTTAGAAAGACCAAAATGAGATTGCTCATCACAAAATTTGAGAATCTCAAGATGTTCGAAGAAGAAACTATTTCCACTTACTATGAGAAGATGGCATCCATGGAAAATGATGTTCATGCTCTAGGTGAACCCATTAGCAATGAGAGACAAGTTAGCCAGATGTTAAAGTCGCTGCCAGAAAAAATTAATATCAATGTTGCTGCGATTAAAGAAGCAAGAGGTGTTGCAACCTTGGAGATTACTGAACAGGTAAGTATTCTAAGTGATTTTTAGTTGAATTTGATGGAACAAAAGTGAGAATACAAGACAAAGAGCATATATCTAGACGCTGTCAAATTTGGACATGAGGCATCACCAAGTACACCAAACACAACCTTTCTGGAAGAGGAATCAGATGAGGATCTACTTAATGAAGATAAGCCGAATCTTGTTTTTCTAACGAAAAAGTTTAATAAGCTTGTCAAGTCTCTCAAGAAATATAGGAGTTTTGTATCGTCATCACCCTCAAACTTCTCAAACAGATCTTCAAGTTCCACAAGAGGAGGAAGTGAAGATACATCAATGAAAGTTAAGAATTATTTCACATAAAAGTCAAACATCAACACTGTAAAGTCCCATGGTTGTTCGGGTGTCGGACATTTTGCCAATGAGTGTCCAACAGTACTTAGACAGAGAAAGCTCAACTTTAACACAACTCTCAGTGAAGAGTCAGAATCAGAGGATGAAGTTGATAAGTTGTATCATGCAATGTTCCATGTGAAGATTTAAGAGTATGTTGAATCTGAAAAATGTATGGACACTAATACTAAAGAAGAAGAAGGAAGTGACACTATGTCAAACTCTAACACCATTCAAATTTAGAACCCTACAAAGTGGTACATGAATACTGATGTTAAACATTCTGTTGCTGAACATTTTTCTTATATCAGGAATCAAGAATGTCAGACTTACCCGACCACACCTAAAGAGATGGAGAAGATGAATCACTACTCCAACATAGTTGATAAACGGTGTGAAGAGCAGAATGATGAGGTCTCAAAGCTGAAAGAAGAAAATCGATATCTAAGGTGACAAATCTCTCGACTTGAGGCACTATTGACTCCTAGGGATCATGAAGTAAGTATGTTAAAGAGTAAGGTATGTGATACTAACTCTGTGTTTGAAAAAATAAACAAAGGCAAAATTAAACTCGATGAGATATTGTCTATTAAACCTTCTGATGGCAGTGGACTGGGTTATGAAAAGTTAAATTCTATTTATCCTGATATTTTACAGTCTGAGAAGAACATTATTAAATTTTCTAGAGCAGAGTCTAACATCACTGAGCAATGTGTCAAAGATAAATCTAAGTTGTTCGTGTGCCATTACTACAATAGATTTGGACAAATAAAAACCTTTATGTAGATTTAGAATTGCTGCTAAGTAAAGGAAAATTAATAAAAAAGGTCATAACGAGAATATAATATGGCTAGTTGTTTATACTTCTCTAAAGTCTAACATTGCAGACAGGTGGTATTTTTAATAAATGCTCCAAGCACATGACAAGAGATTAAACTTACCTATCTGATTTTAAAGAAGTAAGTGGAGGAACAGTTACTTATGGTGGTGGTGCTAAAGGGAAGATCACTAATAAAGGAATTTGGAATGTTCCAGATTTTTTAAACTCAAACATGTGCTATATGTTGAAGGTCTGATAGCTAAGTTAATTTGCATAACACTTTGTCCACATGCGGACATTTAAACTTGAGATTATCTGGAGAGTTTCACTGGAAGCAAGATCGAGGAGATCTCTTCATGAATATCTTTTCATCAGTTTGAGGGGCGTCAATTTTGGCTTTTGATTTCTCAAGAAATTTGACCAATCTTTTCATCTACTCCTCAAGCTCAGCAATAGAGCTCTCTCCTTCCATCTGGTAGGAATTTGATCACGACGGTGCTTCATTTTTTTCGAACTAGATTGACCAGCAGGTCTGTCTTTGTGGAAGAGCTTCTTTGACCTCCATTTTGCGTCCTTCTCAACAAAGTACGTTGCATTTTCATTATGGAGGGTTGGTGAACTGGCCACTCGAACAGTTTCATTCTTGTTCACCATTTAAATGTCCCACTCGTAAGCTTGGAGTTGAGCAAATAGCTCCTTGGTAAAGATCTATCTCCTTTAGACTGGTTTTCTTGACAAACCAATCTTCTTTCGACATTTTGAACAAGATCTAGGCATTTAGATATGCTATTGAATATACTTTGTTTAATGCCTTCAGCTCAATCCAAGAATTATTCAAAATGACTCGTATTTGTCGATGCAGACTTGGAGCTAGTTCTGCTTCATTTGCTCAGTTTGTTAATACAAGCCTCTATCAAACTGCATGACTTCGTTGACAAGAGCCTTTGGTAGAGCTGATAGGATCAACTTGTGAGCAATAGAGTCATGTTGGGCACGCTGCTTGTCCTTCTGTGTCCACTCTCCGTAGGGCTTCTCGATCATGTCTGGGCAATCTTCACCTCCGATCCGGATGTTGACCTTTATGATCTTTATTGGTCCATGCTCGATGACATCTTCCATCTATAGATGTATACTTTTGAGCTGGATGATGGACCTCTTCTTCCAGATGGCGAACTTCTCCACCGAGTATGGTGGAAGCTTTGCAATATTCATCTTCATATGTATAGCTTGCTCGCTTGATAAAGGAAAAGTGCAAGGAAATGGATCCGGTTCATAGTGACTCAAAGTAATTCAAATTGTAAAGACCAACCTTCTCTAATACCACTTGTTAGTCCCGAGATTAGAGTTAGTATGCAGTGGAAAATAAAGTTTTACTCATACTTGCACTTCAGAAATTGGTTGTTACTCACAAGTTTGTGTTTCAGAAAACTTGTGATTAGGCGAGTATAGGTTAGGTTCAAATTCGGGTATACTTGAGCACGTTGAGTTTTAAATCCTTGCAAAAAATAAATAAACCAGTAAAGTGCAAAAGGATTTATAGAGATTCAGAGCCTAAACTCCTATGTCCTCTCTTCAGACTGAAGTATAGAGATCACTAAGCTTTACAAGAATACAAAGAGCTTACCATCTATAGCTAGCTGGTAGATGTCAATGTCTACCAGTCCACTAACTCACTCTCCCAACCTTCATCTTCCTTCCGGCTTCGCAGACTTGGAGTGTAGGCACACCACGCTGCCTCCTCTTATGGAGTTGAGATCTTTAAGATTCTTCTCAGAACCGTCGAACTTGCGGCTAGACGCCCGTGATAGTTTCTACTTGGAGATTAGTAAAAATTGTTGTGTTCTTACTTATAGAGTAAGAACACCAAAAATCAAATGACTTGTGGTTAGATGCAGCAAGTTTTGTGCCCGAAGATGGCAGACGGTGAGCTTAGAAAAGCCTCGAAGTTTCAGAGCTTGAATTTCAGTAACTTCAATTGTCTTGGTTCTTGTAATTTTGTCAAAACCGGTATGCTTCAATGATTTGTTGAAATCGGTAATTCCTCCTCTTTGGATACTTGGTCTATTTATAGACAAAGTGTGAGCGATTTCAAATTTGTAGCCGTTTAGAAGCAATCTGAATGTTGTCCAATCTAGTGTCTCTCTTCTCTGTGAAGAACATGGTGCTTTTCCGATACTTTTGCACCTGCTCCGTCCTTTTCTGACAAAGGATGTTGACTTTGTAACTTTGTGTTAGAACGACTCTTCGTTAGTCCGAGGAACTGAAAATTGGTTGATTACCAGGGTCTCCAGACTTTAACTAACCTCCATTCTTGAAGTCTAGCCTTGTAGAATATTCCTCTGACTTGTTCTCTTGTCTTTATGCGCAGATTGATGTTGTGAGATTATCCTGAGCTTGTAAACTGGTCACGTCCAAACTTGTGACGTCAGCCAGTTTTTCTCAATATCAGTTTCCAAACTAATAGCCATTTTCTTCTCACTCCTTGTGCATCTTGAATTGGTGGGATTAGATCCCGAACTCAATTTGTCTTGATCAGCTCTGTTACAACTCAAAGAAAAATCCTAAACATGACTTTACAAGTTTCATACAAACTAGAGCTATTCTAGACATACTCTAAACTGGTGATTTTTATACAATTTTTTGACACATCGAAACAATCAAGTAGATAGGAATACTTCCTAACAGGGTTATAATACTTATTTTGTTAAATTGAAAAAGTAATTATTTAAATATAAATAATATGAGTGTTATAGAATGAGATGCATATTTTTAAATATTGTTCGGTACAGCATGGGATATCGTTATTATGGTATATTGTGCAATATTGGTATACTACGGTATATGGTAAATGTTTGGTACGGTATGGTATACGTTATTACATTATAGTAACAATATTCAATTTTTGTTATACCAAAGTTTTAGTATACTGATAGTTATGGTACAACAATTGTATAAGTTTTCTCATACAGTATGGCAGAAAATTTTTGATATACCGTTATCCCCAATATGTACCTAGCTTGGGGCGTAAGTTGGTTACCGTCTTATTTATGTTTAATAGATCATGTATTCAAATTATAATAAAAACTCTGGATAGGAGGATGAGATTTAAATTAATGCATTATATTTAAATAAAATTTAAAAACTTAAGCGAATCATGCAGACAAGTAAATCTAAGAACTTCATCAAATCTCATATTATATTCTTAAACTTGTAAATCAATTATTATAATAAATAACTTTACAAATAATGATGAAAGCTTTGTCACTTTTAAAACAAAATGTTTTGACCTTCTTCTTGAAAAGAAATTTTGTATTTCCTACCATTGTATCTATTTCTAACACTTGGTTCCCTGCACTTAGTAAAATCTGCAGTTTACAACTTCACGCCCCAAATATTTTTCAGAATCCCCTTAGCTGCATTTATATATTGAAATAATAATCATTCTAGTATTTATTTTTTTAAAGTTAAAAAATATAAATAAGTGAATTTTACTGGAAAATAGAAAATAGTTTGTCAGGCGTGCAAGTAAGAGGCAAGTTAGTGTGAATTGCATGTACACGGCTCAAAGTCAATATATCAATCCATCTTGAGATTAATGGATTAATTTGAAAGAAAAAAAAATCTTAATTCAAATAATCTGAAACTCAATAGAGCCCATCCAAAGATTCAATAAATTAATTGACTCAGTTGATCAAATTATTATCGATATCATTATTTATAATCACAATTCTGTTATCAAAATTTAAATTTAGCATTGAAAATCATATATTTTAATTAAAATTCAACATATTACCTACATATATCCAAGAATATATGAATCTATAATGAATGCTTAATCAATACTCCCTCCGTCCCGTTTGAATTGTCGCCTTTCTTTTCGGCACGGAAATTAAGAGTTGTGAGTGTAGAATGAGTTAGTGGGATTAATATTTTATTGTTGAGTGTGAAAAAATTGACATTTTTGGAAAGGTGACAATTTGGTTGGGACGCCCAATTTGGTAAGTGTGACAATTCAAGTGGGACGGAGGGAGTATATATTATGCCTACCATATTAATATTCGCTTCCCTCATTTGCTCAACTTATTAGAATTCATATTCCATTATAAATATAACAATATCAAATCACATTCGCTACACAAAAGTAAAATGGAGAATAGATTTGGCTGGGGTGCTCTTCTATGTCTTATTCTTTGCTCTTTTCTTCTTGGTTCAACTCTCCCTAATGAAGGTTCGTTTTACAAAATAATCCATTTCCATTATTTCATTTTTTATCTCAATCTTTCGAAAAGTAAAATCTTAAAAGAAATGATTAATTAAACTTTCTTTTTTATTAGGTAAAAACTTGCGTTAGGCACGCCTAAATGGGTTCATCCATCCCAAATAGGGTTTATTAATCCCCAATTAGGGTATATTAAATGAGTTTTACTTGGGTTAATGGATAAAACCCACCTAAACCATTTAGGCGTGCCTAACCTGAGACTAGTGGCGTATGTAGGGGGTATTTTGGGGGTACAAGTTTCTTTTATAAATTTATATATCTTTACTATTATTTATAATATTTTTACATAATATTTATATATATTCTTACATAATGTACCTTCAATTTAACATATTTATCTATTGTACCCCAATTTCAAATTTCTGGATACGTAGACCTTCTCTTTTTATAAATGTAGTAAAACATAATTAAGCTTTTCTCATTTTCTCATGGGTTACTTTTTTCTCACAAGAACAGCTCCCGAATAATATATTTGTTATAGTAACTAGGATTGCAGGTACGCAAATGTGTATAATGACAATTCGAGTCCTATATTGCGGAGGAGAGATTTGCAAGGAAGCATGTGCTAACGCGATGCCGGGGTCTACAACTTTAACTCCCGTTTGTGATACTGATTCACACCTGTGCAGTTGCGAATTCCCGTGTCAAAACAACACCAAAATCGTGCCAGCTCAATCACCAAAGGGATAAATCTGCGATGCCTTAGCTTCTTTTCTAAAGTTTTGGTTTTTAAGTTCATTAATATATTGTTTTATTAACCAAAGGAATTATTGTAGTATTTCTTTCCATTTAATATTATATTGAACTTGTGAAATTCTTGAAGTAATGAGGTTGATTGAGTTTTAATACAATACTAGTATAAATACTCGGTATGATACGCAAGAATTATAATTCATTATAACCAATTTATAATAATATGATTTTATAATTATAATTTGATTTGACAATCAAAGAGGTATGTATAATAAAGTAATATAAATTAATTACTCCATGAATTAAGTTAAATAGCCATTTATTTTTATGAATATATATGTCATGGACAGTAAATTAATTAATACATGTAATGATTTTGTTGAGAATAAATATGATCAAAGTATAGTAGTTTTTTCACTTATTGATTAATGAACTATATCGTTAGATTAATGAACTCTTAATTCCTTCATTGTGCGTTCCATATGTATCATTTTAATTAATAAATATTAACATTAATATAAAAATTCCAATTATTTAAGCAAATCAACAATATCCAATTATTATTTTAAATCATGAATATGTTTAGAATCATAAATATAATGTTACTTATATCATGTACAAATAATATTTCTCAAAATAATATTTAATATATTCAAAAGTATTATTATGTTGAATAAATATTATTTTAGATTTGTCATATATTATCCATGAAATTTAAATAAAATATTTTACAATCCAAATCAATATTTATTACATCAATCATATTTTTAAGTAGATATAATTATTACATCAACTGTATTTTTATATTTACAGTATTTTATATATTTATCCCCGGTTTTGTTTTAACAAAGATATATATTTATTAGATTTATAATATTATAAATTTTTATATGAAATGAATTAATTTTATATGTAATTTTTTGTCACGCCCCGATTTATAAACAAGACATAAATCAGAGAATTGAGGCACATCGGATACGAGACATGCATTTGGGATATCAATCAAGAAGAAAAGATCAAGCAAGTTAAGATATAAATGAACACACATATCCCAAGTATTTCAAGAGATGATAAAGGTGCCTCCTCGAGAAGGGATATTGGCTTCTTGAGAAATAATAACAAGAGTTACCAAGTTTGACAATATTCAAAAGTCTAACAAAAGATAATGAGTTTTAGCAGCGGAAAGTTATCAATGAAGTATATTTGTGAAGATACATACTTCAGCATCTAAGTATTACAAAAGGAAGTCTTCAGCTTCACTCCATCTACTACCTTCTACTCTGCTCCAAAGCTTCTTTAACCTGTACAATTTAGAAATAATGCAAGGGGCTATGTACAAATTGTACTTAGTGAACACATGCCCAAAAACATACATATATAATTTTGTCATGCCTTTTTATCGTGTTGCACATCGGGTTTTAACTTTGAAATTCTCCCATGACATCAAAACATTTTATGAGAATGACCATGCTCTTTACAACAATTAAACTATCTGCAAATAATTAAGTGACTGGGAGGTGGCCTCCTACCATAGTCCTACATAAGACTTGCAAAACGCAGAGTCAACATCCACGTTGAATACGTTTAATGTTCTTCTCTAAGTGGGGTTCCCCCACAGAGAGGACAGATAGCAAACACAAAAAGTAGGCAATGACAAAATAGTTTAAAATAAAATATCATTTATTTCATGCTTGATTTACTTTGAAATGAAATGATCATTTTGATTTTATTTTGGCCCACGATATAGGGGGTAAGAAAATCCCACCTTGAGTAGGTGTTGAAAACAGTCAGTCGCTCTAGCTGACAATCTTTTCCCCACCCTTTCCTATATCATAAGGAATACGAGTGAATTCTCAGAGGATAAGATTCAACGCATCCACCAATCTAATTCACCAAATAATTCTAAACTCTTAATCAATTATGGACTTTTCAAGTCTGAGCCATCGGGTAAGAATATGAAATAATGATTCATCAATTTAGTTTGACGAACAAAGAAGTCAAACATTAATGAAATAGCCCGTGATTCAATATCGAGTGTTCTTTAAGAAACGAGATTCATTGTTCAATTTAATTGAACGACCAAAAGACTTCGCCAAATGACTGAGCATTACTTCGGAGATATGATTGAAAGAACTTCATAATCAATTATAAATTAACGTAAATTTGCTTGAGAGTATGAGAACTCATCAAGTTGTTTCAAGTCATGTCGAAAGTACAACTAAAAGGTTTTAAATCTTGAATACAAATTGGATTTCGATGTTTATAGCTCAACAAGTTCAATTCAACGATTGGTTTCAAATAAAAGTTTAGGTTATGGAAAATTGGATCAAACAACCGAAATTGGTTCGAATCAAAAGGTTTTACAGAGAGCAAGAAAGAAAAGAATAGCTCTATGTGTCGATCAATATAGGAGATGTCAAACGATATAGAAAATAGGTTGAATCGATCGAACAAAAAAATCAAAAATTCTAAAAAAAGGTTCATGTCGATCGATACAGAATGTGTCAATCGACATGGACATGTCGACCAAAACAAATAAGTTGATCGATACACAAATCATGTAGACTGATATTTAGGGTGTCGACCAATATTGATATTTATTCAAAATTGCATTTTGTGTCGGCGGAAATAAAGGGTGTTGATCAAAATAAGTGATCGACGCACTGGAATTCAAATAGGGGGTTCATGTCGACCGACATGTGGTATGTCGATCGATATGCTTCATGTCGATCGACATGCATGAATGTCGACCGAAATAGAGGAAATTTCCTCTCCGGCGGAAAAATTGAGTTTTGGCTCAAACAATTATCCGGGTTCGTCTAATCGATTTCCAACAACACCAAATAGTTTCTAAACATTTATAAAGAGTCTAGACATGATTCTAAGCATAGTAAACATCAAAAATATGACGGAATCGAAATATATGCTCAACATTTCAAAATGGAGCTAAAATCTCAAAAATAATCAAAAATGATCACAACTCGATTCCTAGGTTATCATACGACTTCTAGGCTCAATATATAACATGCTAAATATGGATACGTACTCATAAAATCAAGAACAAGCCTAGATCATGCTATTTCATTCTAGGGTAAAACTTGAAAACATGTTCAATCTTAAAAAATAGCTAGAGAGGAGTTTGGTTTATACCTCTGTGACGTTAATGAGGCCTCGTGAGCTCGATCAACACTTGATTCGCTTGATTTCCACTTCTAAAATATAGAGAATGGAGAAAATAGGGCTGGAAGTGGAAAGAATGAGGTAAGAGAATCCTAAAAAATTCTATTATTACCTCAAAAATCACTTCACCGGAGCACTCGCCGAAAAATAGTTGGTGAAGTTTGTGGAGAAAATTTTAAAGTATGGACTGTTGAGGAAGGTTTCCATAAATAGAAAGAAATGAAGGGCAATTTTGGTATTACCAAAACTAAAAAAAGTTAAAGTAGTTGTCATTCGCTTGTCACATCGGTCACATAAATGTCAACTCACGTCAACTCCACATCTCTTCACATCATTTTTACGGGAGACCGTAATATTCTTGATGCAGTATTTTTATCAAGTAAAAATTATCGAACACGAAGACTCAACTCGCCCGTTGTTTTGAGTAAAAGGTATTGATTTATGAACTTAAATATCTAGACGCGACAAAATAACTTGAAATGTTCAATTGTAACTACCTAAAATTCTAAGATTAATGTAAGCAACTAAATAAAATACCAAATGACTGACTTAAGATTACCAAAGAGAGAATAGTTGAGGAACATAGGATGAATTGGGTAGATTAGGAATACGTTCGGACTTGTCAACGGTACGAACCAATTTCTGTTTAATAGTTTGGATCAATTCACTTACTCTAGTTATAACCCTTAGTACCGGTGCAATAACCGTAGATTAATCTCAATCTCAACCTAAGTCTAGGTTTATTGACTTCAATTAACTCCCAATAGCTCAAGAATTAAAGACCTAGATATCGAATCACCTATCTTCTAAGTTAAACGACACCCAATTATAATTGCAATCTCCTCTAATAAAGAAGCCTATAGAGCTGGTTCATTGAGGCATAAATCCAAATACATGGTGATCGATCATGCAAGGGACACGAATTCAAAACCACAATAATAAACAAACCATGGAAATTCAATAAATCAAGTCCAAACAATATTCAAAATCATCCCCAATCACATCCTTATCCTTAACAATGAGTTTAGCTACTCATGAATATAATGAAAAACATCAATATCACAAAATGAAACATAGAAGAGAAAGAGAAACAAGAAGTCTTAGGCTTTAAGGATGAATCCTCAATTCTAGCTTCGATTCCTTTCTTCAACCTTCAATTCCCAGCCTTGAGATCGTGAGTTTCGCTTCTCCCTCGTGCCTTTTTCTCTCTAGGGTTTCTCAGAGTCTAACCCTTGTTTTGTGACCTCCCTTGGCCTTTTATAGTTGAAAAATCCGCAGCCTCAGTAATTTGGTCCCAAGCGGGACCTCCTTTGAAAACCTTCATCCCGAGCGGAATGGGAATTAAGTTGTGACGAAAACTCCCGAAAGATCCCGAGCGGGATAGGCTTCGAATAACCAATTCACCACAATTTCACACCAGATTTCCGAGTTTCGAGCGCAATTGGCTTCTTCCGAACGTGGGTCCCGAACGGAACTAGCCTGTCCTGAACGGGACGGGCCTCAAATTTTTCGCTTTTTGCTCCCTTTTCAGTCCCGAACGGGATTTGCTTCGCTCCAATGCCAAATTTTGCTCCAAAACTCGAATTTCTTGCTCGTTTCATGCCCTGCACACTCAAAACATCTCTCGAACACCAAGTGAAGGTAAATCAACAAGAAGAAGAGATATGTGTGTGATTTGTGCACCTAATCCACATCAAATCATTTAACTAAATACCCTAAAAATATCGCAAATTAAACACATATCAAACCCCCCAAACTTAAGCCTTTGAGTGTCCTCAATCAAAAACACAAACTAGATTTTCATTCACTTGGTGCAATGCTTCACGGCTCTCCACTATTTATCAATGCATATTTCGATTTCACAAATTTGTCATTATTCACCATGTTGTTATTAATGCAAAGAACTCATCCTTACCGGCATGTGATCATATAAGGGAGTATCACTCACACTCAGCTGTATAGGGTTAATTTCTTTTCTCTCAAGCACAAGTACACAAGTTTCATTCATATTGTTCATCTCTACCACATTCGTTCACATTGAAACATCGTTCTAGAATCAAATAGGACTTTTATCGGGTTGTAACGTGGCTTACTAAGAGGTAGGGTGTTTTAGGCTAAAGTGACTCATTCATCCCCGACCCTCTTCTCAACATTCTACCACTCAACCTTTCAACACAGAAGTAACAACTCTTGTTCCACAGTCTGACAATTTCTCACTTTGCATCGCTCGATATGCAAACAAACCTCTTTTTATTTATATATATATATATTTTCTCTTTTTTTTTTCTTTTTCTTTGCTCTTTCTCTTTTTCTTTTTCTTATAAATTCTTTCTACACCCCAAAAGATTTTCCAAATCATTGTTTTCATTTATCTCACAAAATTCAATCCAAGCACTTCATTTCTTCTTCTCTCAAACCTCATCCAAACCCCTCAAACTTGTTCCTAAGCATATATGAAAGAAATAAAGGCTCAACTTGGCTCCAAAAAAATGGTTAGGGTAATTATGTTTCCACCTTATTTCTCCAACAGTAGCGAAGGTAGGTACTAAGAAGGAATGGCCTAAGATCATTTCCTTGTTCAATGTGACATGTTAAACAAAGTGGTATCGACAGACTCTACTTATTCTACTTGTGCCTCGCCTCTCACAACCAATCAATAATGAATTATAAATACTCATTAGGCTCAAAACTCCCAAGTTCAAAGGTGTTGAGTTCTAAGCATTAAAATAACATGACGTCAAGTGCAAAATTTGTTCAACCAAGGCATGCATCAACTTCTAGTTATTCCGCCCTATCATAAGCTCAAATGACATCAAATCATGTTCATGCCTCATCACGAATTCAATCTTAAGCCAAAGTTATCACAATCAAGCCCACTTCACTTATAAGCACTTAACTCAAAATAAATCATACAATTCATGCTTAGTGTGAGAATTAAGTGTTAGAGTTTGTGTACCCTACTTCCATCAGTTTTACAAGGTGGAATAAAAGAAAATCCGGCATGGTTCCGACTGTTTAAGCTCTATCCACCTGCTCCAAATCACCACAGAAAAATAGCAAAAACCGCAATTCTCAAAATACCAATTACTAAAACAAGATTAAGATCATATCATTATACAACCCCATCGAATGACTCAAAGCAACTAAATAACACTAAATACTAAAACAGACTACATAAAAGTAAACAAGGGTAAAGAAAAGATAAAGCAGTCTAAAATAACAAGTAGGGAAGATAGGGAAGAAGAGAGAACCGACGTCCGTCCAACCCCCCAAACTTAGTCCGAAGACGACTAAGTTTGAAAAGACGGTAAGACGGTGATCACTGCTGGGTCGGGCTTGGAGCATCGTCATTCCTCTGGCGCTTCCGATAGTAGGCGGGAAGCTGATTGTACACATCATGCAACTCGGTCTCGACGCCGGTCAGTCTATCATTAACCAGATCAAATTAGTGGTCAAACCACTCTCTCTGGCTAACCAAATCAGCCCGCAATGCAGTCACCTCTGTCCCTAAACCGGCCATCCTCATGTCTAATCCTGCCATGGACGCGGTCATGCCTCTCATCATATCCATCATCTTTGTCTGCCAGGGGCGATGAGCTCCAGCTGATGATGTCCCGGCACCCTGGTCAGTCTGCGGTTCCTCTTCATCCATCAACTCCTCATCATGATCCTCCGGCACAGCAGTAGAATGCTCATAATTGGCGTAAGTTCCATCTCGCCCTTTTCTATACCATAAAGCTTTGTGAGCTGGCGAGTCCAACAACCAATTTGCCTCAGCACCTGAGGAATAATAGTCGTGGCGGCAGTATTCGGAAGCATCATCCAAGCGTCGCCAACCACCTTGTACAAGTAAGCATTCTCGCGGGGAATGGAGATGTATTTCGCCAAAGTGAGTACTGGAAGATCCACCACAGATGGTGGAACCTCCGTGCCTTCCCTAGGAATCTCAAAATGGTCGAGGATGGGTGTAATCATTCCGCCACAATAAATGATGGTCCGTGTGGGGGCTCGGCTCCAGTTATCCATAGCCACAGCAGCCATGGAAAAGGGAACTCTGTCAAGCATAGAATGGAGCAGGTAGAGCTCTGAGATAATCACATTGTTGCTCTCTTGGCGCCCGGAGACCGAGTTCGCGACGGTCTTGTGAATGTACCTAAGCACCGGGTTCCTAATGAGAGAACCCTTTGCCAATTTCATCCTCAATGTCCCTAAGACGACCTCTCCAGAAATTAGCTGCCAAAAGTTCTTGGCATTAAAATCAATGGGTATATAACCCGACCTCTCTGCACATCCATAAATGGCATCGAGCTCCGCACGCTCCAAATTATATCTCTTGCCCCCCATTTTGAATTTCAGGTGGCTAGGCCAATTTCCGGGGCTCCTGCGCACCGTAGCTGATGCCAAGAATTCTCGTGTTTGCTCTTCATACGCCGGACACCTTTCCTTGAGCATCTTGTCCCATCCTATGTTGTGGAACAGTGTTTCCACATCCTCTTTAATCCCCAATGCAGTAAGAGTGACTAGGGAAGGGTATTTCGGTCCATGAACCATGCACTTGCTAAGGGCCCATAGTGCCTTGTACTCATCATCTGTGAAATTAGTAGGGCGTGCCACACATGATTTGGGTGTCGTATTATCTGCAACAATCGAACAACAAATCATTCTCCAAGTTAACCCACAAGACCACCAAACATCAAGTGTACAAGCACAAAAATTCCCCACATTAACCCGTGTACATGAAGTATTCATCTCGGTATAGCAAGAAGTCCACAATTTCACATGAGTATTCAACACAAGCAAGAATTAAAACAAAACCCCAAATATCTCATGAAAAAGCAATAACTCCTAAATTCCACAAAAATTCCAACAATTCAATTCAACTTCAACAAAATATGCCGAATAATCGCAACATATAAACCATCCCAACCACAAACATGTTCTTGGGCATTTATTCAAACACCATATGTGCATCTATTCCCAAAACCAGGAGGAGAACATCTAGCCATGAATATCCCCCAAACACACGATCCAAATCTTAGATATTAACAAAAACACTAAATTAACATGAAAGAGGGGAAGAAATTACCTCTTGTTGGTCGAAAAAATCGAAAGGAATGCAAGAAATCGAAAAGGGGTACCGTTCGGTAGAAAGAGAGGCGAGCGAATGTGTTCATCCCGCGCAGCCTTGTTTTATACTCGCGACGCATCCCGAGCGGTACAGCCCCATCCCGCTCGGAACGGCTCGACTGGCCCGGTTCGCAGCCCTCTTAAAACCGGTCCCAAACGGGACACATTGAGGTCGTTCGGGATCGACCTCGGCATTTCAGCAAAATTGGTTCTTTACCCATCCCGAGCGATATGTGATGGTCCCGCTCGGGATACGTCATTTTTCCCCAGATGTTATGCGTCCCAAGCGGGATGCTTTTGTTCCGCTCGGGACCGTTCTCGGCCCTGCAGCAAAATTCCATTTTTCTCTATCCCGAACGGGATTTGATGCTTCCGCTTGGGATTTTTCACGGACATTCACGTCCTTGAACCATTTTTCCCCCAAAGTGAAGTATGTTCTTCCCTACATCACTCCAATCAACTCCCAACAAACATTAGTAACACTTAGTTCCCCCCAAACTCGACATAATGCAAAATAATTCCGAAAACACATGCATTCTAAACTATTAATGAAAACAAGACAAGTAAATCGAACTTGGGTTGCCTCCCAAGAAGCGCTTCATTTATCGTCGGGAGCTCGACGAACTTACCTCCTAACCTCTATCATGCAAGGGATATCTCGTTCACAACCGGAAGTGGCTCGGAAGTGTGAAATCTCTTGACTCGGTGCCCATTCACCTTAGAGTAATGTCCATCTTCTGTCTCGAGTTCTAGTGTACCATTCTCGAAAACTTCGCGCACCTTGTACGGCCCTGTCCAACATGAACGGAATTTACCCGGAAACAATTTTAAACAAGAATTAAAAACAAGAACCATATCACCTTTGTAAAACTTCTTCACTTGAATCTGTCGGTCGTGAAGCCGTTTAGCTCTCTCCTTGCACAACTTCGTGCTCTCATAGGCCTCGTGTCTCCACTCATCAAGCTCATTCAACTTCTGCACCCGATCCCCCTGAGCTTTCAGGAAATCCAAGTTCAATGTTTTGATGGCCCAAAACGCCTTGTGCTCAACTTCAACCGGAAGATGGCAAGATTTGACATAAACCAATTGGTACGGGGACATGCCAATTGGTGTCTTGAAGGCTGTCCGGTTGGCCCACAAAGCCTCATCAAGTCTCTTGCTCCAGTCCTTCCGATTCAACACCGTCTTCTCAAGCACCTGCTTGATCTCTTGATTGGCCAGTTCGGCCTGCCCATTGGCTTGTGGATGATAAGCTGTTGTTACTCTTTGTCGCACCCCATACCTCGCCAGAAGTTTATCCATGAGTTTGTTGCAGAAGTGACTGCATCCATCACTCACCAAAGCCCTGAGAATGCCAAATCGAGCAACTAAAGCCTGCAAAAAACTTCAGCACCACTTGAGAATCATTAGTAACAGTGGGTATGGCCTCCACCCATCGAGACACATAATCCACAGCAAGAAGAATATACTTAAAACCGAAAGATGGTGGAAAAGGGCCCATAAAGTCGATGCCCCAAACATCAAATAGATCCACTTCAATAAAGATCTTTTAGGGCATCTCATCCCTTCGGGTTATATTCCCCATCCTCTGGCATCTATCACAAGTTCTAACCATAGCAATACAATCTTTAAAAACAGAAGGCCAATAAAATCCACAAGCTAATTCCTTCAATGTGGTGCGGTTTGCACCAAAGTGACCCCCACTTACCGATTGATGACATTCTTCGATAAATTTTCCCCATTCGCTCTGATGAACATATCTGCGAATAATACCGTCAGCACACCTGCGGAACAGATACGGTTCTTTCCAGTAGTAGAACTTGGCCTCCTTCAGAAATTTCTTCCGCTGATAGGGCTCCAAATCCGGAGGTAAGACACCTGCAACCAAAAAATTACAAAAATTCGCATACCAAGGAACACTAGCAACTGCCACAGTCATAAACCTCTCATCGGGAAAATCCTCTTTAATTAAGCCATCCTGATTGTCACCCTCAACCGGATTCTCTAACCTAGATAGATGATTTGCAATTACATTCTCACAACCTTTCTTATCTCTAATTTCCATGTCAAACTCTTGCAAAAGCAAAATCCATCTGAGCAACCTAGGCTTTGAATCAGTTTTAGTAAACAAGTATTTAATGGCTACATGATCAGTGTAAACCACAGACTTTGCTCCTACTAAATAAGCACGAAACTTATCATAGGCATAAACAACAGCAAGTAATTTTTTCTCAGTCACAGTGTAATTCACTTGAGCAGGATTCAACATTTTGCTAGCATAAGCAATAACTCAAAAGATTTTTTCCCTAATCTGTCCAAGAGCTACCCCCACAGCAGAGTCACTAGCATCACACATTAACACAAAGTCCTCCTCCCAATCCGGAGTCACTAACACTGGAGCTGTCACTAATGCTTTCTTCAACCTCTCAAAAGCCTTCACACAATCCTCACTAAAAGCAAAAGGGACATCTTTCTCTAGAAAGCTACACAAAGGTTTGGTTATCTTGGAAAAATCCTGAATAAATCTCCTATAAAACCCAGCGTGTCCCAAGAAACTCCTAACCCCTTTAACTGTCTTAGGCAATGGAAGTTGTTCAATTGCTACCTCTTTAGCCTTGTCAACCTCTATCCCCCTACTAGAGACCTTATGACCCAACACATTCCCTCTCTGACCATGAAGTGACATTTTTCCCAATTCAATACCAAGTTAGTCTCCTCACACCTTTGCAACACAGTTTTTAAATTTTCCAAACAATCATCAAAAGACAAGCCAAAAACAGAGAAATCATCCATAAAGACTTCCATAATATTTTCAATAAGACCATGAAAAATGGACATCATACACCTTTGAAATGTCGTCGGTGCATTGCACAGCCCAAAGGGCATCCTCCGATAGGCAAAAATCCCATAGGGACAAGTGAAAGCTGTCTTGTGCTGGTCTTCAGGTGCCACCACAATTTGATTGTATCCGGATTATCCATCCAAGAAGCAATAATGAGACTTTCCTGCAAGACGGTCAAGCATTTGATCAATAAAGGGTAAAGGAAAATGATCTTTAAGAGTTGCATTATTTAAAGCCCTGTAATCAATGCAGAAACGCCATTCGATAGTCGGTCTCTCGATCACTTCTTCTCCTCCTGGCTTGATAACCTTCTCGAATCCCCCTTTCTTCGGAACCATGTGAGTCGGACTGACCCACTCACTATCACTCGGAGCATAGATAATATTATTATCCAACAGCTTCATCACTTCCTTTTTCACCACCTCTTGCATCTTCGGATTCAGTCTCCTTTGAGGTTGTCTCTTTGGCTTGCTCCCTTCTTCCAAAATGATTTTATGCATCACAATAGATGGGCTGATCCCCCTTATGTCGGAAATCTGCCACTCTATAGTTGATCTGTGCATCCTCAGGACCCTCTTAAGCTTTTCAATCTCCACGACAGACAATGCCGAGTTAACAATGACTGGATAAGTGTCATTCTCCCCAAGGAAGACATATCTGAGGCTATCTGGCAGTTTCTTCAACTCCACCACTGGGGCTTCGTTTTTGCTCTTCTCCCTCTTGAATTTAGCTTCCAGCTCTTCCTCCTTAGTCCTCAACTCCAGAAACTTGGCATCCTGCTTTGGTCTGACCTCTGGTGTATCGTCCAATGCATTCACCATTTCTAGCAACTCATCACAAGCCTCATAAAGCTCATCAAAATCAAAGTTAGAGTGCAAAGAATAATGAATAACCTCTTCTAGAGCATCTTTCTTCTCATGACCAAATGACAAAGGAAAAGATAATACCTCGATGTTGTTGCACTCGTCATACTTGTCCTCATGTTTCTTCATCGCATCTGAGATGGAGAATGTAATTTTTTGGTCATTGAAACGGAGAGTCAGCTCTCCTTCCCTCACATCAATCAATGCTCCTCCAGTACGTAAGAACGGTCTCCCAAGAATCAACGGCACATTCTTATCTTCCTCCATATTGAGAACCACAAAATTTGTAGGGAATATAAAATCCTTAACTCGGACCAAAACGTCTTCTACAATTCCCTTCGGATAGGATAGAGAGCGATCTGCCATTTGGAGAGTAATGGTGGTCGGTTTGATCTCCCCAATCTGCAGTCTATTGAAAATAGATAGTGGCATCAGATTAATGCTCGCACCCGAATCGCACAGTGCATGGCCAAATTCCAATCCACCAATGACACAAGAAATTGTGAAGCTCCCTGGATCTTGCCTCTTAACAGGCGTTTTTTGCTGGATCGCTGCACTGCACTCCTCAAACAAGTTCACAGTCTCAAATTCCCCAAACTTCCTTCTGTGTGTCACCAGTTCCTTCAGAAATTTGGCATACCCTGGAATATCTTGCAGAACCTCCAGCAATGGCAAGTTGATTTGCACCTTTTTCAAATGGTCTAAAAACCTTGCAAACTGCTTGCTCATTTTATTCTTTGCAAATCTCTGAGGAAAGGGTAGGTTGCTCCCTTTGGAAATTTCCTCGGATGTGCTCCCCTTTTGTATTTTGACTAGTTGGGGAGTCACTTCCGCTTCAATCTCTTCCTCTTCCGAAATTTTGTCCTGGAGCCCCTTCTTCTCTTTACCCGACATGGGGTTACTGGGCTCGTCATACGATCGACCACTTCTCATGGTTATAGCACTGCAATTCTTCTTCGGGTTGGCTTCAGTATCACTGGGAAACTGCCCCTGTTAGTGTTTCCCTCTCACATGCTTGGCAATGGTGGAGATTTGATTCTGCATCTCCGTGAACATACTATCATATCTTTCGAGCCTCTTCTCAAACTCTTCTTCTTTCGAGTTGGGCGCTCTTCTCTCCTGCTGCACATATTGCTTCCGCATGTGAGCCCCTCCATTCCCTTGATTCGATCCTTCCCCTCTCTGCTCAAATCCAGGAGGTGGATTCATAGCATTGTTCGGAAACCCATAAGACAGGTTCGGGTGGAATCGATTGTTGGGATGATAAGGAGGATTATCATACTGATAGTAGGGCCTTCTATAGTTCCCAAAATTACCTCTGCCGACAAAGTTAACATCATCAACTGATTGGGCTTCCATCTGCCCCATTTCACTGTATTGATTCGGAGTTGGATTTTCTCCTCTTGAGGAATTTCCCATTTGCTGCTGTTGTTGTTGGGCTCGATCCAAAAGAAGTAAGTCCATTTTCATTTCCATCGAAGCCATTTTTTCCTTCATCTCTTCCTGGTCCCTTATCTCAGCCACACTCTTCACAACTTTGTATTCCCTTCTTTCCTTCGGCCATTTGTAACTGTTTTCTCCCAGCTTTTCAATGGCCTGCTTGGCTTCATCTTCCTCCAGATTGAGAAAATCTCCTCCACCAATATTATCCAGTCGCAATTGAGTGTTGTTATCTACCCCGGCATAAAATTGGCAGATTATCTGAGCCTCAGACATCCCATGTTTCGGACATCTCCTCAGCAATTCCTGAAATCTATCCCATGCCTCGTAGAGTGGCTCATCATATTGCTGGCTGAATGATTGAATTTCTGCTTTCCTTTTTAGCGTTAGGCCCAGTGGAAAATACTTCAGCAAAAACTTCTCTTTCAGATCTTCCCATGTGCGTATCTCAGTTTTATTCAATCCTATCAACCAAGACTTAGCTTCGTCCTTCAAGGAGAAGGAAAATAGGTACATCATGATTTGCTCCTGAGGGACTTGATTGATCTTTATTATGTCTGCTACCTCCAGAAACTGCGTGATATGACTATTCGGATCTTCACCAGGCTTTCCCCCGAACTGATTCCTTTGGACCATTTGAGCGAGCTGAGGTTTGATCTCGAAGTGCGTAGCATCTGTCCGCACATTGAATCCTTCAGTAGATTCTCCTCTCGGTGGTCGAAATAGATTTTGGAGAGGGTTTCTCCTTTCTTCCCTTCGATTACGTTCCCCCGGATTGTTAACTTGGTTTCAAACCTCTTCCAGCTGTCTCTGCAGATTCTCAATCAACTGTCTGTCTTTTTGCTGATCTTCTTCCGCCATGTCTTCCTTCACTGCTCCTTGTCTCTTCAGTTCTTGTATTTTCTTGGCCTTGGATCTTGTAATCATGCACGACCTGCACTAGTGAAAATTAAAATTAAGCAACAATATAGTAAGTCTAGACTACCAAGTTTTAAATCCCCTAATATCAAACAACGACCTACACTTTGAGTCCCCGGCAACGGCACCAAAACTTGATGCAGTATTTTTATCAAGTAAAAATTATCGAACACGAAGACTCAACTCGCCCGTTGTTTTGAGTAAAAGGTATTGATTTATGAACTTAAATATCTAGACGCGAAACAATAACTTGAAATGTTCAATTGTAACTACCTAAAATTCTAAGATTAATGTAAGCAACTAAATAAAATACCAAATGACTGACTTAAGATTACTAAAGAGAGAATAGTTGAGGAACATAGGATGAATTGGGTAGATTAGGAATACGTTTGGACTTGTCAACAGTACGAACCAATTTCTGTTAAATAGTTTGGATCAATTCACTTACTCTAGTTATAACCCTTAGTACCGGTGCAATAACCGTAGATTAATCTCAATCTCAACCTAAGTCTAGGTTTATTGACTTCAATTAACTCCCAATAGCTCAAGAATTAAAGACCTAGATATCGAATCACCTATCTTCTAAGTTAAACGACACCCAATTATAATTGCAATCTCCTCTAATAAAGAAGCCTATAGAGCTGGTTCATTGAGGCATAAATCCAAATACATGGTGATCAATCATGCAAGGGACACGAATTCAAAACCACAATAATAAACAAACCATGGAAATTCAATAAATCAAGTCCAAACAATATTCAAAATCATCCCCAATCACATCCTTATCCTCAACAATGAGTTTAGCTACTCATGAATATAATGAAAAACATCAATATCACAAAATGAAACATAGAAGAGAAGGAGAAACAAGAAGTCTTAGGCTTTAAGGATGAATCCTCAATTCTAGCTTCGATTCCTTCCTTCAACCTTCAATTCCCAGCCTTCAGATTGTGAGTTTCACTTCTCCTTTGTGCCTTTTTCTCTCTAGGGTTTCTCAGAGTCTAACCCTTGTTTTGTGACCTCCATTGGCCTTTTATAGTTGAAAAATCCGCAGCCTCAGTAATTTGTTCCCGAGCGGGACCTCCTTTGAAAACCTTCATCCCGAGCGGAATGGGAATTAAGTTGTGATGAAAACTCCCGACAGATCCCGAGCGGGACAGAGCCGTCCCGAGTGGGATAGGCTTCGAATAACCAATTCACCACAATTTCACGCCAGATTTTTGAGTTTCGAGCGCAATTGGCTCCTTCCGAACGTGGGTCGAATTTTTTGCCTTTTGCTCCCTTTTCAGTCCCAAGCGGGACATGTCTGTCCCAAACGAGATTTGCTTCGCTCCAATGCCAAATTTTGCTCCAAAACTTGAATTTCTTGCTCGTTTCATGCCCTTCACACTCAAAACATCTCTCGAACACCAAGTGAAGGTAAATCAACAAAAAGAAGAGATATGTGTGTGATTTGTGCACCTAATCCACACCAAATCATTCAACTAAATACCCTAAAATATCACAAATTACACACATATCAATTCTCCTTGGACTACGGAATTTATTGATCGATATTATCCCGATACAAAAATGTTGGTTGCCAAATAAAGTATTGGCAATGATTAAATTATATCTATCGCTAAATAACTAATTTCCTTTAATGAAAATTAAGATGGCAAGGAATAATGCTAAAATAATAAATTCCCAAATTTAATCGATCATAAAAACCTCTAATTAAATTTAATAACAAAATATAAATTCTGAAATTCCAATAAATATATTAAAATTTGCGAGTGGTGTTACATCCTCCCCCACTAAAAAAATTTTGTCCCGAAATTTTGCGTATTACATAAAAAATTCGGGGTACTTCTCCTTCATCTTATCTTCAAGTTCTCATGTTGCTTCTTCAGTGCCATGATGCTTAGAACGAACTTTGAAAAGGTTGATCTTCTTATTGCGGAGTTCTTGTGTTTTGAAATCCATGATTGCTTCTAGTCCTTCTTCATAAGTGAAATCTGGTTGGAGCTGAACTTCATCTTGGTTAATGAAGTGTCTTGGATCGAAGACGTACTTCTGCAATTGCGACACATGAAAGACATTATGAACATTCACGAAGTTGGGTAACAAAGCCAAACGATAGGCTACGGCTCCAATCCTTTCCAAGATTCCGTAATGACCAACGTATCTGGGCTTAAGTTTGCCTCTAGCTCCAAAACGAATGATTCTCTTAGACAACAATATCTTCAAAAATACCTTGTCTCTGACTTCAAAAGTTAACTCGGTTTTTCTATTACCAACGTACAGTTTTTCTCGATCCTGGGCTTATTTGATTCTAGCGCGGATTTATCGAACGATTTCTATCATTTCAGCGACTGGATCGGGTCCTAAGATTTTACATTCTCCAACTTCAACCCAATATAAAGGAGATTTGTACTTTCTTCCATAAAGATCTTCAAATGGGGTCATTCCGATCGTGGCTTGAAAGCTATTGTTATAAGCAAATTTTATCAATGGTAAAATTGCTTCCCATTTCACTCCTCGGTCGAGAACAATTGTTCTAACCATATCCTCCAAAGCATGTATGGTTCTCTCTGATCCGTTTGAGGGTGAAATGCAGCGCTGAAATTAAGTCTAGTTCCAAGATCTTTCTGCAAGCTAGTCCAAAATTGAGATGTGAAGTTTGCATCTCTACTAGATGTGATTGTCATTGGCACTCCATGTAATCGAATAATTTAGTTGACATAAATTTGGGCCAACTTATCTAACCCATAAGTAATCTGAATCGGCAGAAAATGTGCACTCTTAGTCAGACGGTCCACAATTAACCAAATAGCAGCGATCCCTCTTTTGGAATTGGGTAGATCGGTTACAAAATAATTTGCTTTGATAAATGATGTATTTAGTTGTATTGATTGATTACATCATTTTTTTAGTTGTATTTGTTTCAATTCATAAGCAATGATGGAATTTTTTTGTAAGTATTAAATACATCATTTCCACTTGTTTGAAACCAGGAAACTGGTTTTAATCTTTATTTGATGTTTTGGTATGTCAAAACTAGCTTTAAGTTTCTAGCCAAGTTTTTATATGTAATCCTTGTATGAGATATATCGAGTTGTAAGAGAAATTAGAAACTAAAAGCTGAAGATTGAGAAGACAGAAGACAAGTTTCAGAACTTGAAACTTGAAACGAACTAGAAGTCCAGTTTCCAGAAACTGGATTCTCACCTACGAAGCTACATCAAAGGCATGGAACCATAAAACTAGAGGATTTCAGTTTCTCAGTTTTATCGCAAAGGCTCAAGAGAGTACTTGAGAAAGACCAATTGCTTTAACAAAGAAAGGAACCTAGAAACTTGAAAACTAAAGGTTTTCAGTTTTCAATTTCAAAGCTTAAAGAACACTTGAAAAGCGAAGACAAAAGGAATCCGAGTGGAAATCAAAGTCTTATCTAAGAATCCTTAAAGGATCTGAACAACAATCATGTTCAAGGAATCTTAAGTTTTAAGTTCCTCGAAATGAAACTCTGATAAGCTCGTATTTTGCCTCACTTATCATATTGTTTTCTTATTGGTTTCTTGTATTTACTTGAGTTTTTAGTTAATAATCAAGCATGAACTGTTTATAGGGGATATTATGCTTGTCGTTCTCATATTTTGTAGGTTTGAGGCAAAAATTAATGAAAACCCGTACCAGAAGCAGTTGATGTCCAAAGGAACAGTTACGAATTATTCCACACTTGGAATCTGACCTAATGGAGCATGGAAATAGAAATACCAATGAGTTAGCTTTCCAACGCAACTGGAATCGGGTCAATCGGAGTTCGAAAGCACAAGTTATGACCAAAACCGTGAGACTGCAAAGAAGGAGTCGAAGGAAGGGATCTCGGGCAACACAGATGTCTCTGTCTCGATCCACAGGGCCCTCGTCGATCGAGACACTGGACAAATTTTGGAAGTTTCGATTTTCATCCATGTCGATCGAGTTGCTGCCCGTCGATTAACACGCACGCCGGAAAGGCAGATTTTTGCCCTATTTGGAGATATTTCCTTCCCAAGCCATTACCTTTTGAAAATTTAATTTCTCCCCCTATAAATAGGACTTATAATGCTCGAAAATTAGGTTTGATTCATTGTTATTTTTACTTTAATTTTCCAGTATGATAAGCTCATTATTTCACTCACTTATCTATATTATTTTTATATTATTTTATGTAGTTTTATTGATTTTATATATATATTTTATGCATGATGTCAATATTAGGTGGTTTTAGGTGTGTTTTGATGTTTATGCAGGTTTTTAGGCCTAAACTCATGAGAAAACCGTTCTGAAAGCAGTGACGTGTATGAGTAGCAATGAAGAGTTCTTCCACAAGAGGAATTTGAGCTATTGGTGCATGGAAATGGATGATGCTTTGAGTTAGCTCTCCAACGCAAATGGAATCGGGTCAATCGGAGTTCAGAGGAGGAAGTTATGGCCAAAACCGTGAGACTGCGCAGACCAGGCATAGTGCTCGACGAAGGAAAGGGCAGATCGACGGAAGCAAAGGCCGCGTCGATCGCTGCCAATGCTCGTCGATCGACGAAGATTTCCAGGCCCAGCGATCGACGCCAAACAGCCACGGTCGACGCGCATGCGGGAATCCTAGTCTGGATCTGATTTGGAGATTAATGCATATCTAGCCCTAGATTTGATATGATACACCTCCACCTCTATATATAACTTTGTAAATTCGATTTTTCAAAACCCCCACTCATTCCCAATCACGTTTTATTTCAGTTTTCAGATTTTTAGAGATTCCAAGAGTTTTTAGATTTATGTTTGAAGACAATTTTTTACGGGAAGATTTCCGGATTCCAGCTTTTATGCAATTCGGGTTGTATTTTTCTATGATGAATATTACCGTGAACATGTGTAACTAAATCCTTTCTCAGATTCTAGAGTTTCAAAATATCAATCTATGCATGTTGTGATTAATTGAATTATTTTTCCCCTTTTCTTCGAAGCTTGTGAAATCCGTGCTTATTCATAATCTTGATTTGCTGGCCACATCTTAGGATTATCTAGTTGATCACTTGAGACGTAACTGTGATAGTTTTCAATCGAAAGAGATTTTTGCAATATAATCTAATTTCTTGTCGTAACTGAAGGAGATTGATTGTAGGAATAAATCTGTAGATCTTGGGAGTTAGTTAATTTATCTTGAGACCGAGCAGAGATAGGTAATTGATTAATCTACTTTACGAATTGTCCAACAAAGAAGTTCGTAATACTTTTCTGATGTTTCACTACGAAGAGGAATTAAAATTTTGAATTAATCAATTTATTCATACATGTCATACTTGATAGGTAGATTTTTCTGGAATCTGTGCTTCTCTTATTTGACTTCAAAATCTTTTCAATTTCCTGTTTAATTTCCATTATCAAATATTGCGATTTTCAAAACAACCAAAACTTTTTAATTGCTTTTCCTAACCAGTATTTTAAGAACGTCTGATTTAGTATTTAGGATTTTTCGTTGCTTCATTCCCCTGGATCGATAACCTTAGGGTTTACAAATTTATTTGCCACTATTTCTATAATTAATCTATAGAAATTACAGTGATCACAGTACTCTTTATTTTATTGTTTCTTTGGATTCAAGACAATTGAAGGTTCAAGGTTCCTATTTCTTTAATGATTCAAGTATGTTATTTTATGTTTATTTCAATGTGTGATTTTAATATTCTAGGCTAGAACACTTAACAGGTTCTAGGGTTTCACCATCCTTTTTGGCATGTGTTAATTTGATTATCAAACCCTCAATTAATTGGTTCAAATTCTATGGTTTTCAATCCAAAATCTATTTTCAATTGTAGGATCGGTAGATGAAAATTGGATTAGGTTTATAGTTATTAATTTGAGACCGAGAGGAGATAATTAATAATAGGAAAATAGAATTTTGATATAATTGGTTTTTGTCTCAAAAGGAAGAATCAGTTGTAGGGTTTTCAAATCTGTATCTGTATCGAGATTGACTAGTTTGTGTTCTTGAGATCGAGAGGTAAAATTTACTTTCTGGTAATCTAGATTTTAATTGCCCAACAAAGGAATTAATTCCAAAATATCAGATTTCCCACCTAAGTAATTATTTTGGGTTTGGATTAATTGTTTATGCATGTAGAATTGGATTGGTTAATTTCCCTTAAATCTGTGTTTTTTATTTATTGAATTTTATTCCCAAAGTATTTTCTATTTTGAAAACAAAACCCTTCTAAAATTTGGATTTCTCAAACAAAGAATTGATAAACTGTATACAATACATGAAATATTCTCGTTGCACTGTCCTTGTGGGTTCGACAACCTTTGGGTTATTATAAATTTATTTGTCTGCTATTTTATAGCTTGTCAAACTCGCTCTGACAAGAGCAGGTGAAAGTTTGCTGCAAAAGCCAATCAAAATTGAACAGAGTAAAGCAGAACAGGTTGCTATACAGTAGGAAGAATGGAGATGATTGGACGACATGCGCTTTGTCTCTAACGGTAATAATTCAAATGGTCGAATCTTCCACTTACAAATAGCAGACCACTTCAACATAAATCAGTACCTGAAACTCATCTTTCAAACCAGCAGAAACTCTGTCAAAGTAAAATCTCAAAGCTCAAAAATTCTCTGAAAATTTTGTGTGTCTTTCGAGAACACAATAGTCAGTATTCCTCTCTGGAATTCTGATTATCTCGTGCAATAGCCAACCCACCGATGTTCTGGGAAGAACAACAAACATCCATCATTCCAGTTTGAAGGCTACGAGGTGCGTCCTCACTTCAAGTCTGAAGAAGGAAGTAGACCAAGTTTCTGGGTGAGTGAGCTAGTAGGCCAAAGGACATTGAAGCCACTTGCAGAAAGATTCGGAAGAATAAGCGTGCTCAGGAAAGCTCGAGTAATCAAACAATGGAAGATAATGTGCCACCACCGGTTATTCAACCGCAACCACCAGTGCTAACTGCAGAGGAGCGGGTTGTACTTCTCCAAGAGGTCCAAGCTATGAGGGCGCAAATCCAACAGTACAATCTAGAAAGAGACCTCGAGAGGAACAATCCGAATGGAAGGGATCTTCGCCATAACCCTTTGTTTGAGGACAATCCCGACAATGAAGAGGAAGACAATCAGGACCCTTCAGCAGAATCCGACGATGAGGAAGAAGAGGAAGCTATGCTGAACTGGTACAAACCTTGGTTCAGGGAGACAGACTTCAGGATTGGCATCAATACCAACAATTTTGAGCTGAAGACCGGATTGGTGCAGATGGTGCAACAAAATCAATTCGGAGTAAGGGCTACTGAGGACCCTTATGCACATCTGGATAAGTTCCTGATGCTTTGCAACACTGTCAAGATTGGAGGAGTCAGCAAGAGTGCCATCCGAATGCGTCTGTTCGCATTCTCTCTGAGGGATAAGGTACAGTCATGGTTCACTGCACTGGACAAGGAGAGCATAAGCACATGGACTGAATTGAGGAATGAGTTTCTGGAGAACTTCTTCCCTCCGAATGTCATCAGGCAGAGAAGGAAAGAAATCATTAGGTTCGCTCAAAGGCCTGACGAGAGCTTCAGTGAGACGTGGGAGAGATTCAAAGAGCTGTTGAGACCCTGTCCCGGACATGGTTTTCCGCCAGGAGAACAAGCTGAAGCATTCTATGAAGGGCTCAATGCTAAGACAGCCAAATTGGTGGACACCACACTGGGAGACACAATCATGACGAAAAGTGGAAAGAAAGCCATGGAATCTTCCAAAAGATGGCTAACAACACTCAACGGTGGTCCTCTAGCCGAACTCGGCCTGTGATGGTGGTCGAGAAGGAGAAAGTGGTGGAAAAAATTGCCGAACAACCTGATTTGGCAGCCGAGCTGAAAAAGTTAAGAGAAGACTTCGCTGCACTGAAGCAGGAGAAAACAGTTGTTGCAGTAGAGCCAGTGCAAGCTCCGTCTGAGGGGGATTGTGCCACTGTAAATTTCATTCAAAGGGGCGGTTATCAAGACAACTACCGTGGAGGATATCAACAACACAATCAGCAGAATAACCAGCCCTATACCTACAATCATGCGAGGAACCATCCTGGATTTTCCTACGCGAACCCCCAAGCTGCAGAGCAACCACCACCAGGATTTGCCGTACAAGAAGGAGCAATAGTGGAGAAGAAGAAGCCAAATCTCGAGGAGATTTTGGCCAAGTTCATAGAAGGCTCTACTGATACTGTAGCGAAGTTGAAGCAAGAAATTGCACCCGTGGATACCAAGGTGGACCGAGTCGAGAAACACGTACAGATCATTTAGACTCAGGTCATTCAGATTACCAAAGCCCTCGAAGCCCAGCACAAACCCGGGAAACTTCCGAGCAACACTCAGATGAACCCCAAGAATCAGAATCAGAGGAACCAAGTGAATGCCATCACTCTGAGAGGGGGCAAAACCTATGAAGGGCCCAAGCAAGCAGGGACAGACACTCGAGATGAAGGAGATGCCGAGAAAGAAGTAGAAGTCGTCACAGGCGAAGCCCCGTCGATCGACGAGGAATCACAACTTCCGTCGACCGAGGCTGACACTCATCGATCGACGGCCGCCCCTGCTCTGCCAATGTATAAGCCTCCCCTGCCGTTCCCGCAGCATTTTGCTAAAGCAAAGATGAACGAGAGGTATGCACGCTTCTTGGAGAACATGAAGAAGGTGCAAATCAACATTCCGCTGGTAGAAGCATTGCGTGAGATGCCCAGGTACATCAAGTTTCTGAAGGACATGGTCTCTCAGAAAAGACCCTTCATGGAGCACGAGAGGGTCAACTTGTTCGAGGAATGCAGCGCGATTATCCAAAAGAAGATGCCGCTGAAGAGAGAGGACCCGGGATCCTTCACGATTCCCTGCGTCATTGGAGGAGAGACCTTTGGGAAGGTCCTTTGCAATTCCGGCGCATCCATAAACTTAATGCCGCTGTCAATCTTCAAGCGGTTGAAGATCGGAAGCATCAAGCCCACAACAATCTCACTTCAGATGGCCGATCGATCAGTCACTTACCCGAAAGGCATCGTGGAAGACGTGTTGGTGAAGGTAAAAGATTTTATTATTCCAGCCGACTTTGTGGTGCTTGATATGGAGGAGGATCGAAACATTCCTCTGATCCTAGGAAGACCATTCCTGAAAACCGGAGGGGCATTGATCGACATTCGAGATGGCAAACTGACTTTCCGAGTTAATGATGAGTTGGTCACCTTCCCCATATACAAAACAGTGCAGAAGCGTAGTGAAGGGAGCTACCAGGAGGAGTGCCACATGATCAAATGTTCAAATCCGGTGATTTCCTCTCCCTTTCCTTCTCTTAAAATTGATCCAGATTTTCTGGAGAACCGCTTACTACACTCTTTTTGTTTGTCTTCAGATTTGGATAAGGTGGACGATGAGCTTGTGGATCAGGCGATGGAGCTGGATGCACCCGAAGGAATAACACAGGAGAAAGAGAACAAACAGAAGCGGTTACCAAGCCGACGCAGCCAGAAAAAGAAGAGAAAATGTGGAAATACCACCACGTCGATCGACGAAGGAGCCACGTCGATCGATGCAGCATTGGGATCCTTGTCGATCGATGCTACATTCACGTCGATCGACGCACGACGGAAGACAGAGATAGAGTTTTCATCAGCGCGACGTAGAAAAGGGATTGCGGCAGTTTCACCCATGTCAACCGACACAAATTGGGGAAAACTGCAATCTAACTCTGATCCGCTGGTTCTGAAACTCAAGATGCTTCCGGCACACCTCAAGTATGGGAAGTTGGAAAAATTACTACGAGTTCTACGGAAGTACAAGTCCGCCATTGGGGGGATATTGAAAGACACCAAGAAACGGGGGATGCCAGTTATCAAGAACAAAGATGGAAAGGAGGTCGCGAAAGGACCTGCATGGACCCGACCTCCCTGATGGTGATTGAAGACTCCGGGGGATAAAAAAGTTGATGTCTGAGATCAACTACCAGGTTCCGTTCCCTCTTTTGTCTGATTTTCAAACTTATTCCACTCTTCGAGTTGGAAATAAGTTTGGGGGGATGTGGACAAGAGATGGAACGTCCTATCTTTTATGCTTTCCGTCTTTAAATTTTTTCGGCTTTTGTTTTTAATTTTTCGTATTTTTATGCTATTTTGTGGGGAAATTTTTGAGTTTTGAGATAACCTGAACGAGATTGTGAGATTAGAATTGATTGAGGGTTGAGTATTGAATTGATTGATATTGTGGTTAGATGCCTATGAATGTAGAATACCGCATGATATGATTGATTTGACACTTATACATGCATGCTGATTGAGCTGATTTGAAATTGACTGTGGAAGAAAATTTTTGAATCCTTGTGTGAGAAATTGAGCCTTTATTTCGTTTGATGTGAGATTCACATGTGTGTTTTGATTTCTCTAGAACTTGCCTATTTTTCTATGTTGAGACTGCATAGTGTGCACAAGTTGAGAAAATGATCTTAGGCCATCTTTGATAACTCAATATCCTAAACACTGTCCCTTCACAATAAATTTTTCCCTAGTTAGCCACTTTGAGCCTGTACAATTTTTCTTTCCTTGTCTATGAGATTAAGAAAAGTATTATCTCACTCATGTCTTGAGTTGTGGTATGTATGGGGTTGATTGGTGAATTCGTGATAAGAAATGATAAATTAGTGGTGAAAAGATGTATGCTTGAGAAGCTCTAGAAATAATTAGAATTCTCATAAGCTCTATGAAAAGAAAAGAATACAAAATTATCGAAAAGAGCATAAGAGATTCAAAATGAGCTAGAAAAAAAAAAGGAGAGGTTGTGTATGTGTTGATATATTTGAGGAGATGAGGTGGATGATGAATAGAAGGTGGTTTGGATTAATTAAATAAGTACAACTTGATTGATTTTAGTCACTTGGCCATATTTACCTACCTTTCACAAAAAGCATACATTACAACCTAATGAAAGTCCTTTTTGATTCTAGACTTGTGTGCACATTCTAGCAGTGGAGATATTAGAAAATTTGCAAGCCTATGGTAGAAATTTCTTCATACATGTTGTTGAGTGCTTTCATCTTTACCTTAAACACTTGAGAGTTGAGAGATACACTTCCTGTGAGTTCTTCCACGGTTGATGAATTTTCTGTCTCTTTCAAATTGCTTGTGGGTAGTGGATTCTTGGTTCTTGACTGTGATGAATCTTGTGAGGCATTGCACTTTAACCACTTGATCTTTTGATTTCTTTCTTGCCTATTGATTGAGGACAATCAAATGTTCAAGTTTGGGGGATTTGATAAGCTCATTATTTCACTCACTTATCTATATTATTTTTATATTATTTTATGTAGTTTTATTGAGTTTATATATATATTTTATGCATGATGTCAATATTAGGTGGTTTTAGGTGTGTTTTGATGTTTATGCAGGTTTTTAGGCCTAAACTCATGAGAAAACCGTTCCGAAAGCAGTGACGTGTATGAGTAGCAATGAAGAGTTCTTCCATAAGAGGAATTTGAGCTATTGGTGCATGGAAATGGATGATGCTTTGAGTTAGCTCTCCAACGCAACTGGAATCGGGTCAATCGGAGTTCAGAGGAGGAACTTATGGTCAAGACCGTGAGACCGCGCAGACGAGGCATAGTGCTCGACGTAGGAAAGGGCATATCGACGGAAACAAAGGCCGCATCGATCACTGCCAATGCTCGTCGATCGACAAACATTTCCAGGCCCAGCGATCGACGCCAAACAGCGACGGTCGACGCGCATGCGGGAATCCTAGTCTGGATCTGATTTGGAGATTAATGCATATCTAACCCTAGATTTGATATGATACACCTCCACCTCTATATATAACTTTGTAAATTTGATTTTTCAGAACCCCCACTCATTCCCAATCACGTTTTATTTCAGTTTTCAGATTTTTAGAGATTCCAAGAGTTTTTAGATTTATGTTTGAAGATAAGTTTTTACGGGAAGATTTCCGGATTCCAGCTTTTATGCAATTCAGGTTGTATTTTTCTATGATGAATATTACCGTGAACATGTCCTTTCTCAGATTCTAGGGTTTCGAACTATCAATATATGCATGTTGTGATTAATTGAATTATTTTTCCCCTTTCCTTCGTAGTTTGTGAAATCTATGCTTATTCATAATCTTGATTTGCTGGCCACATCTTAGGATTATCTAGTTGATCACTTGAGACGTAACTGTGATAGTTTTCAATCGAAAGAGATTTTCGCAATATAATCTGATTTCTTGTCGTAACTGAAGGAGATTGATTGTAGGAATAAATCTGTAGATCTTTGGAGTTAGTTAATTTATCTTGAGACCGAGCGGAGATAGGTAATTGATTAATCTACTTTACGAATTGTCCAACAAAGAAGTTCGTAATACTTTTCTGATGTTTCACTACAAAGAGGAATTAAAATTGGGAATTAATCAATTTATTCATACATGTCATACTTGATAGGTAGATATCCCTGGAATCTGTTCTTCTCTTATTTGACTTCAAAAACTTTTCAATTTCCTGTTTTATTTCCATTATCAAATATTGCGATTTTCAAAACAACCAAAACTTTTTAATTGCTTTCCTAACCAGTATTTTAAGAACGTCTGATTTAGTATTTAGGATTTTTCGTTGCTTCATTCCCCTGGATCGATAACCTTAGGGTTTACAAATTTATTTGCCACTATTTCTATAATTAATCTGTAGAAATTACAGTGATCACAGTACTCTTTATTTTATTGTTTCTTTGGATTCAAGACAATCGAAGGTTCAAGGTTCCTATTTCTTTAATGATTCAAGTAAGTTATTTTATGTTTATTTCAATGTGTGATTTTAATATGCTAGGCTAGAACACTTAACAGGTTCTAGGGTTTCACCATCCTTTTTGGCATGTGTTAATTCGATTATCAAACCCTCAATTAATTGGTTCAAATTCTATGGTTTTCAATCCAAAATCTATTTTCAATTGAAGGATCGGTAGATGAAATTTGGATTAGGTTTATAGTTATTAATTTGAGACCGAGAGGAGATAATTAATAATAGGAAAATAGAATTTTGATATAATTGGTTTCTGTCTCAAAAGGAAGAATCAGTTGTAGGGTTTTCAAATCTGTATCTCTATCGAGATTGACTAGTTTGTGTTCTTGAGATCGAGAGGTAAAATTTACTTTCTGGTAATCTAGATTTTAATTGCCCAACAAAGGAATTAATTTCAAAATATCAGATTTCCCACCTAAGTAATTATTTTGGGTTTGGATTAATTGTTTATGCATGTAGAATTGGATTGGTTAATTTCCCTTAAATCTGTGCTTTTTATTTATTGAATTTTATTCCCAAAGTATTTTCTATTTTGAAAACAAAACCCTTCTAAAATTTGGATTTCTCAAACAAAGAATTGATAAACTGTATACAATACATGAAATATTCTCGTTGCACTGTCCTTGTGGGTTCGACAACCTTTGGGTTATTATAAATTTATTTGTCTGCTATTTTATAGCTTGTCAAACTCGCTCTGACAAGAGCAGGTGAAAGTTTGCTGCAAAAGCAAATCAAAGCTGAACAGAGTAAAGCAGAACAGGTTGCTATACAGTAGGAAGAATGGAGATGATTGGACGACATGCACTTTGTCTCTAACGGTAATAATTCAAATGGTCGAATCTTCCACCTACAAATAGCAGACCACTTCAACATAAATCAGTACCAGAAACTCATCTTTCAAACTAGCAGAAACTCTGTCAAAGTAAAATCTCAAAGCTAAAAAATTCTCTGAAAATTTCGTGTGTCTTTCGAGAACACGAGGCATAGATTTCAAGCTCAAGCTAATCATTTGGTGTTTATTACTTTACAAGTAATAAACACAACAGTCAGTATTCCTCTCTGGAATTCTGATTATCTCGTGCAATAGCCAACCCACCGATGTTCTGGGAAGAACAACAAACATCCATCATTCCAATTTGAAGGCTACGAGGTGCGTCCTCACTTCAAGTCTGAAGAAGGATGTAGACCAAGTTTCTGGGTGAGTGAGCTAGTAGGCCAAAGGACATTGGCATCCAACAGGATAGCTATAGATCGTGAGGATCTTGTAATATTTTACTTAATGAATTCTCGAATTAATTTTTGAAGAGTGGACGTAGGACTTAAGTATCTGAACCACTATAAATATCCTGAGTCATTTACTGCTTTATTTTAAGTTTCTGCATTCTAAGTCTTCAAGCTTATTTGAAACCTTTAATACTTTCTAAGTATTAAAATGTATTACTCAATCTGAAACTTAAATCTATCAGAGACTAAATTTGGGCTAAATCAAGTTTTCAGAAACTGAAAACTAAAAACTGAGTTTCAGTTTTCAGAAGTGCAAACATATTAATACTTCCGCTGCATATAAAAATAACTCTGATCTCGGGACCAACACCACTTAATTCTATATGTAATATATTTCTCCACTTAGAATGTTGTATTAGATTTATTAACTAAATACATTATTTCTCACTTGTATTTGTTTTAATTCATAAAAAATGTTAGAATATTTTATAGTTTGATATATCAAACCAACTCAATCATCATTTATCTGTATAGAACTATAATTAATGACTACAGAGACAAGTTAGAGTGATTTCATATATGTAACCTTGTGTAGGTTATAATAAGTTGTAATTTATTAGAAATTAGCTCAAAATTTTGACTTCTAGCCAGCCACAATGATATCCATTTGAAAGAAGACTGATACGTCACGAAAACATAAAGGGTTAAAGATAAAGTTTGAGAGGAAAAAAAAGAACAAGTTAATCAAGAAAATACTTTTGCAGAGAGAAGACGAAGAGAACTAAGGTCCCAATTTAGGAGTGGGAATAGAGCGGGCTACTCGATAGGGGCCTTCGATCTCGTTACGAGAGGTCAGGCCGGACCTATTTTGTTAATAGGCCAGACTCAGAATATCTATGAAGCCTCTTTAGTTAAGCAAGCTGAAACTCGGGCTTCTGAATATGTTTATGAATCCTAATAAGTCAGCTTATTTAAATAATCATATATTATATAATTAATTAAATATATTTATTATTTACAATCAAAAAATATATATTTATTAATTTGGAAATAAGAAATATATAGAATAAATTATTTATTACCAAATAATAGATTTATATAAATTACTATGTATATTTGCTATTAAAATTTTATAATATATTATTGAATTAAAAAATAAAATCAAACTGCAAATATAAAGTATGGTCAAATTTCTAAGAATCAAGCTTACTTAACAATCTCTCAAAAAAAAAAAACTTAACAAAAAAATGAGGCTTAAGCCTAAAAAAAGGCTTATTATAGGTAATATGCGAGCTCAGACCTCTTCAAATTATAGTTGGCCCACACTTACCGAGTTAAAGTCTAGCATGGCCTAGTTAATTTTCACCCCTAGTCCAAACCTTAACAAATCCCAAGATGGATTAGTCCAGGGGCACTGATTACCATTTGCATATTTATATTGCATTCTTTGATGAAAACTTAAGTTAAAAAGGATCAAATCAACATAGTAATCAGTTGGTTGCAGTTCTTGAACTCTTGTCGGAATTTCAAGAACTGCAGTGAGCTGATACCCAAGTTCGAAAGATATCTTTATGCCAAACTTCATCCTTAATGAATGGTCCTAATCTACAGACGCAATTGTTGATGGAGGAACTAGAGCAGTCAATAATGCATAAACAACAGTTGTTCAAGCAAATCAGATCTTACATAGACAGGTGTAAAATGTATCTTTAATGAATATAAGCCCCCTTTTTAATTCTATGTTTTTCTGCTCATGAATTGTGCTTTAAAATGCAGCTTCAAGGCTTACTTCCAACAGCTTTTTCCCCTACTTCACTCTCCTTCATCTTCCCTGAGACGAACCACGATGCCGAGGCTGCTAGTGGAGCATCATCTTAACCTTCCACCAGTTGTGCTGGGCACAGTCAACCAGTTTTGCAGGGCTTGCCCTCCCTCCTTATACAGATTTGTTGGCATCTACCAATTCTGCAGCAACTGAAGCCATTGACGATGGCCTTGATTTAAGTATGCACTTGATCTCTTCAAAACCATCTCATCTTTCACCTTACATAGATTTGGTATTAACTTTTGTTTATGCTATTCTATTCTGTAGGCTTGCGACTGTGATTCCAAGCAATACTGTATTAGGGAAAAACTACTAACCTTGGATTTTGAGAGTGATAACTCTTTTGGATTAATCTTATATTTATAACTTTTCAATATATAGCTAGATCATGAGATGCCCTGTTCATATCAATTCACATTATTTTGTCTAAACTTGATGTAGAATGTAATAATATTAATATTATTTGAGTATATTGTATTTTAAACTTTATAAATATTAATGTTCATGATTATTTAAATTGCTCATACGTAATATAGTTGTTAGAGAAATTAGTTAGTGTCGACTCAAGAGGAGGGGATGAGCTCTGTAATCCTTATAATGTTTAATAATGTAATATCCCTCGTAAATTTTAAATATATTTATCAAATTTTCGAAATTTATATTTTTGTTATCGAATTTAATTTGAGATTTTCAAAATCGATTTAATTTGGGAATTATTATTTTGGCATTTATTCATTGCCATCTTTATATTTTATTAATTGATGGATTTAATTTAATTAATGCCGATAAATTATTTGGCAACCCGATATTATCGTATCGGGATAATATCGATTGATAAATTTTGTATGCTCCATAATAATGACGCGAAGAGATGTGGAGTTGAAGTGAGTTGATGTTAAAGTGATCGATGTAACAAGCGAATGACAACTACTTTAATTTTTTGACTTTCGATAATACCTATTGGACACTCAATCACTTTCCATTTTTTCTCTCAAATTCACCCACCTTTTTCCGGTGAATCTCCGTCGACTACTCCAGCGAAGTGTTTTTGAGGTAAACAATTACATTTTTAGGATCCTCTCACCATTCTCTTTACACTCCCAACTCTCTTTTCTTCATTCTCCATGATTTAGAAGTGGGAAATCAAGCAAAAAAGTGTTGATCAAGCTCACGAGGTCCTAAAAACGTTTAAGAGGTATAGATCGAACCCCTCTCTAGCTATTTCTTTAATTTTAGCATGATTACCAATTTTTCCCTATTTGAAATATTATTATCTAGGCTTATTCTTGAATTTATGAGTACGTATGCATGTATAGCATGTTATATATTGAGCCTATAAATCGTATGTGAGCCTAGGAATCGAGTTGTGGTTATTTTGGAGTATTTTTGGATATTTAGCTCTATTTGGGAAAATTGAGTTTATATTTCGATTCCACCATATTTATGATGTTTTTTATGCTTACGATATTATCTTGACTCGTTATACTTGTTAGAAAACCATTTGGTGTTGTTAGAAATCGATTGGACGAGCCCGAATAATCATTTGAGCCAAAACACAAAAATTCTGCCAAATGCATTTTTGCCTCTATTTTGGTCGACATGCATGCATGTCGATCGACACAAGACATGTTGGTTGACATCCCCCATGTCGATCGACATGGCCGTTTGTTCGAAATTTGTGGTGTTGATCACTTATTTCGATTGACATAACATCCATATCGGTCGACACATTGTGTGTCGATCAACACAAACAATTTTGGTCGATATTTTTCATGTCGATCGATACAACACACATATCGGTCGACATGAGTTGTTTTGGTCAACAAAATTGCATATCGATTGATACATGTGTATTGGTCGACATTCATTTCTATCGACGTGCCATGTCGATCGACACCCTCTGTGTCGATCGACACAAATGCCAATTCTAGAATTTTGATTTTTCTTTCTTCGATCGATTCGACTTATCTTTTATATCGTTGGACATCTCTTATATCGATCGACATAGAGAGCTATTCTTTTCTTTCTCGCTCTCTTTGAAATATTTTTTATTCGAACAAACTTTGATTATTTGCTTCGATCTTTCACAACCTAAACTTTTCTTCGAAACAACTTGATGAGTTCTCATACTCTCAAGCGAATGTAAGGTGATTCATAATTGATTATGAAGTTCTTTCAATTTCATCTTTTGAAGTAATGATTCGTCATTTGACGAAGTCTTGTGCATGTTCAAATAAAATTGAACGATGAATAGCATTTCTTGAATAACGCTCGATATTGAGTCACGAGCTATTTGAATAATGTTTGACTTCTTTGTTCATCAAACTAAATCCACGAATCATTCTTTCATATTCCTATCCGATGGCTTAGACTTGAAAAGTCCATGAATGATTAAGAGCCTAGAATTATTTAATAATCTATTATCTTGAGGATTTACTCGTATTCCTTATGAATAGGAAAGGACAAGGAAAAGATTGTCAGCTAGAGCAATCATCTGTGACCGCACCAACTAAGGTGAACTTTTTCTTACCCCTATATTGTGTGCCAAAATAAAATAAAAATGATGTTTCTTTTCAAAACAATCAAGCATGAAATGAAATTTTTATTTTCAATTATTTTGTCATTGTCTATTGTTTTGTGTTTGCAATCTGTCCTCTCTGTGAGGGAACCCCACTTAGAGAAGAACATCAAATGTGGGAACGTGGATGTTGACTTTGCGTATTGCGAGTCTGTAACAATTGTGCCCGGGTAGTGAAAGAGATACAGGGGTTAGTGCACTGTGATGCTGACTTGTTAGGGGTCGCGCCCTACTCGGACTAGCATCGTGGCCTCCCAGTCACATAATTTTGCAGATAGTTTAACTGTTTAAAAGAACATGATTATGATCATAAAATGTTTTGGTGGCATGGGAGGATTTCAAAGTTAAAACCTCATGTGCGATCCATTGAAAAATGCATGACAAAATTATATATGTATGTTTTCGGGCATGTGTTTACGAAGTACAATTTGTACTTAGCCCCTTGCATTATTTCTAAAATGCACAGGTTAAAAGAAGATTTGAAGCAGAGTACGAGATAGTAGAGGAAGGGAGCTGAAGACTCATCTTTTGTAATAGTTAGATGTTGAACTATGTATCTTCATATACATACTTCATTGATAAATTTCCGCTGCTAAACTCATTGTCTTTTGTTAGACTTTTGATTATGGATAAACTTGTTAAACTCTGATTACTTGTTCACCCAAGAAGTCAAGATTCCTTCTTTCTTGAGGAGGCACCTTTACTATCTTTTGAAACTTGGGATATGTGTGTTGATTTCTATCTTAATTGGCTTGAATTTTCCTTATTGATGGATATCCCAAATGCATGTCTCGTCCCCGATGTGCCTCAATTCCTAGATTTATGTCTTGTTTATAAATAGGAGTGTCACAAATAATATATATCATTTGTCTAGATTTATAGATTGAATTTAAAATGTAACCACTATAAATCACTACTAGTATTGCACCCACGCGTTGCCTGTAGGGGTGGCAAATGGGTCGGTTCGGGTTGGCGGGTCGGGTTGTGACCTGATAATAACAAGCGACACGCCAACCCGAACCCGACCTGTTTATTTTCGGGTCGACCCGAAACTGACCCGAAATGACCTGTTTAATTATTTTAAAAATTAAAAAAATGTGTTAATTAATTTAAAAATTAATAAATTGTGATAATTATTTTAAAAATTAAAAATTTGTGTTAACTATTTAAAAATTTTGATTTTAGGCTATATTTTATTTATTAAATTTTTATTTAATTATATTTCATAAATAATAATAATAATAATTAATATTATTGGTGGGTCAAATGGGTTCGCGGGTCAACCCGAGATTGACCCGAACCCAACCCGAAAATTAAATGGGTTGGACGGGTTGATCTGAAACTGACCCAAAAATTAAATGGGTTGACCCAACCCGTTTTTTTCGTGTTGGGTTCGTGTCGGGTTGGAGATTGCTGCCCCTAGTTGCCTGGAAACTTAAATATTTGTTCTTTCAAAAAAAATATTTATATTAAAATAATATTATTTAATATTTTATTTATAAGCAAATAATATGAATTTTTAAAATGTGTAAAATATATTGCATAACAACATATACTAATGTATTATTTGTATAGTATATATTTGTGATATTATATGACATTTATTTTATTTACTTCGATTAATTTATCAAATTTTATTTTATAAGAATCATGTTAGTTTTTAACTGCAAATAGTATTTACATATTACAAAGGGTCAAATGAGCCTTCATCAGTTTGGGTGACGGGTGGGAAAATTTCACCTAACACATTTTCCGGTTGGGTGGCCTACTGTGTCTGTACCTGCACATATTACATATTAGGAGGACAAGCTACCATCGTTGCAGAGATGTGGTAACCATGCTCATCACATAATCCACAAATTTTATACAGTATAATTAATGAAAGTATTTGATGCTTGCTTAGTCATGAAGTTTTGTGTACTATAAATAGAAGTTCTCCTATGTAATAGAAACATCACAATCACAATTACAAAAATAGAGAGTTTTCCTTTCATTATTGAGATATTGTTCCTTCTCCTACCTCTCGTGTTTTATTTTGTTAGTGATCATCCTATCGAGTGTGATTTTTTAGCTACGATCCTAATTCCAAATTTTGAGAAACCCAATAAGAGGTACCAGAGCCACAGTTTATGCCCAAATACATTCGGTGGGATTACATGGCCATGGTCACGGCGGAAACATCACGGGTGCAACATGGGAGCAGTTTGTTCCTGTACCCGCAGTTGAAACACACACGAATTACACCAGTTGGGTGATTTGTGTGCAGGCTATGATGGAGGACCAAGGAGTGTGGGAGGCAGAAGGCGTAGAGGTTGATGCCCGACTCGACAAGAAGGTAAGGTCGCACCTCTTACAAGCGTTTCCGGAAGACCTCCTCATGCAAGTGGCCAAGAAAAATGCACGATTGCAAACACTGAAGAGTGAGTTTGATACGATGCATATGAACAACAATGAGCCGCTCGACCACTATGTTGGTCGACTCACAACCATGTCGGTCAGGTATTCGAGTCTTGGAAAATCACTCAGTGATGCTGTGCTAGTAAAGAAGCTCTTCGATATGGAGCCAAAAAGATTTATCAGTGTGGTAGCCGGCATCGAGCAATTTTATGACCTCAACAAACTAACATTCGAGGAAGCAGTTGGAAGGCTTAAAGTTTTTTAAGAGCGCACGCGGAAGAAAATCACGAGCACCGAAGGAAATGAAGGACATGTGCTCCTCACTCAGGCAGAGTGGGAGGCACGGTTCAAGAAGTATGGGGGAGACTCGTCAACCTAGTTGAAGAAGTTTTCCATAGATGGTGGAAACCGTGGACGAGGAAGAAGATATCCAGGCAGAGGTTGCAGAAGAGGTGGTCGAGGAGGACCACCCGAAGAGATGGAGCAGGTAACTCTGGCGAAGGCGGCCGCGATAAGAGTCACATTCGTTGCTATAATTTCAATGAGTTTGGGCACTATTCAACACAATATTGTGCACCGAAGAAGAGAGAAGAAGCACATCTTGCGCACACTGACAATGTCGAACCAGCATTGCTAATGGCAATTTTGGAGGAATTGCATCGTGTCGAGGCACCAACTAATATCTGGTTTCTAGACAATGGCGCCAGCAATCACATGACTGGAGACAAAGGAAAGCTCTTCAAGATAGATGAAGTAGTCACAGGGAATGTGAGATTTGGTGATGGTTCGACAGTGCGGATTCAAGGAAAAGGATATGTACTCTTCGAGTGAAAAAATGGCGAACAGTGGCTGCTCGAAGAGGTATATTACATCCCTCAACTTATGAGCAGTATGATTAGCCTCGGACAATTGACTGAGTCGGGCCATCGAGTCATGATGGATATGAAGATATCGAACTTTCCTCTAAGGAACCTCCTCAGCTAATTATGACGGTTAGACGAACACAAAACCGTCTCTACTGCATCGAGTTGCAGGTGGCAACCCCAACGGGTTGTTTGGCGAGCCTCAAAAATCCAGCGTGGTTGTGGCATGCACGCCTTGGAAGTTTAAACTTGGTTTCAAGCAAAAAAATAAAATCCAACGAATGTTTGGACATCAATGTTTTAACATCTTGTTTTTGGAGGCGATGTAGAGCTCTCACATTCCAGCAACCCACTATCATCACCCACGAGCCGACTTGGACCGGAGAGTCCTTCCATCATCACACCGAGGCCACACTTGCTTCGTGGTTTGGTCAGCCCTAGCATTTTTCCTACCATTGTCGCCTGCATCAATGACTTGCACAGGGGAATAACAGAAATGAAGTTCAATTATTATTGTCATTAATGTTGTAATTGTTGTTCTGGGTCTATTGAGTATATTTTCAACATTGTTAATATTTGCAATTTATTTATCTCATTTTCTAACACATTATATATTTTATTCGACTCTTTGCACTGATGTAATCGATTCAAGTAAGTTATAAGAGAAAATAATATTTTTAATGCATTTAAAAAATACAAAAAATAGAGAATTTAATTACCATATGATCCCTTAATTTTATAAATTGAAAATTATAAATGCTATAAAATAAATATTTTTTATTTATAATTAAGAAACTCACTACCAAAATTCGCGACGGAATTTTTCGTCACGAATCACACGAATTTTTTCCGTCACAAAAGTCCTCATCGCAAAATAAAGCGACGAAATTTTCCATCGTGAATCTATCGCAAATTTCTTTCCTCAAAAAAAAATTATATATTATTTTATTGTGAACTGGTGGTTCGGTCCACCTTGAAATTTGGTGGTTGCGTCTGCAAGGTTTCGAACTCGAGACCTCCCGCGTGCAACCCCTGCTGTTATTGCTGCATTCATTAATGTTTATAAGTTTTAGAAAATATATATGTAAAAAAAAAATCGCGAATTAGCAATAGAATTTTCCGTCGCAATTTTGTCGCTAAATTTAATAATTAATTCCATCACCAGTCCATCGCGAAATGACGACCCATTTTTCATTCCGTCGCAAATTTCAAGTTTTCCTTGTAGTGTTAGAATAACAAACTATGATGTTAAAACACATTAGAATACTTGAATATTAAAATACATAATTAAAAAAATAATATTTTTAATGCATTTCAAAAATAGAAAAAGGAGAGAATTAAATTACCATATGGTCTATATCTAATAAATTAGAAATTTAAATCCATATATTTTTTGAAAAATCATATATTCCAAAGTTTATTTGGATTTGATATATTTATTTTATATTGTTAACTCAACCATTATATGTCACCATACTGACAATTAGCTGACTTAGTGCTATATAAATGTCTTGTGATATTTTTATTTTAATTAATTATTTTCTTTTTTATTATATTCTAATTAGTTATTATTCAACTATTCTAAAGTATTTGAACACCATGATTTGTTATTCAAGAGTTTTTTTATAATAAATATAAAATATTTATTTTACAGTATTTATAATATTTCAATTTATAAAATTAAGGGATTACGTTTGTATTCTTCTTACCTTTTTTAAAAAAAAATAATTATTTATCGTATTTTTAATTAAATAAGAAAATATTATAATTCTAGCGCCAACAGTAAACAGTAATATTCTTAATATAATTTATTTTGATTTCCCGCCACCACAAAACCCAGCGCCAACAGTCCGATTTTCCTCGACAAAACTAGGGCTACGATAAGCAGCGCCCCTCCCCCATCGCCATCGGCCTCTCGAGCTTCAATCTCTCTTCAGGAACCCTGCTGAGGCGGCGGCGGCGGACTTTTTGAGGGAAGAGGCGACGGCGTTGATGCATGAGGCCGAGTACGTGCAAAGTGAGGCTGAGGTACGAATCCCTAATTGAATAGTTTTTTTTAATTTAATATATCCAAAATAATATTGAAAAAAATTTATCGATATCATATTCCCTAAAATAAATACAATCTCTCGCAAATTCCTCTCTCCAACACCTATCCATTGCGAAGTAGAATTTTAAATCGAATCTTTTAGGGTTTCAATATCACAAATCGTATAAATCCATCTGTTCATTAACAATTAGGAAACCCCAAAACAAGTAAGATTAGAGAGAGAGAGGAATTGCTTTCTTAATTTTATTTCCTTTTAAATATATGTGAGTTTTGATTAAACGGTTAATGGCAAAGAATATGAAGGAGAAGGAGATTGAGAATAGTGCAATCAACAAGAAGTGCTCTGTGCTGCTCAAGAAAGCTCGTGAACTCTCGATTCTTTGCGAATCCGAAGTCGGATACGTCACCTTCTCCAGCGAGGGGACCATGAATGAATATGCTAGTTCCAGGTTTCTTTTCTCTCTCTAGTTCATCTTTCTTCTTATAGTTTCTTAATCTGGTTTTTTATTGTTTTCTTTTAAGTTTGAAATAAAATATGTTTGTTGCGTTGATGCAGCATGAAAAGGATTATAGCAAGATACAAAAAGAAGATGAAGGATGATAATCAACCTGCTCTACTGGAAGACTCCAATTCTCAGGTAAAATTTGTGTATATTTATCGAAAACTTTTGAATCGTAATTATGATATTAGTATGATATTATCGTTTTTAGATTTTGAAAAAAAGCTCGCATAGTTTACCACAACTATGATATTAGTATGATAATATCGATTTTGGATCAATCAAGCTTGCATATTTTTTAAAAAGGCCTCGTGAATGCAAATTTAGTTGGATGAATTTTTATATTGAAAATAAAAATTAAAAGTTTGCCATACCCAACCAAAATTGCGAATAAATTTGAATATATTTTCTTTCACATATAGATTTTCTCTACTTTTCGTTCTTCTAATATTATAGTTATGCATAAAAGTTTTGATTTATTTTTAAATATTTTCTTGATCTTTAATGCATCTATGATTTTAAAATTTGAAGCATGCATGGTATTACCATAGATATTGTGTGTATGATACATTACTTTGTTTGAATTATGAATTATATTTCATGAACGGAAGGTCACAGGTTAGGCACGCCTAAACGTTTTAGGTGGGTTTTATCCATTAACCTAAGTCAATAAGATCTAATATACCCTAATCGTGGATTAATAAATGTTATTTGAGATGGGTGAACCCATATGGGTATGGATAAAACTCGCCTAAACCGTTTAGGCGTGCCTAACGCAAATTTTTGCCTTTCATGAAAGATTATTTATTTCTAGTTTACAAAGATGTTATTTATACTTTATAGATTGCAAGATTTCGGTTTACTGGTTTCACGAAAATATATTGTAGTAAAAGGAAGATTTGGAGTACTAAAATTCACTCTTTTGTTAAATAAGAATGAATTTATATCGTTTTATCTGTCTAAATATATTGTTTTTTTTTGTTATATATATTATATGCTTAAAAAATGTATTTTTGTAGTAAGTCATTTTTTAGTAAGTTCTTGATATAATGATGGATCTGAAGATTAAATTCATTATTATTTAAAATAGACTTTATTTTTAGTATGTGATCTGATTTTATTCTATTGTTTCCGTTTTTTTGTAGCGAATATATTGATTGATTATAATTTTCAAAAAATATATATTATATGCGTGTATATGTGTTGGAGGCTGAGTTTTGTGAGATGTTTGTGGTTTGTCTCTTTCCTTAAAGCAATCCGATGAAGAGATGGTGGAGGAGGATAATGTGGTTGGACAGACGGCGGAAAACCACACAACAAAGCAGTTCCTCAATCTCATGTACTTATCCTAATATTGCTACGAGTTTTGAATATCATTTTTAAAATAAAAAATTGGGTATATATAAAATTTAAATAGGAAGAGTGTGTCGTTTTTGTAGTCGAACCCATGACTGGTCCGAGATCGGGGACTTGTCTTTTTTATTGTATCGTTTGTGTTGTGCAGGAATTATGCGGGCAAGAATGTTGTAGGCATGAATTCAGAAGAAATCCTTTTGCTTGAAGATGGATTAGTGGGAGGGCTGCTGTATTCAAGTGATAAGAAGGTTTACCATTTACTAATTATATATGCTGCAGTGCTGCAGTTCTTGAAATCTTATCTTTAAATGAATGGTCTTAATCTGCAGACGCAATTGTTGCTGGAGGAACTAGAGAGGTCAATAATGAATAAACAACAATTGTTGATGACAAATCAGGTCTTACATAGACAGGTATTAAATTTATCTTTGATAAATATATATATATATATATATAAACCCTCTTTTCTATATATGTTTTTCTGCTGATGAATTGTGCCTTAAAATGCAAAATTTGCAGCTTCAAGGCTTAGTTCCACCAACTTATTCCCCTACTTCACTCTCCTTCATCGAGGCTGCTGGTGGAGCATCATCTCAACCTTCCACCAGTTTTTCCAGACCATTTTCTGTCACTAACAGCCCTGAAACCGATGGAGGATCGTCTCTCCCATCAACCAGTTTTGCAGGGCTTGCCCTCCCTCCTTATTCAGATTTGTTGGCATCTACCAATTCTGCAGCAATCGAAGCCATTGGCGATGATGGCCTTGATTTAAGTATGTTCTTGAACTCTTCAAAATCATCTCATCTTTCACCTTATGATTTGGTATTAACTTTTTCTTAATGCTATTTTATTATGTAGGCTTGCGACTGTGATTTGGGATCCGTAGCAATACGATGGCATATATATAGATACACGATCAACTTGTTTTTGTTTTTTGTTTATGCGTGTAGTAGGAAGTTCTGAGGGAAACACTACTAATCTTCGGTTTTAGAGTGATAACTCTGATCTTTTGAATTTTATCTTATATTCATAGTTTTTTTTTTGAAGTTGGTTCATTACATGTCTTGTTTATATTCATTCACTTTATTTTGTCTAAATTTGATGATGGAGTATAGTTTCAATATTATTTGAGCAATTATTCTTTATTGTATTTGAATTTTTTTTAACTCTATAAATAGTTATGTTAATTATTATACATGGTTAAATGTTATTTATAAATATAATACAGTATATCAATTGGTCTGTGCACCATTCTTTAAATAATAGTAATTTTGAAAATAAAAATGTAAGCATCTTATTATTTGATCAGCATTTTTAGATTTATAATATCTTCAAGTCTTTTTTTTTTTTTTTTAATATTGCAAGCAAAATTAATAGCAAGATTGTTACAAATAACAACTCTTCTTAATTTTGTGTATAATTAACGCTTTCAAGTGGGACATGATACTTTGTTAGGAGTTAATGTTTAAATCTCACCTTTAATTTGATGTTTTGATGTGTCAAAAATGCATACCAAAGTCTAGGCCCTTAGAGTTATTACCTATGTAATTCTTGTATAGGAAAATCAAGTTGTAATAAGTCTAGGAGAAGAAAACTGTCAAAAACTGTAGAACAGTTCTTGAGACAGAAAATCGTCCAGACAACGAGAACTGCCAAAGAGTAACGAGCGAAGAAAAACTGTGCATATTGTTCCCAACTGTCAAGGACGAGGCAAATGAAAATTGAGGACACAGTTTTCATGAAACTGCTCACGACGAAAACAACACGTGAAAAATAAGAATACAAGCAGTCATGAAGAAGCATTGAAGATTCAAATGACGAGGAACAAATGTATCCTCAGTTGACTGTTGTACAACGTTGTTGGAGTCTGACACAAATGATAAAACTGTCTCTGCAAAGTCATGTCACCTTGTAGAAAAAGCAGAACAGTAGGTCTGCTACAACAGAGGAGAACGAGCGTTGATTGGACATTGACCATCTTGTATCTACCGGCTATTTTCTGGATAATTCATCTATAAATAGCAGGAGGATCAGAGAGACAGAAGACACAAAACTACGAAGTTACACATACAACGAAAATCAAACGCATATACAGACACACAGATATATACGCTCTTCAGACTTATGAATTTACTCTGACAGTTTGATAGCTCAGCCTCTATAATCCTTCAGGATATCCGTGGTTCACTTCGTGAACACGAGGCCTCGAGCTCTCCAGATCTTACGAGATCTTGCGTGTGATTGTTCACACAAGAGGATTTAGTCATTCAGACTAGATCTACTCTCTTGGTGTTTTTACCTTCTAAGGAAGAACACAGCAGCCTGACTCTCTAAGGAGAAGAAGGTTAATACGGGCATCTGCCAACCATTGTGCGTTCTAGGAAGAACTCAACCATCCAACCCACCGGAGAAGGAAAATGGAGTTTTGTCCTCAGTCTATCTCCGACGATCACCAGTTCCGAGGAGACTTCGAGGAGTTGCCTGCCTTCGAGGAACTGAAGAAGGAGAGAAAAACATCTACCTAGGTGAGTAATCCAGTTCACTACGGACGGTGGTTTTCGTAGTGTTTGGCTATAGATCGTAAGGAGTGTACTCTTCATAACCTTAGTGATTTCCGGAATAATTTCCGAAGAGTGGACGTAGGACTTAAGGTTCCGAACCACTATAATATCCTGTCTTATTTACTGCGTTACTTATTTCCAACATTATATAGTTTTCTATTGTGCTTTGAAACCTTCAACACTTCTCCAAAGTGTTGAAGCGTATAACTGTTAATATAATTTAACTGTAAACTGTACATTTTGATAAAAATTGTTGGATAAAACTGAACTGTCATTCACCTAACTGAACTGTTGACTTACATTTGAGAGTACATATATATCTGATATATACTTCCGCTGCACATTAAACTAACTCTGATTCTGGACCAACATACTTTAATGGAGAATTGTCGATTTAGGACTCAAAAGATATATAGTTAAATATCAATTCTTGTTGCGAAAGATTATTTGTCAATCCAGGACTTGAAAAATCAAATAATTCTCAATCCATGACCTGATATTGAGATCCTGGATTGAGAATTGTATGATTTTTCGGGTCCAAGATTGAGAATTTTTATGATCTTTCAAGTCCTGAATTGATAATTAATCTTTTGGATCCTTAATCGATAATAAAATTATCTTTCAGATTTTGAATTAATAAAACTCATATTTTAATTTTATAAACTTCTTTTATTATTTATAGTAGGTTGGTTTATGGATGCTAAGATTATACTCGATATAATTGGTGTGCTCTATTATTTATTTGGCTTTCTAACCTGTACAATTCCTTGGATCAAACTGCGTCTGACATTGATTTCACAATATCATCTCCATAGTAAAAATAAAGAATAAATTAGAAATTAAATTATGATTCATTCAATAATATAACATTACACGATTTACTAAGACCGAAACATATGAAATTATTGAAGAATTAGACATAACTGAACTTAAAATAAAGATACTATCAAAGTGAATTATATATATATATATCATTAATATTAATATTCATGACATACATATAAAAAAAGTTTAATTTAAGTTTATTGAACTCAATTAAACTTTGTCCATGTCATTCATCTTATTTTTAAATAATTTCTAAGCCAAACCTCTATGGTATTAGGGTTGAAAGAACCCCGATTATAAAAAAAAAGGATAAATTGGATTAGTTAACAAAATAATGATGAGAAAGTTAGATGAAGATATAATAATATTTATACAAAAATAAAACAATCAAATGAAACAAAGGCAATTCAAAGCTATAAATGTATTGATTGAAGAAACACTAAACTCTAAATTTATCTAATAAGTTTAGAGATATTAAGCGAGGTTAATAATTTATATTAATAGAAATAATAGTTTATTTACATGAAGAAAACAGAAAAAACTGGGGCACATATAAAACTATAAATAATATATTCACATATAACCTAGACGTTGATAAACTGATGTACCCCTATAGCAAATCTATGTCGGTTAAGTATAATTGCCTTTTTTTTTTTTTTTTCTGGTTTTGATATATTTTTTTTTATTAAATGTGTAAGGGCGAGAATATGAAAGAGAAGGAGGTTGAGAATGGTACAATCGACAAGAAGCCCGCTGGGCTGCTGAAGAAAGCTCACGAACTCGCAGTTGTTTTCGAATCCGAGATCGGACTCGTCACCTTCTCCAGCGAGGAGACCGTGAATAAATATGCTAGTTCCAGGTTTCTTTTCTCTCTCTAGTTTATCAATTTGTTCTTAAAATTGGTTTTCTATATATATTGTTTTATTTTAAATTTTTAAGTTTATTAGTTTTTGAAATAAATTATGTATGTTGCGTTGATGCAGCATGAAAAGGATTATAGCAAGATACGAGATGAAGATGAAGAATGATAATCAACCAGCTCCACAGGAATACTCCAAATTCTCAAGTAAATTCTTACGTATATTTATCGAAAATTGTTGAGCCATGTTGATGCTCGATTTTTTTTATGGTTTGTTTGATAAGAATACTTGATAAAAGTACTATTGAAATCGTAAATAAAGAGCAAGTAAAATGATACTCCCTCCGTCCCATTGAAGTAGTCTCACTTTCCTTTTTTGTTTGTCCCATAGAATAGTCTCATTTTCCTAAAATGGGAACCTTTTTCACACTCACCAATAAAATATTAATTCCATTACACTCACAACCCTTAATTTCCGTGCCGAAAAGAAAAGGGACTACTTCACCGGGACGGAGGGAGTATTTATTACTTGATTGCTGGTACAACTCAAATGTCTTGTTTAATAAATGTTGAATTCGATGTGTCATTTTACAATAAATGAGGCCCTATTTATAGAGGTTGAATACAATAAATGCGACTTTTAATGAAAGACTGCAACTCTTCAGCCGAGATGACGGTTCGAACAGTCGCGTCTCTTCAACCGAGTTGCATTTATCACTCCTCAGGAAACTCTTCGTCTTCGATTTAATATTTTGACCAAACAGTCTGCTTTGGCTCGAAAGTGTAGGGTTTTAACGTGAACCGAATCACCAAAACCAAACTGAACCGGATCGATCTATGGATATTGCTCATAATTAATTATTCTCAAAACCCTAGCATGCTCCTATGAATTTAATACAAAATTGTGGATTGAGAGATTACCGTAAATCCATAGTGTCTGTACCGATCTTTTGCGTTTGAATTCCAAACTTCAATTCAACCACGCAATACGAATTTGTCTGCGGAAACAGAAATTAGCAATCTAATTTCAAACAAATTCGAAAACAAGAAGGAACAAAGAAAAGAATCTGTTCTCCAGATTAGATCTTCAGATCTGTATCCCAATGCTGATCAAATCTGCTACTGGTGAGGATTCCACAGATCTGTATTTTGAGCAGGACCAGAATCAAAATTCTCCTCCCTGAACTCCAAAGTCGGCGCCCACACTGCTCTCTCTCTAGGGTTTGTGTTTTTCAACTGTGTTACAACTTATGAGAGAGAGCTGTCTATTTATAGACCTAGGGTTTTATCCCTAATGGGCTCTTTGGGCTCAATTCAACATATTTAATTGGGCCAGACCTGGGACCTAATGCAAATAATAAAGTGGGCCTATAAATTAATTAATTCTCATGTCCACAACCCAGGACACAATTAATTAATTAATATTAATTATTTTTCACCACAGAATTAATACTGACCTACCCCTTTATTACCACGTTGTGAGAACGGGTTGCATTAATTGAGAATCCCCATATTTAAGGTTACCGGACATCCATTAATTAATCGAAGCCTCTGACAAGCTCTAACTACAATTAATTAATATCTTATAATTCCTGAGTAGTACCACTCAAACCTTATCACTCGTGCCTAAACTTAATCAGCCTGCAGGACTTTGGCACGATGAATGTTATTGAGCTCCTCAGGGAATGTCCCCATCCTATTACTCGGATATGGTTACCTAAGTTCAGTCTCAGGCGGTACTACACGAACTGCTGTTACCTAAGATGCGGATATACGAGCGCGCTTTGTTGGCTCTCCAACATGGCAAGTCAAAGCAACAGTCAACCCTTGCAAACCCCTAAACCTTTGTTAGGGTTTGGACTCAATCAATATAACGAGATCTTTTATTCGCTAATGTTAGACAGACGAATATATCTCACTGCGGTCCATCAATATGCCACCTTTGCGTACCAGCACGTCAAGTAACCAAGATAGATTACTTATTCGGACAATGCCGCAGCCATCCGGACAGACGTATCCTTAAACGCTGTCTCGGTTGTGATCAGGTTTATGTCTCACTAGGTCAAGTGATCATACTGTCTTCTGCGATCTACAACACGCCGTATGATCGTCCCTATCGGTTAGACAAAAGGACACCATTGTTCATACATGTAAGATTGTTAACAGATAGGAGAAATAAACCGTTGTATACACATTGTAATAAATGCTTTCAGTATACAAAACCCATCAGAAAGTGGTTCGGTCAAACGTAAGTTTGACCAAAGAGCTTGCCTTGAAGTATTCGCTAGCTCTGCATTTTTGGGCTTCTTCCTTGAGTTTTCTTCTTTGATGGACTCAGAAATGGGCTTGCTCATTTCAGGTCACAACAATTGCCTCCGGCTTTGCCTGAACTGCTTCAGGGTTCGGCAAAGCTGAAGCAATCAAATCTTGGCTTTGAGCCATTCATTTTCCTACAAAAATCAAAGAATAAAAGATATTCCCTTACCCTGAACCGTAGTCCAGATATTTTTAGGAAGTAGAAGATTTTCGTATCGTGAGCCGCAACTCTACGAATTTTATGAATATTTTTAGTTAGGGTATGTCCGCGAGGTTCGACTTACGAATCATCCATTTTCCAATGTTAGGAAAACACAAGGGGATCATTCGCAAAGTTTGTCTTACGATTATCCCTGAGACCGTGACTGGCTAAGTCCGACTCGTCTGCAAGGAATACTCTTTGCGAGATTTAAAATGAGACATGTAATTTTTACAAGTCAGACGGGAGCGACCCCGAGCCCTTGGGAATTCTATGTTGAGTTATACCCTGGCTATTTACTAGGCAATTGTTCGGTTTCACAGAATTATCGAAGAGCTATGCGGATCGAAGCACTTTTGGTTTTGGTAGCCTAAGCTCTTTGGAAGAGGTTGGATAACCCGACCAAGGTTTTTACTACCTTTAGAGAGTTTTTTTTACTTGGCCGAACCGTCTTTAGTTCGAACCACTTTTCAGTCCGAGCTCATTTGCCGCCCAAAAAAAATGGTTGAAATTCGATAGGTGGGCTTTTCAAATTTTGAATTTGATGAGTCGCGAAACGTGTCGCATCCTGATTGGTCCTGATCAAAGAGCGTGCACGAGGATCGAGGTGAATTTTTCTATAAATACCCCAACTTTTTCCATTTTTATTTCATTTTTTACGCTTCAAAGATCACTTCCGCAAAGAATTACCAAACTTCTTCAAACAATTTTAACAAAGGTTATTACTTTTCTATTCGCACAATTCTCCTTTAAGCATGACTAGTTCGAGTACTAATGATACTAGGAGTAGCAGCGACTTTGGACCAAGTAGCAATGACTCTAGGTCGAATAGTAGTAGTGACAGTCAGGAAGACCCCCATGATGGGTTTTGTATACTGAAAGCATTTATTATAATGAGTATACGACGGTTTATTTCTCCTATCTGTTAACAATCTTACATGTATGAACAATGGTGTCCTCTTGTCTCACCGATAGGGACGATCATACGGCGTGTTGTAGATCGCAGAAGACAGTATGATCACTTAACCTAGTGAGACATAAACCTGATCACAGCCGAGACAGCGTATGAGGATACATCTGTCCGGATGGCTGCGGCATTGTCAGAATAAGTAATCTATCTTGGTTACTTGACGTGCTGGTACGCAGAGGTAGCATATTGATGGACCGCAGTGAGATATATTCGTCTGTCTCGCATCAGCGAATACAAGATCTCGATATTGCTTGAGTCCAAACCCTAACGAAGGTCCAGGGGTTTGCACGGGTTGACTGTTGCTTTGACTTGCCATGGTGGAGAGCCTGAGTAACGTGCTCGTATATCCGCATCTTGGGTAACAGCAATTCGTGAAGTACCGCCTGAGACTGGGTTTAGGCAACTATATCCGAGTAATAGGATGGGGACATTCGCTTAGGAGCTCAATAACATTCATCGTGCCAAAGTCCTGCAGGCTGATTAAGTTCAGGCACGAGTGATAAGGTTTGAGTGGTACTACTCAGGAATTATAAGATATTAATTAATTGTAGTTTGTCAGAGGCTCCGATTAATTAATGAATGTCCAGTAACCTTAAATATGGGGATTCTCAATTAATGCAGCCCGTTCTGATAACGTGGTAATAAAGGGGTAGGTTAGTATTAATTCTGTGGTGAAAAAGAATTAATATTAATTAATTAATTGTGTCCTGGGTTGTGGACATGGGAATTAATTAATTTATAGACCCACTTTATTATTTGCATTAGGTGCCAGGTCTTGCCCAAGGAAAGTGTGTTGAATTGAGCCCAGGTGCCCACTAGGGTTTACAACCCTAGGTCTATAAATATGCAACTCTCTCTTATAAGTAGTAACACAGTTGAAAAACCCTAAACCTAGAGAGAGAGAGAGGGGCGCCGTTTTTTTAGAGAAAAGAAGGAGGAGAATTTTCAAATTCTAGTCCTGCTTAAAGCACAGATCTGTGGAATCCTCACCAGTAGCAGATCTGAACGCACCAGGAAACAGATCTGAAGATCTAATCTGGAGAACAACAAATTTCTTTTTCTTTATTTTAATTTCGATTTTTATTTTAGAAATTAGATTTCTAATTTCTACTTCCGCAGATAAAAATTGAATTGCGTGGTTGAATTGAAGTTGGAAATTCAAACGCAAAAGATCGTATCAGACACTATGGAGTTACGGTAATCCCTCAATCCACAAATCTGAGTATTAAATTCATAGGAGCATGCTAGGGTTTATTGTATATTTAATTTTGCACAATATCCATAAATCGATCCGGTTCAAATTGGTTTTGGTGATTCGGTTCACGGGAAAACCCTACAATTGGTATCTGAGCCAGGTTTCTGATTTATGGATCTTTTGTGCATAATTAAATTCGATATGCATGTATGAATTTATTGTTTCGTGGATGTTGGTTTTTGTTCCTCGTGGCAACCCGTGTAATTCAGCCCGCGGTGGTTTATCCGTGTAGGGCTGAATTAATTTTGTAAAATCACGAGAAAATTCGTGATTAGTGTAGATTTGAAAAAATGTAATAGAATAGATTATTCTGTAATTTTTATTTTTCAAAATTATGTAATTGGACGGGTCGAGGACGAAGAACGAAGACGGAGCCGACGGAGGACGACGGCGGGCGACGGCGCACCACGCGGCAGGCGCTGTAGGATTCGAGTCTACGGCCAACAACATGAGATGTTATTTAGTTCGCAAGACCGTTCTTAGGATATCAAAAACAAATTCAATTAAATAAACCATGCGAATCCTATGCATGCTCCTACAAACTTAATTGCATAGGATGGATTAAGGGAAATGCCTTTTCTTCAATCATTTGATCTACAGATCTAGATCGGAGGATGAACGATGAAGTTAGATCTGAAGCGGAATGGAACTCTTCTTTGATTGTGTTCCTACAGATCTGATCTTCTGATCTGTTCCCTTGCTCCTTGGAAATCTGGTGAGGATTATCCACCAAGTTGAATCAGAAAGCCGGAGGATTTGATCAGAATAAATCCCTCCTTCTGATCGCCCAATCTCGCCTCTCTCACTCAATATTCTAATTGAATACTGTATTGTGTACTACTTCTGATCCGAGAGGGAAAGACTATTTATAGTGTTAGGGTTTTGAGAAACCCTTACCCTAATTGGGCTTGAGCAGTGTGTGGGCCAGACCAGGGATCAAAT
>JAPKLW010000712.1:115560-196987 GCA_026898455.1 Plectranthus barbatus
GCTTGCCGGGTTGGAGTCGACGGCTAGCTCGCCATGCCCGACGGGGCACGTCGCTCGCAGGAGGTAGACGAGCGCGGCCCAGCCGTAGGGTTAAACCCTACGGCCGCCACTCGTCGCAGACCTCCTTCGCCGGTCGCCCTCCGGCATTGCGTAGAAGCAGCAGGCGTAGTAGCCGTCGCTGCTCACCGGATGCACGCAGCAGAAGAGAGATGGGCGCGGTCTAGCCACAGGGAGAAGCCCCTGCCGCCGCGACCCATACCTGCTGTCCCTGGCCGCCGCCTGCGCGGCCGTTCGTCGCTGTGGTCGCCGCCGGCGGCGGCTTGGGTGAGGGGTTGAACCCTAATCCATGTGCCTTCATTGCTCTTCGTTTATCACTTCTCGTTCTTTCTCCGGATTTAATTTTACAGATTTCAATACAATACAAAAATAGATCTAAATCTATTACAATGGTTTTCCCTATCAAATCTAACCACGGATTTTCTCGTGGTAAAAACAAATCAAAAAAAAAAATCGAGAAGGCCACGAGAACAAAACCATTCGCAACAATTTAAATCCATCCATGAACATACAAATTTATTTAATTAAATTTATCAAGGATAGAGCCTAAGAACTGGAACCTGGCTCTGATACCAATTGTAGGATTCGAGTCTACGGACAACAACATGAGTTGTTATTTAGTTCGCAGGACCGTTCTTAGGAAATCAAAAACAAATTCAATTAAATAAACCATGCGAATCGTATGCATGCTCCTACAAACTTAATTGCATAGGATGAATTAAGGGAAATACATTTTCTTCAATCGTTTGATCTACAGATCTAGATCGGAGGATGAACGATGAAGTTAGATCTGAAGCGGAATGGAACTCTTTTTTGATTGTGTTCCTTTAGATCTGATCTTTTGATCTGTTCCCTTGCTCCTTGGAAATCTGGTGAGGATTATCCACCAAGTTGAATCAGAAAGCCGGAGGATTTGATCAGAATAAATCCCTCCTTCTAATCGCCCAATCTCGCCTCTCTCACTCAATATTCTAATTGAATATTAATTGTATACTGTATTGTGTACTACTTCTTATCTGAGAGGGAAAGACTATTTATAGTGTTAGGGTTTTGATAAACCCTAACCCTAATTGGGCTTGAGCAGTGTGTGGGCCAGACCAGGGATCAAATGCAAATAATAAAGTGGGCCCTCTTTATTAATTAATCCTTTCTTGTTCAACCCAGAACATAATTAATTAATAAAACAATGTTTTAACCTCCACCCAGTAACAATGTTGACTCGCCCCTTTATTACCACATTATTAGGAACGGGTTGCATTAAACTAACATGATCTACATATTTAAGGTTTTAGACATTCATTAATTAATTTGGTTTATGACAATCAACCACAATTAATTAATATCTTATTTCCTGATTAATAACACTCACTCCTTTTCTCTTATGCTTGAACAAATCATTCAACCTGCAGGACTTAGCATAAAGAACCTTGTGAGCTCATCAGGGAATGTCACCATCCTGAAACGGATATGCTTACCTATACATCGAGCCTAAGCAGACCCCACACAAATTGCCAACACCCAAAATGCAGATATTAGAGTACATGTAAGACTCGCCATCCTAGCAAATCAAAGTGTGGTCAATTTATGTATGCCTCTTATCCTTCAGTAAGGTTTAAGATCATAGGAAGTATGTTAGGGATCTGGCTCATTCATATGTCAATGAGAATGGCACATCCCACAATTGATCCCATCAATACATAAACATGTACCGACACATCAAATAGCTAGGATAAGCCCACTTATGAACCGATGTGCCGCAGCTTAAACCAACAGCCTATCCAGGGACTGTTTCAGCTGTGATACTGTTTATATCTCGCTAGGTCAAACGAACCATATGATCCTCTGTGATCTCCTACACACCATATGGTCATCCCTAACTACGAGATAAAAGGATATTATAGTTCGTTATATGTTCACATTTATCAAATAGTGAGAATTGTTGATGTAACACATAAATAAAGGCCAATATATAAACACTTAATCATTTATGCTTTCTGTATACAATCCCAACAATCTCCCACTTATACTCAAAGCATAATACCATTACTTTTACAGAGTATTAAGTGTGTCTATTCAATCTAGCTATTACAAAATGGGACATAAGATGTCCAGCCTCAGATCTTCAGTCCAAGAGCACGAACGTGTTCCTTGTAGATCTTCTGAGGCAAGCCCTTTGTAAATGGATCAGCTAGATTCTCTTTTGTATCTATCTTTTGGATTTGCACATCGCCTCTTGCTACGATTTCTCGTATGATGTGGTACTTTCTTTCTATGTGTTTTGAAGCCTTGTGAGACCTGGGTTCCTTCGAGTTTGCCACTGCACCAGCATTGTCACAATATATTGTGATTACTTTAAGCAGTCTCGGAACAATATCCAGCTCTAGGAGGAAGTTCCGGAACCATACAGCTTCCTTTGAAGCTTCTGAAGCTGCTACATATTCAGCTTCCATGGTAGAGTCCGCGATACATTTCTGTTTTGCACTCCTCCAAGATACAACTCCTCCTCCCAAGGTAAACACATATCCAGAGGTCGATCTCTTCTTATCTTGATCCGCCTGGAAATCCGAATCCGTGTACCCAACAGGACACAAGTTCTCACACCGATATACAAGACATAAGTCTCGTGTTCTTCTCAGATACTTGAGAATGTGTTTAACCGCATTCCAATGCGCCTGTCCGGGATTGGATTTTTTTTATCGCCATGCCAACATCATAGCAGATATCTGGCCTCGTACAAAGAATAACATACATGAGACTTCCCACTGCCGAAGCATATGGTACTATAGACATCTCATTCTTCTCCTTCTCCGTCACAGGACACTGTGACTTTGAAAGACGAATTCCATGACGATAAGGTAAAAGACCTTTCTTGGAATTTTCCATGCTAAAACGAGCCAACACAGTATCAATGTAAGCACCCTGAGATAAGCTCAACATCCTTTTCCTACGATTACGTAGGACTTTGATCCCAAGGATGTATCCAGCATTACCCAGATCTTTCATTTGAAACTGCTCGGATAACCAACCTTTTATGCCTGATAACACCTCCACATTGTCTTCAAATAAGAGAATGTCATCTACATAAAGTGCAAGAAAAACCACACTCCCACTGACACATAAACGGTACACACAACTTTTGTTTTCGCATTGTGCAAATCTATAGGATTTGATCACATCATTGAAACGTTTGTTCCATGACCTTGAAGCTTGCTTAAGTCCATATAAGGACTTCTTGAGCTTCCAGACAAGATGCTCTTGATCATTCTGCACATATCCTTCTGGTTGTTGCATGTAGATGTCACGACCTTCCTCAAGGTGCCCGTTCAAGAACGCGGTTTTGACATCCATCTGCCAGTTCTCAAGATCCATATGTGCTGCTATGGACAGAAGTGTTCGAATGGATTTTAACATTGCAACAGGTGAGAAGGTTTCATCATAGTCAATACCTTCAGACAATACCTTCCTTCTGACTATAACCTTTCGCCACCAACCTAGCCTTAAATGTCGTTATGTTACCATTCGAATCCTTCTTTCTCTTGTATACCCACTTGCTAACTATGGCTCGAAAACCTTCCGGCAGCAAGGATTTCTGGTACACATCCATAGCTGTAATTGATTCTATTTCAGAATCCATGGTTTTACGCCACTGATCAGCATCCTTGTCTCTCATAGCTTCGTCGTATGTCCATGGGTCGGTATCATTCAGTCCGTCTTCAGGGATTAAGTCAGAAGACTCTCCCACAAACATATACCGCTCAGGCTGCCGAGGCAACCTCCCACTACGACGAGGCCCCTTTAATGTGTCTGTGTTAGGTGCATTCAATTGTGATTCACCATCTTGCACAGGCGGCCGTGCAGCTGGTTCCATACCTATTCCAGGTATGCTCAGACTGCCACGGGGTTCTCCTGATGGATTTGAATTGTTCTCTTCAATTTCTTGAAGTACAATTTCGCTCTTGGTCTTGTGGTTTCTTATGAATTCATCTTCCAGAAATCTTGCGTTGGTACTCACAACGACCTTCTGATCTTCTGGATTGTTTGCATGGGATAGCCCACAAACATCATTAACTTAGACCTTCCCTCTAATTTGTCAGCTTCCTTATTCAGCACGTATGCTGGACAACCCCACATTTTTAACCTGGACAGAACAGGCTTGTGTCCATGCCAAAGTTCAAGCGGAGTTTTAGGGACTGACTTAGAAGGAACTAAGTTAATCAAGTACGCCGCCGTTTCTAGTGCATACCCCCAAAAGGAAATGGGCAAGCTGGCATAGCTCATCATTGACCTAACCATTTCTAACAGAGTTCTATTTCTTCTCTCTGCTACACCATTCTGCTGAGGAGTGTCAGGTGCAGTCCACTAGGAGGTAATCCCATGATCTGCTAGATACTGTAAGAACTCATTGCTGAGGTACTCACCACCACGATCAGATCGTAGTCTCTTTATGGTCTTGTTTAACTTGTTCTCTACCACAGCCTTGAACTCCTTGAATTTCTCATGGCATTCAGACTTGTAGTGAAGCAGATAAACGCGTCCATATCTAGAGTAGTCATCTATAAAAGTGACAAAGTATCTTTGCCCTCCACGGGCTTGTGTTGACATAGGTCCACACAGATCAGAATGGATGAGGTCCAACAAGTCATTTGCTCGAGACTCTGTTGCCTTGAAAGGCCTGGTGGTCATCTTGCCCTCTATACAAGACTCACAAACTCTATGTGGAACCACTTGGATTGGGTCCATAATTCCACAATCAACGAGTTTCTTGATTCTTTTAAGATTGACATGACCGAGTCTCAAGTGCCAAAGATATGTTATATCCTCACTTGAAGAAAATTTTCTTTTCTGTTGGTTAGACAAACTATATGCCTCTTTCACTGTCGGTTTGTTTGAACATGTTATAACATAAAGAGAATCTTTCAGTGACCCATGACAGATAACAACGTTATTTCTCATGATAGAAACATTTCTACCAAAAATAACAGAAAATCCATCATAAAAAAGTTTGGAAACTGAAATCAAGTTTCGCCAAAAAGTCGGCACAAACAAAACATCTCTTAGTGTTAAAAAATTATTCCCAAAACATAAAGTAACATCTCTAATTGCTGTAGCAGAGACTTTAGCAGCATTTCCCATGGAGATGGTAACCTCGCCATCTTCAAGCTCTCTAGTCAGCTCGAACCCCTGCATAGAGTAACAAACATGATCAGTAGCTCCAGTATCCACTATCCACGAATGGATAGAAACTGATGCTAAACATGTTTCAACAACTAGTGCAGAAGATGACGAACCTTGTCCCTTGGTGACAAACACCGGACAATTTACTTTACAGTGACCTTTCCTTTTGCATGCAGAATAGACCTTTCTTTTGTAAACTTTGCCTCCAAATCTTTCTATAGTAACCTCACTAGTGGATTCCTTCATGCTCACATCCTCCACACTCGGGAGTGGAAAGTGATAGTCAAGCACAACAGCAGACAAGTAATCATTGATCTGTTGAGCAGCCTCCAAGAAACTGATCAACTGATCCAAAGTGAACACTTTGTCTTCGACTATGGAAGTGAAGTCATAGTAAGATTCTGGAAGGGAGTCGTATATGACATCAGTGAATAACTGATCATTCATATTTCCACCATTTAAGATATAGAATCTTCTGAGGTGATCCATGTGCAGCACATGCTCCCTAACATTACCACCCTGTGCTAGCTTACAGTTCACAATTCTCATTATGAACTCGGCACTGGCAGTCTGCCCAAGCCTACCATAAGTCATAATCAGGTCTCTCCAAATCTCAACAGCATCAGTACAATACTGATACTTAAGCTAGAGCTCCTCAATCATGGATGACTTGAGCATTGATAATAACTTATCGTTGTTCGTCATCCATTTTTCAAAAGAGCTCCTAGAGGAATCTGAGGACCCAATGAAAGGTACAGCCGGACGAGGCACAAGTAGCACAAACACGGTTTGCGTAGCAAACATGCATCACTCCATGAGCCATTTCCATTCTAGGAAATTCGAACCCTTCAAGGGATTTTGTGCCAAAATACGAATAATAATAGACATATCTGAAAATGAATAAAGAAAATAAATTAAGAACATACAACAGAACAATTGAAACAAATTTGCATAGTAACCTTTAGATAAAAACAATACAATTTGTTTCCTCCAATTGCCCAAGCTAATTCACCGCAAGCTACTGAGTAGACGTTTACGGCAAACGCTCAACCAGACCATAATGATCCTTTAATTTCTTGACATGCTAGGTATCTTTAGCAAAATAAATTAATATTGGAGATTCCAAGACCATGTTCACCTATCCGGAGCAGGGACATCACTACTGAGTTATACTCCAGCCAACATCTAAGCCAAAATAACCACAATCCTAACTCTGAATGTAAAAGGACGATTTAGCATACGTACTGGACCCATACCGCATGCCCTTTACATTTTTTGTTATCCCATTTAAATTAATCTTAGAGACTTGTGAAAGTTATCTCAATGCAAGCTACTGAGTAGACGTTTGCTTAGAGGCTCCCACTTCTCATCTTAAAATAAATGTTTTATTTTGGAAACCTCATCGCATTGAAACTGGTAAGGTATCCCTAACGCAAGCTACTGTGTAGACGTTTACGCTTCGAAACACCTTACTTCCAATGAGAAGTCGTATTTGTGGAGGTCTAATGATTTTAGTTTAAAAATTAACCAAAATCCAGCTTAGTATTTTAATTCTAAAGGTTTCATGCGCACATATTATTTTATGTTGCCATAAATTACGTCAACCCAAAATTCCATCATAAATTAATATGAATCCGGAATTTATAGACATAATTTAAAACATAAAATAAATCACATAAGACATGCTCAAAAATTTAAATAATTGCAACATGCTTATTAAAGTAAATAATTAAAGCAAATAGGCATGCTTTCCTATTATTTACTAGTGCGCACATAATAAATCACATCATACGGGAAATAATTAAATAAATAAATAAAATTTCTCGTGGCCCCTCAGATGCGACTACAAATTAAATCCTATCTATTACAAGACTTTAATTACAATACAGATCTTTAGAATTGGGCTCCTGTAGGAACTGAGTCTACAATAGGCGACATGAATCGCCATTTATTAAACTCCGGATTCGATTTATGGATATCAAAATAAATATCATGACAAACAGTAAATGCCCCATGCATGCTCCTATTTGATTTAATTCGTAGATTCAAAGGGATACCTTAAACTCCAAGGACTGATCTACAGATATAGATCGATGACGGCAATGAAGATGGTGCAGATCTGGATCTGGAATCGATCAAAACAATGGTGTTCCTACAGATCTGATCTTCTGATCTGTTCCCTTGCTCGATCCGGAAATCTGGTGAGGATACGCTACCGGATCTACAGCCGCCCACTCTCTCACAATCTCTCTAGGGTTTTTGATTTGAAAATCAAACTTAAAACCATATGTGGGCTAGTGAGAGATCATCTATTTATATAGATCTGAGAATGGGCTATTAGGGTTTAACAAACCCTAATGGGCTCTGAGCAGTGTTGGGCCAGACCAGGGATCAAATGCAAATAATAAAGTGGGCCTCCTATTAATTAATTCCATGTTCAACCCAGAACATAATTAATTAATAAGCATTAATTCATGCCACCAGAGAATTAATGCTGACCTACCCCTTTATTACCACGTTATTAGGAACGGGTTGCATTGACTTGGTTAATCCCCATATTTAAGGTTTCAGACATTCATTAATTAATTCAGCGTATGAGAATTAGCTGTAATTAATTAATCTCTTATTATTCCTAAGTAGTACCACTCAACCCTTATCGCTTATGCTTGAATCAATGATTCAGCCTTCAGGACTTAGCATAACGAACCTCGTGAGCTTCCCAGGGAATGTCACCATCCTGAAACGGATATGGTTATCTAAATCCAGCCTGAGGAAACCCCACACAAACTGCCATCACCCAAGATGCAGATATACGAGTACATGTAAGACTCTCCACCATAGCAAGTCAAAGTGATAGTCAACCCATGTGTGCCCCTCAGCTTTCAATAGACTTTAGATCCGACCAAGTTACCGAGATCTTTACTCATTCATATGTCAAGTAGAATGGTTCATCTCACTGTTGATCCTATCAATACATTGAGATGTACCGATCACACAAAACAGTCAAGATAAACCGCTTATGGACTTGTGTGCCGTAGCCTAAACCGACAGCCAAACCAGAAACTGTCTCAGCTGTGATAACTGTTTATATCTCGCTAGGTCAAACGATCTATACGATCTTCTGTGATCTCTTACACACCGTATGATCTCCCTATCGACGAGATAACTGGATGTGTTTGTTCGCATCGTATGATTGTTAATTCAGACAGGAGTTGTTTATTGCAAGTCATTAATGATTACCAGTATATCAAACATAACGTTTCCCAATATACCAATCATAATGCTTTTATGTATACAATTCCAACAGCTCCCACTGAAAAACTGCAAACCGGGCTGCACAGTGGGCCAGAACTAGGGTTCACAGCTGAACCGGGCCACCTCCGGGCTGGGGAGCCCAAAAACAGGCCCAGCTGCACAAACCCTAGGGTTTGTTGGAAACCCTAGCCGCCAGCCGCCGCCGCCGCCTCTGACCGCCGCAAACCGCACCACCCACGCCAGCCACCACCCTCGCGCGACATCGCCGGCCAGGTGGGCCGTCGTTGGTCGCACCTGCTGCCACCGCGAGAGGAAATGAGCCGCCGCTTGCTGCTGCTATGAACTATCGCGCGCAGAGCGCACGCAGCCTACTGAGCCGCCGCGCGCAACCACCTCCATCGCCGTGGCTTGCCGGGTTGGAGTCGACGGCTAGCTCGCCATGCCCGACGGGGCACGTCGCTCGCAGGAGGTAGACGAGCGCGGCCCAGCCGTAGGGTTAAACCCTACGGCCGCCACTCGTCGCAGACCTCCTTCGCCGGTCGCCCTCCGGCATTGCGTAGAAGCAGCAGGCGTAGTAGCCGTCGCTGCTCACCGGATGCACGCAGCAGAAGAGAGATGGGCGCGGTCTAGCCACAGGGAGAAGCCCCTGCCGCCGCGACCCATACCTGCTGTCCCTGGCCGCCGCCTGCGCGGCCGTTCGTCGCTGTGGTCGCCGCCGGCGGCGGCTTGGGTGAGGGGTTGAACCCTAATCCATGTGCCTTCATTGCTCTTCGTTTATCACTTCTCGTTCTTTCTCCGGATTTAATTTTACAGATTTCAATACAATACAAAAATAGATCTAAATCTATTACAATGGTTTTCCCTATCAAATCTAACCACGGATTTTCTCGTGGTAAAAACAAATCAAAAAAAAAAATCGAGAAGGCCACGAGAACAAAACCATTCGCAACAATTTAAATCCATCCATGAACATACAAATTTATTTAATTAAATTTATCAAGGATAGAGCCTAAGAACTGGAACCTGGCTCTGATACCAATTGTAGGATTCGAGTCTACGGACAACAACATGAGTTGTTATTTAGTTCGCAGGACCGTTCTTAGGAAATCAAAAACAAATTCAATTAAATAAACCATGCGAATCGTATGCATGCTCCTACAAACTTAATTGCATAGGATGAATTAAGGGAAATACATTTTCTTCAATCGTTTGATCTACAGATCTAGATCGGAGGATGAACGATGAAGTTAGATCTGAAGCGGAATGGAACTCTTTTTTGATTGTGTTCCTTTAGATCTGATCTTTTGATCTGTTCCCTTGCTCCTTGGAAATCTGGTGAGGATTATCCACCAAGTTGAATCAGAAAGCCGGAGGATTTGATCAGAATAAATCCCTCCTTCTAATCGCCCAATCTCGCCTCTCTCACTCAATATTCTAATTGAATATTAATTGTATACTGTATTGTGTACTACTTCTTATCTGAGAGGGAAAGACTATTTATAGTGTTAGGGTTTTGATAAACCCTAACCCTAATTGGGCTTGAGCAGTGTGTGGGCCAGACCAGGGATCAAATGCAAATAATAAAGTGGGCCCTCTTTATTAATTAATCCTTTCTTGTTCAACCCAGAACATAATTAATTAATAAAACAATGTTTTAACCTCCACCCAGTAACAATGTTGACTCGCCCCTTTATTACCACATTATTAGGAACGGGTTGCATTAAACTAACATGATCTACATATTTAAGGTTTTAGACATTCATTAATTAATTTGGTTTATGACAATCAACCACAATTAATTAATATCTTATTTCCTGATTAATAACACTCACTCCTTTTCTCTTATGCTTGAACAAATCATTCAGCCTGCAGGACTTAGCATAAAGAACCTTGTGAGCTCATCAGGGAATGTCACCATCCTAAAACGGATATGCTTACCTATACATCGAGCCCAAGCAGACCCAACACAAATTGCCAACACCCAAAATGCAGATATTAGAGTACATGTAAGACTCGCCATCCTAGAAAATCAAAGTGTGGTCAATTCATGTGTGCCTCTTATCCTTCAGTAAGGTTTAAGATCATAGGAAGTATGTTAGGGATATGGCTCATTCATATGTCAATGAGAATGGCACATCCCACTGTTGATCCCATCAATACATAAACATGTACTGACACATCAAGTAGCTAGGATAAGCCCACTTATGAACCGATGTGCCGCAGCTTAAAACAACAGCCTATCCAGGACTGTTTCAGCTGTGATACTATTTATATCTTGCTAGGTCAAGCGAACCATATGATCCTCTGTGATCTCCTACACACCATATGGTCATCCATATCTACGAGATAAAATGATATTATAGTTCGTTATATGTTCACATTTATCAGATAGCGAGAATTGTTGATGAAACACATAAATGAAGGCCAGTATACTAACACTTAATCATTTATGCTTTCTGTATACAATCCCAACAGGCGCGCGGCCGGAGGTGCGAGCAGCGCGCGCGGGCAGCGGCCGGCCATGGCGCGCGTGGCCTGTGCGCGGGACAAGGTCGCAGGCACTGTGCGCGCGCGCATGCGCGGCGGCGGTGGTCCGGCAGCAGCGGCGGTAGTCGTCATCGGCTGATGCTGTCCCGTCGCGGTGGGTCGTGTTTTGGTGGTTTGTGCAATCCTTTGTAAGCTTAGGGTTTGCATTAGGGTTAGGGAAAATCATCAGATCACAAAGGCCTAAATCCCAAAAGATTTGGTGGTTGAAAATTTGGAGGCCCTTGAAGATTTGAAAAGATTTGTATCTATCCAAATAGATTCAAATTTTGAATTGTAATAGATAGAATTTATTTTTTCTATTTTTGTGGGGCCACGAGGAATTTTTGTTTGTCTTAATTGTCCTCGTATGATATGTGATTTATTATGTGCGCTATTTAAGCATGTGTAGATAATAGGAAAAGCATGTTTTATCGCTTTTATTATTTACAGCTTTCCAAGCATGCTTATGTGATTAATTTCTTTTGTTGGATTATATTTTGGGAATTTTTGGGCTTGTTTAATTACATGCAAAAAATTTGGAAAATATAATAACAAAGAAATTATGTATGCGCATATAAGAAACCTTTTAAAAGAAAAATACTAAGCAGATTTTTTAATTAAAATCAATAGACCTCCACAAAGCGGTCCTAGGCTGTAAGTGTATATCTCGTTCTAGTAAACTTCTACGAGTGTAGCTTGCTAGTTCCTAGAGGTGCATGTGTACGGTTGTTGGGATTTCTAGACAAACAATTTAAATCATGTGAAAAGATTTGTATCTATCCAAATAGATTCAAATTTCAAATTTTAATAGATAGAATTTATTTTTTCTATTTTTGTGGGGCCACGAGGAATTTTTGTTTGTCTTAATTGTCCTCGTATGATATGTGATTTATTATGTGCGCTATTTAAGCATGTGTAGATAATTGGAAAAGCATGTTTTATCGCTTTTATTATTTACAGCTTTCCAAGCATGCTTATGTGATTAATTTCTTTTGTTGGATTATATTTTGGGAGTTTTTGGGCTTGTTTAATTACATGAAAAAAATTTGGAAAATATAATAACAAAGAAATTATGTATGCCCATATAAGAAACCTTTTAAAAGAAAAATACTAAGCAGATTTTTTAATTAAAATCAATAGACCTCCACAAAGCGGTCCTAGGCTGTAAGTGTATCTCTCGTTCTAGTAAACGTCTACGAGTGTAGCTTGCTAGTTCCTAGAGGTGCATGTGTACGGTTGTTGGGATTTCTAGACAAACAATTTAAATCATGTGAATAGTGGGAGGATTTTGCGTAAACGTCTACGAGTGTAGCTTGCGTAGATCTCTTTCACAAGTATTCTAGGATTGATTTAAATTATAGATAACAAAAGCTTTAAGGGCTGTGCGGTATGGTTACATGCCATGCTAAACTGTCTCTTTTGGCCAGAGTTAAATCTGTGGTTAATTTCTTAGAAGCATCTTAGAATATAAAGCAAGAATTGCATCCCTGTTCTTGAGAGATGGCTTGGTCTAAGGTTTTCACCAATTATTAATTTCTAGTGTCAAAAGCATCCTGACATGGTAGTGAAATTAAATAGATTGGGGCTTAAAACTCGCAATTCTGGTTGAGGGTGACATCGTAAACGTCTACGAGTGTAGCTTGCATTGGGAACTCTTGGGCAATTAGTGGAAAACATTTATATTTGATTTATTAAAAGGTTTTCAATGCATTTGTTTTCAAAGTTCTACGTGTATGTTCTTATTTAAGATTCTTTATTGTTTCAGATATGTCTATGTCTATTGTCGATCATTTACTTGCTCTCAATCCTCTAACTGGTCCAAACTTCCTTGAGTGGAGATACTGCATTGAGTATATCCTCCTGACTAAGCAACACATGTTTGTTCTTACTATGATGCCACTTGCCCTACGTTACCATAAAGTCTCTAGACGTGAGAAGGAGTTCTATGACAGATGGGTGGCATCTGAGGATTTTACTAACGAGTTAATCTCATATAACCTGTCTAGAGAACTTAAACTCAAGTACATGGGCTATTGTAGCTCTGTTGCGATCTGGATGGACTTAGTGGCCACGTATGGTGAAGTGGAACGAACTATCAACTGTGATCTCGTAAAAGACCTTGTCTGTAAGAGAATGGTTGATGGCAGTTCGGTTACACTGCATGTGATGATGATGGATAACACCATGAAACGATTCACACGTAAAGGTGGATGTATATCTGATCGGGCTAAGATCGATATAATCCTGAACTCTTTACCGCTTTCATTCTATGACTTTAAGAAGGATGTAGCTAAGAGAAATGAGTACTCCTTCAAAGAGTTGCTCACTGATCTCATAGCAGAACAGTCCATCGTACCTTCATGGGAGTCTGAGTTATCAGATCTTGAGCACAGCTTGGGCACATTGAAAGATGTGGTTCATACTGTGTGCAAGAATATGATTGATCGCAGATCACGTGAGAGGAGGTCAAATGAAATGAAGAGGGTAGGTGTCACTTCTAGTAAGAGCGCATGCGGAAGCAAGGGACAAGGTACGTCATTTGCATTTGTAACGAAAACATGTTTAGCATCGATTTCTACTCATTCGTGGGTAGTGGATACTGGAGCTACTGATCATGTTTGTTACATTTTGCAGGGGTTCACACCGAGGAGGGTGCTGAAGAATGACGAGGTTACCATCTCAATGGGTAATGCAACACAAGTGAGTGCAGCTGCCATTAGAGATTTCACCTTGTACTTTGATGATTCTATTTTAACTTTGAGAGATGTTTTGTACGTGCCGGATTTTCGGCGAAACCTTATTTCAGTTTCCAAACTTTATGTTGATGGATATTCAGTTATTTTTTATAGTGATGTTTCTATCATTGGTAATAACGGTGTTATCTGTCGTGGGATGCTGAATAATTCTCTCTATGTTGTTAACTGTAAGCATAAGTCTATCGCAAGTATTGCATGTAATTCATCCGTAATTGATAATCCTAGAAAGAGAAAACTTACTTCTTCTGATGAGGATCTTACATATCTCTGGCACTTGAGACTGGGTCACATCAGCTTGAAGCGGATACAAAGACTTGCAGATGACGGTACATTGGACTTAGTCCGGGCTGTACCTTATCAAGTCTGCGAATCCTGCATCGAGGGCAAGATGTTAACTAGGCCTTTCAAGGCTAGTCAGTTTCGAGCAGAGGAAGTGTTGGAATTGATCCATTCTGACTTATGTGGACCGATGTCCATGCAGGCTCATGGAGGGTACGAGTACTTCGTCACTTTCATTGACGATTACTCAAGGTACGAATACGTTTACCTGCTTCGCTACGAGTCTGAATGTTTTGAGAAATTCAAAGAGTTCAAGGCTAAGGTAGAAAAGAAGGTCGGGAAAACTATCAAGTCACTGCAATCTGACCGCGGCGGCGAATACCTCGGTAACAAGTTCTTGCAGTATTTATCAAAAAACGGGATTACATCCCAGTGGACTGCACCGGGTACTCCCTAGCAAAACGGTGTAGCTGAAAGAAGAAATAGGACTCTTCTAGAGATGGTATGATCAATGATGAGTTATGCAAACTTACCAATTTCGTTTTGGGGCTACGCGTTGGAGACAACAGCTTACGTGCTTAATGTGGTGCCTTCTAAATCAGTTCCTAAGATGCCTTTCGAGCTCTTCCTTGGTTGCAAACCTAGCTTGTGCAAGTTTAGAGTATGGGGTTGTCCGGCACACGTACTGTCAAAGGAACCTGATAAGTTAGAAAGCTGGTCAAAAGTAATGATGTTCATAGGGTATCCTAGACAAACGAAAGCTGGTTACTTTTACTGTCCTGAGAGTCAAAGAGTCGTTAGCTCCAACGCTAGATTCTTGGAGGACGAGTATGTGAGTAATCACAGGTCAAGGAGTGATATCATTCTTCAAGAAATTGAGAACGAGATTGCAATTCCAAGGGAAGGGGAACGTGTAGATGTGGGTGCACCTGTGTGAGGTTCAGCACCACAGACACGTTCTTCAGTGCAAGGTGCAGGACCACAAGTTACTGCACCTACTAATGACACGGCACCGATGCCTTGTCATAGTGGGAGAGTTATTTTCCAGCCGGAAAGGTACAAGAGAAAGAAAGGGGCAGATGGAAAGATCAAGTATTTTAAAGCCAGGCTGGTGGCAAAGTGTTATAGTCAGAAAGAGGGCATTGATTATGACGAAACCTTTTCACCCGTAGCCATGCTCAAATAAATCCGGATACTCCTTGCCATAGATGCGCATATGGACCTCGAGATCTGGCAGATGGATGTCAAAACCGTTTTTCTAGACGGTTACCTTGAAGAAGGTAGGGACATCTATATGCAGCAACCCGAGGGTTACATAAGCAAGGGCGAAGAACATCTTGTCTGGAAGCTTAGGAAGTCCTTGTATGGACTTAAGCAAGCTTCAAGGTCGTGGAACTTACGTTTCAACAATGTGATTAAATCCTATGGATTTGCACAGTTAGAAAATGAAAGTTGTGTTTACCGACTTTGTGTCAGTGGGAGCGTGATCTTCCTTGCACTATACGTTGATGACATACTCCTATTTGGAAACGAGGGAGTGATGTTGAAAATCAAGGCTTGGTTATCCGAACAGTTCCAAATGAAGGATATGGGAGAAACTGGCTACATTTTTGGGATTAAGGTCTTACGAGATCGTAAGAGAAAAATGTTGAGCTTATCCCAGGCATCCTATGTGGATACTGTGATAGCCCGGTTCAGCATGCAACTCGCCAAGAAAGGCTTGCTACCTTTCACACATGGCGTTCATCTTTCTAGTGGGCAGTGTCCTCAGACACAGCGGGAGAAAGATGAGATGAGTCTTGTACCATACGCTTCGGCGGTGGGTAGCCGCATGTATGCGATGCTGTGTACCAGACCAGATATCTGTTATGTCGTTGGCATCGTAGCAAGATATCAGTCTAACCCTGGACATCCTCACTGGATTGCTGTAAAGCACATCCTCAAGTACTTGAAAAGAACAAAGAATTACTGCCTAGTTTATCAAAGTGAGGATTTGTGCCCTGTGGGTTATACGGACTCGGATTTCCAAGGGGACCAGGATGAGAAGAAATCGACCTCAGGATATGTGTTTACCCTGGGAGGTGGAGCTGTATCTTGGAGGAGCTCAAAGCAGAAATGCATTGCTGACTCCACCATGGAGGCGGAATATGTCGCCGCCTCCGACGCCTCAAAAGAGGGGGTATGGCTCAGGAACTACCTATTAGATTTGGGCATGATCCCGAGTTTGCCGAGGAGCATCACAATTTATTGTGATAACTCTGGTGCATTGGCAAATTCAAATGAACCGCGGTCTCACAGGGTAAGCAAACACATAGAAAGAAAATACCATATCATACGAGAAATCCTATCGAGGGGCGATGTGCAAATTAAGAAGATTGACACTGCTAACAATCTTGCTAATCCATTTACAAAGAGCTTGCCGCAGAAAGTTTACGAAAGACATATTCGTGAGTTGGGTATGAGTTTGATGCCGACCACTGACAGTGGTTAAAGAGACAGCAGACTAGATAGACGGATTGTATACTCTGTAATAGCTTAGTTATGCTTTGAGTATAAGTGAGAGATTGATGGGTTTTGTATACTGAAAGCATTTATTATAATGAGTATACAACGGTTTATTTCTCCCATCTGTTAACAATCTTACATGTATGAACAATCGTATCCTCTTGTCTCACCGATAGGGACGATCATACGGCGTGTTGTAGATTGCAGAAGACAGTATGATCACTTGACCTAGTGAGACATAAACCTGATCACAACCGAGATAGTGTATGAGGATACGTCTGTTCGGATGGCTGCGACATTGTCGGAATAAGTAATCTGTCTTGGTTACTTGACGTGCTGGTACGCAGTGGTGGTGTATTGATGGACCGCAATGAGATATGTTCGTCTGTCTGACATCAGCGAATACAAGATCTCAATATTGATTGAGTCCAAACCCTAATGAAGGTTCAGGGGTTTGCACGGGTTGACTGTTGCTTTGACTTGCCTTGGTGGAGAGCTTGAGTAACGTGCTCGTATATCCGCATATTGGGTAACAGCGATTCATGTGGTACCGCCTGAGACTGGGTTTAGGTAACCATATCCAAGTAATAGGATGGGGACATTCCCTGAGGAGCTCAATAACATTCATCGTGCCAAAGTCCTGCAGGCTGATTAATTTCAGGCACGAATGATTAGGATTGATTGGTACTACTCAGGAATTATAAGATATTAATTAATTTTAGTTAGAGCTTGTCAGAGGCTCCGATTAATTAATGAATGTCCGGTAACCTTAAATATGGGGATTCTCAATTAATGCAGCCCGTTCTCATAACGTGGTAATAAAGGGGTAGGTCAGTATTAATTCTGTGGTGAAAAAGAATTAATATTAATTAATTAATTGTGTCCTGGGTTGTGGACATGGGAATTATTTAATTTATAGGCCCACTTTATTATTTGAATTAGGTCCCAGGTCTGGCCCAAGGAAAGTGTGCTGAATTGAGCCCAGGAGCCCACTAGGGTTTACAACCCTAGGTCTATAAATAGACAAGTCTCTCTCATAAGTTGTAACACAGTTGAAAAACTCTAAACCTAGAGAGAGAGAGGGGCGCCGTTTTTTGAGAGAAAAGAAGGAGGAGAATTTTTGAATTATGGTCCTGCTCAAAGCACAGATCTGTGGAATCCTCACCAGTAGCAGATCTGAACGCACCGGGAAATAGATCTGAAGATCTAATCTGGAGAACAACAGATTTCTTTTTCTTTCTTTTAATTTCGATTTTTATTCTAGAAATTAGATTTCTAATTTCTACTTCCGCAGATAAAAATCGAATTGCGTGGTTGAATTGAAGTTGGAAATTCAAACGCAAAAGATCGGATCAGACACTACGAAGTTACGGTATTCCCTCAATCCACAAATCTAAGTATTAAATTCATAGGAGCATGCTAGGGTTTATTGTATATTTAATTGTGCACAATATCCATAAATCGATCCGGTTCAAATCGGTTTTGGTGATTCGGTTCACGGGAAAACCCTACACCCCAAACTTCTTATTCGCATGCTGCTCATCCCAAAGCACTGAATCTATCTTTCGATATCGTGGTTTCATCCAGTTTAGCCCCCGGTATATTTCCTCCTTTATTTCATCATAATGCGATGGGTGCTCTTAAGGAAATCGCCTCGGATTTGGATGAGGTAAAACTCGACACGATTTTTAAGCAATACGACCTATCCGGTAGATTGAAGCCTATAGCTTCGGACAAGGACCAACACTCGCATTGACCTTTGTTAGGTGTTGATGTAGAAATCCCACCTTAATTTAATATTTTGATGTGTCAAATCTATATACCAAAGTCTAGGCCTTAGAGTTATTACCTCTTGTAATCATTGTATAGGATGATCGAGTTGTAATAGTCTAGGAGATGAGAACTGTCAAAACTGTGTAACAGTTTTGAGGAAGAATCCATTCAGATGTGATAACAATCAACCATAAAGGACGAAGAAAACAGAGCAGAGTAACGGTTAAGAAAAACTGCGCAGACAGTTTTTTCCTTCAAAGTTGAGCTGGATTGCTCTTTTGAACGCTTCACCACAGGGGTCTCTTACGATTAAGTTGGCTTCGTTTCCATTCACATTTTTGGCGCCATCTGTTTGAATGATCTAGGTTCCGTTTCTTTGCTCTTCGCAGCTTAAGTTAGCAATTTCTGTCTCAGACTCTTGCTGCAAACTTGTTGTGAAATCTACTATGAAATCCGCCAACACTTGCGATTTGATCATCGTGCGCGGTTGAAATTCCAACCCGTATCCCCCAAGCTCGACAGCCCACTTTAATAATCTCCCGGATAGACTGGGCTTGGAGAACACGGTCTGCAGGGAGTGCGCGGTTACCACCATTACCTTGTGTGCCTCAAAGTAGGGCCGCAACTTGCGTGAGGCCACCACAAGTGCCAGTGCGAGCTTCTCCAACGTCGTATACCTTGTTTCTGCGTCGACCGGTGGCTTGCTCGCATAGTGGACCAGTAGTTGTTTTCCCTTTTCTTCTTTAATGAAGACAGCCCCTAGCGCCTTTTCTGATACTGCGAGGTACAGCAACAATGATTCCCCGTTCTCGGGTTTGGAGAGTAGCGGAGAGTTGGTCAAATAGTGTTTGAATTCTTCAAGTGCCCTCGCACATTCCTCAGTCCACTTGAATTTCTTCCCCTTCCTCAAAGCTTGGAAGAAGTTATGTGTCTTTTCGGAATATCTTGAAATGATCGGCTAAGAGCCGCAAGTCTCCATGTCAGCCGATGCACTTCCTTGGGATTTCGTGGGTGTGCAATATCCGCGATTGCCTTAACTTGTGTTGGGTCAGCTTCGATTCCTCTCTTTGTTACAATGTAGCCCAAGAACTTTCCTGACGCAACTTCAAATGAGCATTTTGAGGGATTAAGCTTGCTTCATATTATATTTATTTAGGATGTTGAATGCTTCTTTGAGGTGCGCCACATGATCGTCGGCTTCCTTGGACTTCACAAGCATATCATCTATGTATACCTCCATAGTTTTGCCAATGAGAGGCTCGAACATCTTGTTTCCTAATCTCTGGTAAGTCGAATCAGCATTCTTTAAGCCGAAAGGCATGACCTTGTAGCAATATATCCCCTTGTTGGTCATGAACGCTGTCTTCTCTTGGTCGTCTGGGTGCATTTGTATCTGGTGATACCCCGAAAAGTTATCCATGAAACTTAAGAGCTCGTGCCCAGAGGTTGCGTTCACGATGCTATCAATATGTGGGAGAAGATAAGGATCCTTGGGGCACGCCTTGTTTAAGTCTGTAAAATGTACGCACACCCTATTTTTTCCAATTTTCTTTTTGACGACCACCACGTTGGACAGCCAGTATGGGTACTTGACCTCTCTTATGGCTCCGGTATCTAGGAGCTTTTGCACCTCTTCGTTGATTGCATTGTTCTTTTTAGGTGCGAAGCGCCTTCTCCGCTGTTGAATCGGTCTTTGTTGGGGATCTGCTTGCAGCCGATGTACCATGACCTTGGAATCTATGTCTGTCATGTCGTTGTGGGACCAGGGAAATGTTTTTTGTCTTTGCATCAGAAATTGAATTAGGTCACTGCGCACGCTGGGTGCCAAGTCCGCTCCGATGAAGGTAACACGCCTGGGATCTTCATGTAGGCTCACTTCTTCAAGTTCCTCCACAACCTGCGCCTTGTTGGGGGGTGATGATTCTGAGCTTTCTTGGCTGCACACGGACTTGAAACCTGAGTAGTAACATTCCCTTGAGGTGTTCTATTCGCCTTTGATTGTTTGTATCCCCCAGCGAGTAGGGAACTTTACTACTTGATGGTAGGTAGACGGCACAACCTTCAAGGTGATCGTTCCCTTAGTAACTTGTTTCTCCCCGCTGAACCCTATCAAGGTTGTGACCTCTAGTACAATCTTCTCTTCAAGTATCTTCATATCACGTAGGGTTCTTAGGAACAAGATATTAGCAGAGCTTCCATTATCCACGAGGGTTCTTTTCACCAGGCAGTTCGATATAAGCATGGAAATCACAAGCATGTCATGGTGTGGATGGTGCAATCGCATTGACTCATCAATGTTGAACTCAGGGGTTCAAGTTCAGGGTTCTTCCTGGGAATGGAGTTGTCCTCCTTTGTTATGCGCCGCATCTTTTTTTTCTGAGGAGGGGGTTACTCCACTTATCTCCGACCCCCCGATAATAACGTTAACAGTCCTTTCCGGCACGGGTGATTTTGGTCTATCTTCTTTTTTCTTGTCCTGACCTTCCCTTGTCCAGGTCTTCTTTCCTCTCTCGGTGAGGTATTCCTTCAACAGACCCTTCTTGAGTAATTCAATTATTTCTAGCCTCAGGGCCCGGCAATCTTCAGTGAGGTGACTGTGGTCTCCGTGGAACTCGTAATACTTCTTCGGGTCCCTCATTGCTGGTTCTGCTTTCATCTTTTTTGGCCATCTAACTTCTTTCGGCATCTTTTTGAGAACTGAGTTCACCAAACTGTTTTCATCGATCTTCAAGTTGTAATCTGGTATGTGAGGCGCCTGTGTAGGTGCGACTGCGTAAGCATGGTGTGGCCGGTTATAAGGGTGCGACCTGCTTGATCGCCTTTTGCTTGTTTCGGGCCGCCAGCTCTCGCGATAGGAGGGAGGCCTTCTATCGTCCTTTGCGGGTGTCTTTTCGAAGAGTGCTCGCCTCAACTTTTTATAGGGCTCATCCTCTTCTAATTTGATCAAAGCCCATGCTCTGTTCGTTGCATCGTTCAAGCTGCTGCACGGGTGGATTGACAACTCCATGTAGAGGTGGGAATCGATGTCCAGCCCTTTCTTGAAAGCTCGGAGGGCAGTATCTGCGGGACAATTAGGCACAACAACAAGCTCCTTGTTGAACCTTGACAGGTAGGAACGCAAGGTCTCTTTTGGCCCCTGCACCACGGAATACTTATCATCTGGGTGTTTGTCAAGGTGACTGCTGCTGGAATACTGTCTTCGGAATAGTTGATGTAATTCGGCAAACAACCCAATTTTTTCTTGAGGCAAATTTACGAACCACTGAAGGGCTGATCCTGTTAGGCTCGATCCGAAATTCTTACAAATGCATGACTCTCGCAGGTAGGATGGAATGGATGCCGCAAACATCTTTTGCTTATATAGCGCAATGTGAGTCTCCGGATCTATTATCCCGTCGTAGAGCGTGAACATTGGTTGGGCAGATCTTGCCGGTATTTCTACCTCAGCTATCTCCTGGGTGAAGGGTGACTCGGCGTAGCTATCCCTTGGTATAAGTTTTTCCAGCGCCGTTATCCCTGGTACTTTTGCCAGGAGCGAGTTGTACTCCTCCATCTTCTTCTCTATTCGCGCCTCCATAGCTCTGAGGGCTCGTGCCATAGCCTCTGTGGCATCGTTCTGTTGGCCGACTCCATCCCTTAGGTTCTCTTTTACGGTCTTAGGAGCATCTCCGGACCCTTGAGGGGTGCGCAGTACGTCACCCAGGGTAGTCTCAAAGATATCTTTCAAGTTCTGCGGGCGGAGTGGATGCGGTCCACCCGATCCGCCTATCTCCTGTATTATGGGTTATTTGCTCCCTTGTGGATAAGGCTAAGGCTTCTGTCGGAGTGCTAAGTTTTCTTCTTGCAATTTGCAGTACGATCTCATGATGCCCTCGATCTTTTTGTTAGACGCATCCAGCTGTTTCTGGAACAATTTCTGTTGCTCCGCCAACTTTGCAGCCGCTGTATCTGCTGGGACCGTCATTGTCGCGCCTAGAGGATCAGCAGGCACTATGGTCTCTTTCGGTGGGACGTTCTTCGGGGTATTGTCCTTCTCGCTCCCTGATGTGGACATACTTCCAACAACTTTCCCTGCAAGATAACGGTTATAGTTCCAAAGGCCCCACGGTGGGTGTCAAAATGTTGAGGTTTGATTTCGTATGGATACGAGGGCCCAGGAATCGATAGAGAATAGGGTAGGAAATAATACGAGAAAAGTAAGATAAAGACGATAATAAAAATAAATTATATGTAAACGATAAACAAAGTAGGACATAAACTGTAATTCTTTCGATATAAGAATGTTCATGGTGCGCAGAGCAAGTTGAGCAGCGTTACAGCTAAGCCAAAATAAGCATTCTACAAGAGTTGAATGTTGAATGAATGTGTGTGTGAAATGGGGTTGACTGCCCCTATTTATAGATCATAGGGGAGCCGTTTACAAGAGATAGACCTAGCCGCTAGGGTTTCCTTGAGTTTAGGAGCTGTTGGAGCCACCTCCATGAGGATAGGGGTCCGGTGCAACCGTTCACGCCTTATCAGGAACTGCTAAGGCTTATCATTAAGTTGATCCATTCAGGGTCTCGATCGCGCACCTTGTTTGGCCGTTCAGGGTGTGCGAGATGTCGTTTTGAGGTGCGCGGCCCTCCTTTGCCGCTTGTATGCCTTAGCTGCGTCTTGTGTATTCAAACGTACCTTCTGGGAACACCTTATAAGCCTTGACTGCAAGCTTCACATGTGCAGCTCCCCGGAGCTACGCATGTGCTCTCAGCTCCACACTTTGATTGTTTAGACTGGGAACGAGGTGTGCACCTGGTCAATCCAGGTCAGGGCAGGTCCGTTTAGGCCACGGCCCCAACAACTAGTACAACTCAAATGCCTTGTATAATTAGTGTTGAATTCAATATGTCATTTTACAATAAATGAAGCCTTATTTATAGAGGCTGAATACAATAAATGCGACTTTTGATGAAAGACTGTAACTCTTCAGCTGAGACGAAGGTTCGAATGATCGCGTCTCTTCGACCGAGCTGCATTTATCACACCTTGGGAAATTCTTCATCTTTGATTTAATATTTTGACCGAAGAGCTTCCCTAAAAGTATTCACTTTGCATTCTTGGGCTTCGTCCTTGAGTTTCTTTTTTATGGACTCGGAAATGGGCTTGCTCATTTCAGTGTCACAATAAACCATAATTATAAGATTAGTGTGATATTATAAGATGATGAACGTGCAAACATGCGAGGTCTGATATAAACACACTTGATACTCGGATAAAGCAATGGTAATAATGTTTTGAGTATAAGTGGGAGATTGTTGGGATTGTATACTAAAAGCATTTATGATTAAGTGTGTTCGTTTGATACACTGGTCTTCATAAATGTGTTACATCAACATAGTCGTTATTTGATATAACAAACTTACGATACGAACTATAATATCCTATTATCTCACCTATAGGGATGATCATATGGTGTGAAGAAGATCACAGAGGATCATATGAATTGTTTGACCTAGCAAGATATAAATAGTATCACGGCTGAGATAGTTCCTAGATAGATTGTCAGTTTAAGTTGCGACACATTAGTATATAAGTGAGCTTATCCTAGCTACTTGATGTGTCGGTACATCTTTATGTACTGATGGGATCAACAGTGAGATGTGTCATTCTTATTGACATATGAGTGAGCCAGATCTCTAGATACTTTTTATGATCTTAAACCTAATGAAAGGCTAAGGGGCATACACAAGTTGACCACACTTTGACTTGCTATGGTGGCGAGTCTTACATGTACTCTTATAAATGCATCTTTGGTGTGGCGGTTTGTGTGTGGCCTGTTTAAGCTGGACATGTAGGTAATCATATCCGTTTTAAGATGGGGACATTCCCTGAGGAGCTCACAAGGTTCATTATGCTACACCCTGCAGGTTGAATTATTAATTCAGGCATAATGAAAAGGAGTGAGTGGTACTACTCAAGAAATATGAGATTAATTAATTGTAGTTGGTTATCATAATTCATAAGCCAAATTAATTAATGAATGTCCGGAACCTTAAAAATTTGGATCATTCAAGTTAAATGCAATCCATTCCATATAACGTAGTAATAAAGGGGTGAGTCAACGTTGATTTCTTTGGTGAAAGCAAATTAATGTTTTATTAATTAATTATATTATGGGTTGGACATGGAGAATTAAGTGATAAGGCGACCCACTTTATTATTTGCATTTGGTCCTTGGTCTGGCCCACAAACAGCTCAAAGCCCATTAGTATTAGGGTTTGCAAACCCTAATATAATATAAACCACTTCTCTCTATCATATCAAATAGAACAAACACAATATTCAGTATGACAAAACAGAATTGAGAGAAAATGGCGAGAGGGGCAACAACTAATCAATAAGAAGAATTGATCGACTTCTTCGATTTTTTTATTCAACTCGGTAGCGCATCCTCGCCAGATTTTCTATGAATAAGGGAACTGATTAGATGATCGGATTTATAGGAACACAATAGCATTGATTCGATCCCACATCCAAATCTACTCCATTATCGTCATCTCCTATCCAGATATAGAAATCAGAAGCTGGAGTTCAGGTATTCCGTGAATCAATCCTCTACAATTAATTTTATAGGATCATGTATAGGTTCGCTTGGTTTATTTAATTTGTATTTATTTTTATACCCTAAGAACGATCATTGGCAAAGTAAATTAAAGTGACAACTCATGTGTCTATTGTAGACTCAAATCCTACACCAGAGGTCTGGACGGGTGAGCTAGTGGACTAGTAAACATTGTCATCTAACAGCTAGTGATAGAACACGAGACCATCCTATAACTAAGGCTCATTGAATTTCTAGACCACTGTCTGAGGAGACGATGTAGGACTTGTTGCCCGAGCCTCTACAAATCCTTCGCTCTTTACTGCTTTTTACTTTTATACAAGAATTTTGAAACTCAATGCATTCTAGTGTTGAAGTGTGATAGGTTTTGTATGCTGAAAGCATTTATTACAATGAGTATACAACGGTTTATTTCTCCTATCTGTTAACAATCTTACATGTATGAACAATGGTATCCTCTTGTCTCACCGATAGGGACGACCATACGGCGTGTTGTAGATCGCGGAAGACAGTATGATCACTTGACCTAGTGAGACATAAACCTGATCACAGTCGAGACAGCGTATGAGGATACGTCTGTCCGGATGGCTGCAGCGGAATAAGTAGTCTGTCTTGGTTACTTGACATGCTAGTACGCAGAGGTGGCGTATTGATGGACCGCAGTGAGATGTATTCGTCTGTCTGACATCAACGAATACAAGATCTCGTTATATTGATTGAGTCCAAACCCTAATGAAGGTTCAGGGGTTTGCACGGTTTGACTGTTGCTTTGACTTGCCATGGTGGAGAGCCTAACTAACGTGCTAGTATATCCGCATCTTGGGTAACAGCAGTTCGTGTAGTACCGCCTGAGACTGGGTTTAGGTAACCATATCCGAGTGATAGGATGGGGACATTCCCTGAGGAGCTCAATAACATTCATCGTGCCAAAGTCTTGCAGGCTGATTAAGTTCAGGCACGAGTGATAAGGTTTGAGTGGTACTACTCAGGAATTATAAGATATTAATTAATTGTAGTTAGAGCTTGTCAGAGGCTCCGATTAATTAATGGATGTCCGGTAACCTTAAATATGGGGATTCTCAATTAATGCAGCCCGTTCTCATAACATGGTAATAAAGGGGTAGGTCAGTATTAATTCTGTGGTGAAAAAGAATTAATATTAATTAATTAATTGTGTCCTGGGTTGTGGACATGGGAATTAATTAATTATAGGCCCACTTTATTATTTGCATTAGGTCCCAGGACTGGCCCAATTAAACATGCTGAAAAAAGGGCCCAGTAGCCCATTAGGGATAAAACTCTGGGTTTATAAATAGACCATTCTCTCTGGAAACCCTAGCCACTATTGAACTCATTCAAATCAGTGAAACCCTAGAGGCAGAGAGAGAGTGGGCGGCGCCTGTAGAGGGGAGAAGAAGGATTTTTCTGCTCCGGCCTACAACACATATCTGTGGAATCCTCACCAGTAGCAGATCTGAGCAGCATTGTGACACAGCCCTGAAGATCTAATATGGAGAACAGATTTCTCTTTTATTCTCTCTTTGTTTTTTGATTTTTTCTAAGAAATTAGATTACTAATTTATGCTTCCGCAGATTAAATCGAATCGCGTGGTTGAATTGAGTTTTGGAATTCAAACGCGAAAGATCTGTTCAGACTCGACGGATTTACGGTAAACCCTAAATCCACAAATCAATGTATTAAATGCATAGGAACATGCTAGGGTTTTGTGAATTTTAATTATGTGCAATAATCATAAATCGATCCGATTCAAATTGGTTTTGGTGATTCGGTTCACGAAAAAACCCTACAAAGTGTACTTGAACTGAACCTAAAAGTCCAACTCGCTAAAAAATTATTTTTCAAGAACACAAACTGGTCAAGAATCACCAGATTGCGAATGCAAGTTTGCTCTTAAAATTTCCGTTGTGCATCATACTCACTCTGATTTCGAAAGTATCATAGTAGATCGATCTTTACAAACGAAACTGCTTAAATTCGACAAGGACCAAATTCATTTCTTTGGACTCCTTTTCTAATTTACCAAAGTATAAAAAGATTGTCTTGGGTTTACACTACATTCAAGAATACTAGTTAAGCCGTTGATATTTTTAATCATATGCAATTGAGAAGTTTTTTCAAGGCAATATTTGAACAACATAAGTAATTATTATTAGTGAAAAATATTTTAAATACCCAAAACCATTAAATACATAATAAAAATACCTAAAACATTAAACACATTCAAGAAATATCCATTTTTGACTTTTTTGACACCAACAATCACATCACCAAATTTTTTAATAATTTTTAAGTGTTAATATAAAATTATACTCTATATATTAATATATATATATATATATATATATTTATATATATATATATGCATGGGTCGGTGGTGTGTGTGTGCATGGTCGGTGTGGTGTGTGTGGTGGAGGATGTAGGGAGTGGGTTGGTGGGGGAGTCCGCGGGGTCGGTGGCTGCTCACTTCAAATTATTTATTTATTTATTTATTTTAATTCTTGGTTGGTTTTGGGGTCGGTGCCGGTGCCCGAAGGCACCGACCATCGACCTACTCTCATGATTTTTTTTAAATTTATTTTGTGGGTCGGTGTCAGGATCGATGTGGGTGGCCGGACACAGACTCGACACCGACCTTCTCTCTCCTAAAAACAAAATTCTGAAAAATATCAGAATGTGCTGTGGATATTTTGTTGATAAATATAATATTTTGGGTATTTTCATAATGCATATAGTGAAAAATGGGTATTAATAAATTCCACTCTAATTATTATATCTTAAAATCATTTTATACAATTATTTGCAATAAAAAATTATTTATCTAAATAATAATATCAGCATACTTAGTTCCAATTCGAGCTAAGCTATTAGTTACACAATTTACACTCTTAAACATATATCGAATATTCATCAAGTAAATTCTTTAATTCTAAAACTCTTTACAAAGAGTTAAAAATACAATATAAATCAACATCCAAACACTGGAAAATATTCACAATCCAGAAAAAAAAAAATGTGATTGAATTTGGGATTTGATCTATTCTGGAACCCTAATGTTGGCCAGCAACTTCGTTCTTGCATTCAAAACTTGAGAGAAGAGATTGTTGGCTTTCTCATCAATTCCTTGCATCAATTTCTCCATCTCCTTCAATCTCCGCTTCAATTCCTCCACAGCTGCACAATCATTCACCGCTTTCACCTCTTCCACAGCAATCCCCTGCAAACCCATCAACTCCTTGCAGAATCTCGAATCCACATCCTTCAACACTGAATCACCATCAACGCCACCTAAAATTTCCCTAATTTGCATGTACGGCTTCGCATCGCCGCTCAATCCCGCCACCACGAAGCCCAGCGCCAGTAATCCGAGTTTCCTCGATAAAGTTAAGGCTTCGATAAGCACGCTCTCCGCTCGGGAGCAGTGCCCGCCATCTCCCATCGCGATCGGCCTCCGGAGCTTCAATTTCTCTACCGGTAACCTGTTGAGGCGGTGGTGGGCGGCGGCGGAGTTCCTGAGGGCGTGGAGAAGACGCATCTTGGCTTGGTTGAGATGAGAGAGGGACGAGGTAACGGCGTTGATGAGGCCGAGTAGGTGCGAAGTGAAGCTGAGGTAGTGGTCGGTGAGGGTAGCCCCCCACTGCCTCATCGGGCAATCGACCTCCACCGCCAGCTTCGCGAAGGCGGCGTTGGTGGTGTGTATCAGCTCGAAACATCTGTTGAATCCGGCGAGGGACACGAGCGGCGACGAGTCCGGGTCGGGTTTGTGCAAGATTGCGGCGACGGATTCCGAGATCCTTGATCGGAAACCGGCCAGAGACGCATCGGACTTGGCGGAGGGGAACTTGAGGGAACGGCCTAGCTTTTCCACTAAGAGCACCATTGTTGAAACTTTTTGCGGGCGTGTGGTGAGGGGGGTTGTACGTATCGCATATATATATGTACCCGAGAAATGGTGGAAAGTGGAATGGATTGGAAATGGAAAACCGGTGGAATCCAAGGAGATGGTGTGACGCAAAAGGTATGTCTGGTCAGTCAAAACCGTGTGAATTTTGCATTTTGCTAAGTCGGATAGCCGATGGGTCGGACTTATTTCCTAAATAGTTCAAGTTTATCTATTTAAGATTTTTTAATTAAATAAAATTATTATTTAAAATTAAACTATAATTTAGATAAATGATATATTGAATAAATAAATTAGTTTCCAAATAATAAATTTTGATAATGAAGTTATATATATCTTAAAAGAGATTATTATACTCCATGTGAGTGATAGTGAGATGAATATTTTATTAATGAGTGTAAAATATTTACTATTTTAAGAAACCTGATTAATATTGTGGGATATACAAAAAAGTAAATATGAATAATTTAATCGAGACAAAGGAGTAGATAATAAAAGGGATGTTCAATTTGATTGATTTGGGAAAACTAATTTGAAATGTCCGATTTAAAAAAATCTCAAACTAAATAATTGATTTGATCGATAGTTTAAAGGGTGAAATCGTCCGTTTACATAAAATATAATATTATTAATTAAGGTTTTTTTTTAAAAACTAAAATAGCAATTATAATAATATATATATCCAATATCTATATACTTTTAAATTGCACCTTCATAAATCAAACATTTCTATTTTCTTTCTTGAAGTTGCAACCTTGCTTATTTTTATTTATTTTTAATTTATAGTTAATACTCAAGTAAAATGTATTTATATCAGTCTTATCTTTGTATCATTCTTTATATTAGTATTCAAAACGATGAAAATTGAATTTTGTTTCATTCTTTATATTAGTATTCAAAACGATGAAAATTGAATAATTATTTAACTGGTTTAATTACAAAGTTTTCAAACCATAACTTTTAATTTAATCAATACTTAAATGAAATCGAATGGTGCTTACCTCTAGATAATAATAGGTCCTTTTCAAATTATAATAAACTATGCTTACTAAACAAAAGCTGGCCTGATTCATCCTATTCGCACACTTAATTATTGCTTCATTGCATACGCATCTTAATCTGCCTACAGTTGCTGGTGTACGGTGCTTGCTTTACACGCCATTTCTCACTCCTAAAGCGTGTTCGAAGAAACGACATTTGCTTTTGGATAACAATCACTCTTCTCAACCAATTTATTACAACGTGTTTATATTTTTTTATTATTATTACATGTATTTTTTTCCACGTTTTTTGTGTTTTAATTCTGACTAGTTTTAAAAAAAGGCGATCGTTTCTTTTTTCTATATTCGAGTTGCAATGTTTCTTGATTGAGTGATCTTTGGGTGGATCAAGAACTGTTTTATGAAAAGGGTTATTAGTATTTGCATTTTAATTAGCATAGTTGGATTATTATGGGATAAATGGATTTAAAATACCCTAATTTTATAAGAATCTTTATTTTGACTATATTTTTTAATTCTTGTATTAATAATACATATGAACATTGCAAGTGATGTCATTTTTAGACAATGCATACAAGGTGCAAGCACACAGTTTTGACTATAATATCAGATAAACTATAACAGAATTGAACTATGAAAAAAATAAATAATTGTAAAAATTAAACCTAAATTTACTATTAGATTTTGAGAAAAATTAAAAACCAAAAGAATTATAAAGCTCCTAGATCATGTTAACGTAATCATGTAAGGAAGATTTACTCGAATTAAAAAAAAACATAAACTAAGAGAATTAAAAAAGTTAGAATTGTGAGCCGACATTATAGATGATAATGAATCAAGCAGGACCTAGTTTGAGTTCAACAAAATTAACGCTCAAGGATTTAGCTGATCAGAATTTTTAAAATGGAGCTTGTTTTTCTTTTAATTTTTAAATTTTCAAAAAAAAAAAAAAAACAAAACAAAACTAAGATATTTATGAATTAAATGTAATTAATTAATAAGTTTATGGACAAAAATTTATATTATATTAAGCTTGATAAGGTTGCAAGCCTAGTTTAACTCGAATTCAGTAAGGCTCGCAAGCTTATGGGATCGAGACCCCTAAAACTCAACAAATAATTTAAGCTCAGGGTTAACTTAATTAGCCGCTAGGCATGGGTTTTATTCTGCCCCTCCTGATATGGAATTGATTTTTATTAGCTTACTAGTCAGCTTAAGGATGATGACGCTGGGCAACATTTACCAACTTGTTTTAAAAGATTCTAGAAATTAGCGAAGATAATGTGTGGAGCATCAAACATTTCAACTAGGGAAGGTCTTAGGTTAGGTACGTCTAAATGGTTCAAGTGAGTTTTATACATTAACCCAACCCAAACCCATTCAATACCCTAGTTAACGATTAATAAACCCTATTTGGGATGGATAAACTTATTTGAATATGAATAAAACCTACCTAAGCCATTTAGGCGTGCCTAACGCAAGTTTTTGTCTTTCAACTAAGAGTGAATCTTCTAGAAATAACATAATATTGTATCGACACATGCTAAGCATTCATAAACCAACATATAAGAATGATGATTTTAAATAAAAAAAAATCTCTTTTTTTTCTCTCTCTTTATAGTCTTTAGTTAAAATAAAATAAAATAAAATAGTAATTATTTTCATTGATGTGTTTATCCTTAACAGCGCACTTAAATGCCTAAAGTTAAACTAAAGCCATGATGTTATACAGTCTATTCTTCTTTACTTGACGGTTTTTTTTTTAAGAGAAGATTTAATCTTAAAAAATTTCGTTGTGAGATTTTGATCGTCGTGTTTAGGGATGTCAATCGGGCCAACCCGTCGGATTTTGGGCCAGCTCTATTGGGCTGTGAGTTAATCGGTCCGGGTTAAATCGGGCTGAAATTTTTTCGGGCTAAAAAATCTTGACCCTAACCCATCGATTTTCGGGCTAGCCCGTCGGGCCAATGAATTTGTTAATTATTTTTTATTTTTAATATATTTTCATTATTTTAATATTTTAAATGTTGAAAAATAAGCAAAATATTATTTATCTCTTATAAAAATGCAAAACGCATCACAAATTTGTATACAATGATAAATTTATCTATTAAAAATAATATTATTTTTTTATTTAACAATATTTGAATGCATTTAACTTCATAAATAAATAAAGTTAACTATGTATTGAATACTATTTGAACTAAATACAATTATGTAACTTAAAACTTAATTAATAAATATCATTTTAAATATTAGAAGTAGATTTTAGTATTATAATTATGAAAAATATATTAATAAAAATAATAATTGGGTTAATCGGGCTAACCCGTCGAGTTTCGGGTTCAACCCTATCGAGTCTCGGGTTATACGGTCCCGGCTAATTGGGCTAAATTTTTTTCGGGTCAAAATATATGCCGTATTTTGGCTCGGGTTAATCGGACCAACCCACGAATTTCGGGCTAAATTGACATCCCTAGTCGTGTTGTGTGGTATCTCACCAAACAATTTTTCTTTATTAGTTCACACTTTTATTTCTTTTTTAATATAATTTGTCATCAAAATACTATAATAAATGAGTTTGAAATGGTATTGAGCCCATGTATATTGGACCATACCAAAGGCTTGTTTTATCTACCCATCAAAATCCACGATATTATTATCATTCACACATATTCTCAACATATCTTACATTGATGAATTGTTTCATCCTCATATACTCCCTCCGTCCCATGAAATTAATCTCATTTGTCTATTTGGTCTGTCCCATCTATTAGTCCCATTTTCTAAAATGACAAACTTTTTTACACTCATCAAAAAAATATTAATTCCACTACACTCACTAATATTGATTATCGTGCCAAAAACAAATGGGACTAAATTACATGGGACGGAGGGAGTACATTATAAGTTATAAATATGTCATTACCTATAATCTTAAATAAAGGCTATCTCAGCTGTTGTAATTATTAATGTTGGATTAGGCCTAGCAGCCCAACCAAGATCAAATTATTAAGTCAAAGCTCATATCAAGATTTATTATGTGAAAAATATTTTAAATACCCCAAACCACTAAACACATTATAAAAATACCCAAAACATTAAATATATTCAAGAAATACCCATTTTAGACTTTTTTGACATTTGGATTTGATTTTTTTATTATGATGATGAAATCATTACTAACAATCACATCACCAAATTTTTTAATAATTTATAAGTTTTAATATAAAAATATATATATTAATATATATATATATATATATATATATATATATGAGTGAATAAAATATATATATAATTAGGGGGAGTGTGTCTGTGGGGAGGGGTGGGGGGAAATTGAAGAGGGAAGTGGGTCGGTGGCGGAAGGCACCAACCATCGATTCACTTTGATGAACTTTTTTTTATTTAAATTGTGGCCGGTGTCGGGTCGGTGTCAAGCCATGACACATACCCGGCACCGACCTTCTCTCTCCTCAATAAAATTATATTTTAATTAAAAAGCTTCAATCAGCTTCATTTTTTAAAAAAAAATATATACCAATTTTCTGAAAAAAGTGTCAGAATGGTGCGGTGAACATTTTTTGAATGTATATAATATTTTGGGTATTTTCATAATATATATAGTGAAAATGGTTAATAATAAATTTCACTTACTTATTATTGAAGTCCAATTAATCAAGACCCGAAAATCAAATTAATATGATAGTCCATTTTGTGGAGGCCTGGTCAACTAATCAAAGAAGACTCAATCAAATGTAGAGATCCAGCCAACACAAAGATCAACTAAATAGAGAATTATCCGCCATCACCCATATATTTTAGGAAAAGCTATTAGGGTTTTGACTTAAAGTTTTAGCGTCGTTGTCGGGGACTTAATATAGGATTCGAGTCAACAATAGACAACGCGAATTGCCACTTTAACTTGCCAAGAATCGTTCTTAGGATATCGAAAATAAATATAAATTAAATAAATCAGGCGAACCTAAGCATGCTCCTACAAAATTAATTGTAATAGATGGATTCTTGGAATACCTCAACTCCTGCAGATTGAATACGGCGGTAGATCGTTGATGGTGTTCCTACAGATATGATCTTCTGATCTGTTCCCTTGCTCAATCCGGAAATCTGGTGAGGATACGCTACCGGGTCTACAACCGCCCACTCTCTCTCAATCTCTCTAGGGTTTCTGATTTGAAACTTCAAAAACTTATGTGGGAAAATGAGAGATTTATCTATTTATACAGATCTGAAGAATGGGCTATTAGGGTTTAATAAACCCTAATGGGCTCTGAGCAATGTTGGGCCAGACCATGGATCAAATGCAAATAATAAAGTGGGCCTCCTATTAATTAATTCCATGTTCAACCCAGAACATAATTAATTAAGGCCAAAACATCAAATCTAGTACCAACTATCCGCCTTTTTTCAATTCTAGTACGAACTATACCTATTCTCTAATTTATGTCCAAACTTTCAAAAATCATTCAAATCTAGTCTGTAAAATTTTTCCGGCAACGGAAAGTTGACTGGGCAACCGGAAATCCTAGTCATATTTAAAAAGAAAATCAATTAATTCCACATCATAATAATAAATTCCAACTCATAATAAATAATAATTATTTTATATATCATATTATTAAAACAAATAAAGAAAATCAATTAAATCCCTCTTCCAAAATAAAAAACGTTCGTTCCCATTCGTTCGTCCCCCTCCTCCCTCTTTCCGTTCGTTCTAAGACCCAACCCCAGCCCCAAGCGTAGCGGCGACGGAGGCGGCGGCGAAGAACCCTGAACCAGGCGCGGCGGCGGACGGCTGAAGAATTGACGGACAACTGATGAGCAGAATCTGATTCTTCTCTCTCTCTCTCAATTCACACTAACTTCATCTCTCTCTCTCTCAATTCGATCGGTTATGGCTTATGCTGCTCTTGCATCACTTGCACAAACTATAAACCTGATCAAGAACTATCGTCAAGATTCTGTTACCACACAACTAAACTATCAGATTTCATCCCTCCAAAAACACGTTACTTTCCTGCAAGAATCTCTCGAAGGTTTCCCAGATCGAGCCGGCAGAATCGAAGCAAGAATCAAGGACACAACACACCTTGCTGAAGATGTAATTGAATCTTTACTGTCTGAGGCATTGCTCAAGTCCACGGTCGGATCATCAAGATCCAAGTTCAAACGCAAGCTGAGGGGGAGATGGGAGCAGATTCAGTCACGCTACGCTTCACTCAAGTCCAAGACTGGATCATCAAAATCGAGACACGATTTTCTCGAGCTGAGAAAAGCAACCAAAGATGAGCAGAATTGACGGACGTCCGCCGCCGCGCCTGGTCTTCGCCGCCACCTCCGTCGCTGCTACGCCTGGGGCTGGGGTTGGGTCTTAGAACGAACGGAAAGAGGGAGGAGGGGGACGAACGAATGGGAAGAAGGAAATGGGAAGAACGATTTTGATTTTGGAAGAAGGGTTTAATTGATTTTCTTTATTTGTTTTAATAATATGATTTATAAAATAATTATTATTTATTATGAGTTGGAATTTATTATTATGATGTGGAATTAATTGATTTTCTTTTTAAATATGATTAGGATTTCCGGTCGCCCAGTCAGCTTTTCGTTGCCGGAAAAATTTTACAGACTAGATTTGAATGATTTTTGAAAGTTTGGACATAAATTAGAGAATAGGTATAGTTCGTACTAGAATTGAAAAAAGGCGGATAGTTGGGACTAGATTTGATGTTTTGGCCATTAATTAATAAACATTAATTCATGCCACCAGAGAATTAATGCTGACCTACCCCTTTATTACCACGTTATTAGGAACGGGTTGCATTGACTTGGTTAATCCTCATATTTAAGGTTTCAGACATTCATTAATTAATTCAGCGTGTGACAATTAGCTGTAATTAATTAATCTCTTATTATTCTTGAGTAGTACCACTCAACCCTTATCGCTTATTCTTGAATCAATGATTCAGCCTGCAGGACTTAGCATAACGAACCTCGTGAGCTTCCCAGGGAATGTCACCATCCTGAAACGGATATGGTTATCTAAATCCAGCCTGAGGAAACCCCACACAAACTGCCATCACCCAAGATGAAGATATATGAGTACATGTAAGACTCTCCACCATAGCAAGTCAAAGTGACAGTCAACCCATGTGTGCCCCTCAGCTTTTAATAGACTTTAGATTCGTCCAAGTTACCGAGATCTTTACTCATTCATATGTCAAGTAGAATGGTTCATTTCACTGTTGATCCTATCAATACATTTAGATGTACCAGTCACACAAAGCAGTCAAGATAAACCACTTATGGACTTGTGTGCCGCAACCTAAACCGACAGTCAAACCAGAAACTGTCTCAGCTGTGATAACTATTTATATCTCGCTAGGTCGAACGATCTATACGATCTTCTGTGATCTCTTACACACCGTATGATCTCCCTATCGATGAGATAACTGGATGTGTTTGTTCGCATAGTATGATTGTTAATTCAGACATGAGTTGTTTATTGCAAGTCATTAATGATTACCAGTATATCAAACATAGCGTTTCCCAATATATCATCATAATGCTTTTATGTATACAATTCCAACGCTTAATTGAGTAGGTTGCTAGATATTAGTGAACTTTAGTTGCTTGTAGTCTAAGTGTTTGTTTAATTGTTTGTGTGATTTGAAATTTTGTTGGATTATTGATTGGAGCTTTTGGATTCTTGTAGGTGGTGTATGATTACGAGGTCCAAAGCTCGGGTCTTAAAAGCACAAAAGTGGAGAGAAAGAGTTGAAGGAATTGAGATCAACATGGAGGATCGAAGATATGAGATAGAAAGGATGGATGAACTCCAAAGGCAATTAGAAGAGATGAGGGAAGCTTTCAACGGAAGAAATGAGCCTAGGAGGCCTCTCCAAAATCTTTTCCGACCACAAGGAGAAAATGCCGTGGGAGGATTCTAGCTGGGGGTCAATGTGACACAATTCGAGATCAAGCCACAACTCGTGCAAATGATCCAAAACAATCAATATGGTGGCCATCCGACGGAAGATCCTAATGGCCATATCTCTCAGTTTTTAGAGATTATTGACACGATCAAGATAAACCAAGTGCCTCAAGACCACATAAGGATGAGAATTTTCTCATTCTCCCTACGTGACGGGGTGAGGCATTAGTTTGAAGGTTTAGACAAGAAGAATGTTGCCTCTTGGGATGAGCTGCGTGAAAAGTTCCTCTTCAAGTTTTTTCCACCGAGCCTTACTTTGAAGTGGAGTGCCGATATAAGCTCATTTGGTCAAAGGTACGATGAGCCACTATACAAGGCTTGGGATCGTTTCCAGGACTTGATCCGAAGGTGTCCAAGGTATGGTTTATCAGGAAGCCAACAAATATGCCAATTCTAGGGTGGTCTCAACTACGAGACCAAGGTGATGATGGATGCCTCGTCGGGGGGTTCATTCCTTGACCAAGAGGAGGATGAGGCTTGGAGAACTATTGAGAAGATGGCCGAAAATAGCTACCAATGGCCAAAAGAAAGAAAGGATATCGAACGGTAAAGGCGGTAGGAGATGTCAAGGAGAGTGATGAATTAAGGGAGCAAATCACCATGATGCAAAAAAATTGGATATGTTAACTACCTCTAGTGGGAGGAAGGATGAGTCGATGATGGTAAAGAGACAAGAGATGTACCCGGAGAATGTAAACTTCGTGAATCAACAAATGGGGTACAACAACAACCGTGGCCCCTACAATCCACCAGGTAATATGTACTATCACCCTTCCAACCACTTCCATCCCAATTTCTCCTATGCTAACCCAAACAACACCTTGAATCCTCCTATGCAATTGGAGAATGTTGGGGGTAGTTCACAAGGAGGATACATGGGAGGAGGAGGTAGTCGAAATGAGAATCACGAGGCAAGGAGAAATCCGAACGAGGAGATCGACAAGAGATTCGAGAAATATGATAGTATGCTAGCTGAGATACAAATCCAAATCTCTTTGATTGCCAAGCAATTAAGCGGGAAGCATCAAGCCAGTAAGTTTCCGAGTGATACGGAGGCTACCCAAAAGAAAAGCTGCAACGTTGTGAATGAAGGGCGAGGAGAGGAGGATCGAGTCTTGGTTATGACTCCTAAGGTGGAGAAAGTGGAGATTGATGAAGAACACGAGGTTGTGAAAGATGAATCAATTGAGAAAGTTGAAGGTGATGGAGTGAAGAAAAGTGTTACTTAAGAGGAGGAAGTTAAATTCTTTGACTATGTAAAGAAAGGTGACATTAAGATGCCACTTCCGAAGAAAATCCAACGTGTGCCTTTGTTGGATCAATTGATGGGTGACGAGTTTAAACCGGTGAGTGGTATGCATGAGGATGAGTCCATGGAAGATGATCTTAGTGATGGGTTTTGTATACTGAAAGCATTTATTACAATGAGTATACAACGGTTTATTTCTCCTATCTGTTAACAATCGTACATGTATGAACAATAGTATCCTCTTGTCTCACCGATAGGGACGATCATACGGCGTGTTGTAGATCGCAGAAGACAGTATGATCACTTGACCTAGTGAGACATAAACCTGATCACAGCCGAGACAGTGTATGAGGATACGTCTGTCCGGATGGCTGCGGCATTGTCGGAATAAGTAGTCTGTCTTGGTTACTTGACATGCTGGTACGCAGAGGTGGCGTATTGATGGACCGCAGTGAGATATATTCATCTGTCTGACATCAGCGAATAAAAGATCTCGCTATATTGATTGAGTCCAAACCCTAACAAAGGTTCAGGGGTTTGCACGGGTTGACTGTTGCTTTGACTTGCCATGGTGGAGAGCCTAAGTAACGTGCTCGTATATCCGCATCTTGGGTAACAGAAGTTCGTGTAGTACCGCCTGATACTGGACTTAGGAAACCATATCCGAGTAATAGGATAGGGACATTCCCTGAGGAGCTCAATAACATTCATCGTGCCAAAGTCCTGCAGGCTGATTAAGTTCAGGCACGAGTGATAAGATTTGAGTGGTACTACTCAGGAATTATAAGATATTAATTAATTGTAGTTAGAGCTTGTCAGAGGCTCCGATTAATTAATGGATGTCCGGTAACCTTAAATATGGGGATTCTCAATTAATGCAACCCGTTCTCATAACGTGGTAATAAAGGGGTAAGTCAGTATTAATTCTGTGGTGAAAAAGAATTAATATTAATTAATTAATTGTGTCCTGGGTTGTGGACATGGGAATTAATTAATTTATAGGCCCACTTCATTATTTGCATTAGGTCCCAGGTCTGGCCCAATAAGTGTGCTGAATTGAGCCCAGGAGCCCACTAGGGTTTTATAACCTTAGGTCTATAAATAGACCTCTCACTCTCTGAAACCCTAGCTACTTTCATAAGATTCAAAATCAGTTGAAACCCTAAGGAGAAAGAGAGAGGGGCGTCGATCCTGAAAGAGAGAGGGAGGAGAATTTCGATTCTGGTCCTGCTCAAGTCTTAGATCTACGGAGTCCTCACCAGTAGTAGATCTGACCAACACCGGGACACAGCCCTGAAGATCTGATCTGGAGAACAGAAATCCTATTTCTATCTTTTCTTTATTTTCGATTTTATTTAAGAAATTAGGGTTCTAATTTCTGATTCCGCAGATAAAATCGAATTGCGTGGTTGAATTGGAATTTGGAATTCAAATGCAAAAGATCGGATCAGACTCGACGGGATAACGGTAATTCCTCAATCCACGATATGTATTAAATTCATAGGAGCATGCTAGGGTTTTGTGAATTGTAATTATGTGCAATATCCATAAATCGATCCGGTTCAGTTTGGTTTTGGTGATTCGGTTCATGGAAAAACCCTACAATTGGTATCAGAGCGAGGTTTCTGATTTATGGCTCTGTTGTTCATAATTGAATTCAATATGCATGTATGGATTTATTGTTTATTGTGGATGTTTGGTTTTTGTTCCTCGTGGCAACCCGTTGATTCAGCCCGCGGTGGTTTATCCGTGTAGGGCTGAATTGTTTTTGTAAAATTACGAGAAAATCTGTGATTAGTGTAGATTTGAAAAATTGTAATAGAATAGTTTTCTGTAATATTTCAAATTATGTAATTGGACGGGTCTAGGACGAAGACGGAGCCGACGCAGGGCTAGCGGAGCACGACGGCGGGCGACAGCGGCAGGGCGGGCACAGGGCCTGCACGCGCGAGGCACGGCAGGGGTGCGGTGCGCGCACGTGCGTGAGCCCGCTGGGCGAGCGCGCGCGGCGGCGCAGGGCTGCGCTGGGCCGGCAGCGGCGGCTTCGGTCATCATCGGCTGCTGTTGTCCCGTCGCGGTGGCTTGTGTTTTTGCGGTTTGTACAATCCTGTGTAAACCCTAGGGTTTACATTAGGGTTAGGGCAAATCATCAGATCACAAAGGCGTAAAAATCCAAAAGATTTGGTGTATCCAGATTTGAAGGCCCTTGAAGATTTGGAAGATTTGAAAAGATTTGGATTTATCCAAATTAATTCAAAATTCAAATTTGTAATAGATAGATATTATTTTCTATTTTTGGGGCCACGAGGAATTTTTGTTTGCCTTAATTGTCCTCGTATGATATGTGATTTATTTATGTGCGCAATTTAAGCATGTGTAGATAATAGGAAAAGCATGTTTTACTGCTTTTATTATTTACAGTTTTTCCAAGCATGCTTATGTGATTAATTTCTTTTGTTGGATTATATTTTGGGAATTTTTGGGCTTGTTTTAATTACATGGAAAAATTTGGAAAATATAATAACAAAGAAATTATGTGTGCGCATAAAGAAACCTTTTAAAAGAAAAATACTAAGCTGATTTTTTTAATTAAAATCAATAGAGCTGTAAGTATATCTATCGTTCTAGTAAACGTCTACGAGTGTAGCTTACTAGTTCCCGGAGGTGCATGGGTACGGTTGTTGGGATTTTTAGACAAACAATTTAAATCATGTGAATAGTGGGAGGGCTTTGCGTAAACGTCTACGAGTGTAGCTTGCGTAGATCTCTTTTACAAGTATTCTAGGATTGATTTAAATTATAGATAACAAAAGCTTTAAGGGCTGTGCGGTATGGTTACGTGCCATGCTAAACTGTCTCTTTTGGCCGGAGTTAAATTTGTGGTTAATTGCTTAGAAGCATCTTAGAATATAATGCAAGAATTGCATCCCTGTTCTTGAGAGATGGCTTGGTCTAAGGTTTTCACTAATTTTTTTTTTTGAATAAGTTTTACATTAACTAAACTCACACACACACTCACACACCCAAATGTCCCCCTGGGAGCTCGAACCTGTGACCTCTCAGTCACAGGAAAGGTGTTTTAACCACTACACCCCGAGCGAAGGGACAAGGTTTTCACTAATTATTAATTTCTAGTGTCAAAAGCATCCTGACATGGTAGTGAAATTAAATGGATTGGGGCTTAAAACCCGCAGTTCTGGTTGAGGGTGACATCGTAAACGTCTACGAGTGTAGCTTGCGGTGGGAACTCTTGGGCAATTAGTAAAAAACATTTGTATTTGATTTATTAAAAGGTTTTCAATGCATTTGTTTTCGAAGTTCAATATGTATGTTCTTATTTAAGATTTCATTTGTTCTCAGATATGTCTATGTCTAATGTGATCAACATTCTCGCACTCTAACTGGTCCAAACTTCGTGGAATGGAAACGCAATCTTGAATACCTCCTGATTGCAGAAGAACATATGTTCGTTCTGCAAGTACTTCGTCCCGAAGTGCCAACTGCTGAATCCAGTTAGCTGGATATAGACTTTTATAACAAGTGGGAGAAATCGAACAATGTAGTCAAGTGCTACATGATGACCACTATGTCGAAAGTCTTGTAGCAGCAACATCAGCACCATAGGGATGCCTATGACATTATGCAAAGTCTGGAGGCGACCTATGGGGAAACTGATAGAGCCGTCAGGTTCAATCTCATGAGAGAAATCGTGAGTAAGAAAATGACTGATAGCACCTCAGTGAGAGAGCACGTAGTTACCATTACTCACCTCATGGATGAGCTAACTGTGCATGGTGGAGGTATCGACGTTGAGGCTAAGGTCGATATCATACTGAACTCTCTACCCAAGTCCTTTGAGAGTTTTTGGCTGAATGTTGTCATGAACAAGAAAGAGTATACTCTTAACAAGTTACTCAATGACTTGATGGCAGCTGAATCAGTCATGAACCCTCAGAAGGTTGCCTTGGCCACTTCTGGTAATCTCTCTGTTGTACCGAAAAGTATGAAGCGGAAGAAAGGGATTAAGAAGTGGGCCAAGAAGACAACTGTGAAGGATGGTGGGGCTGGGAAAAAGCCTAAGGTGGCGACTGAAAGGGACAGGTACTTCAGGTGTGGTAAGAAAGGACACTGGAGGAAAGATTGTCAAGCCAACAAAGCTAGACAGGGTATGCCATTTTGCATGTATAACTGTAAGCATGATTAGAGTTAGTTGTTGCTCTTCTAGAGCTGTAAGCACTGACTTGTTGATCATGTTGTTGTACTTTGCAGGGGACCGTGCCGACAAGGGTGGTGAGTGATGGCAAGAAGATACCAAACTGGATGTTGGCAACGTTTTATGACGGAGCTTCATGGAGTTTTCTTTTCCTTATGTTTTGATAAATTAAAGTACATTTGAGAATTTATTTGTGGGCCGTGGTTTATCGGCAGGAAAAATTTCATCAACTTTTATGGATATTTGTTATTTATGACTTTGTCATTGGTAATAACAATGTTGTCCATTATGGTATGTTGATTTACAATCTCTATGTTGCTTTGATCAAATCTGTCCTCAAGTATTGCATGTAATTCATCCGTAATTGATAATCCTAGGAAGAGAAAACTTACTTCTTCTGATGAGGATCTTACATATCTCTGGCACTTGAGACTGGGTCACATCAGCTTGAAGCAGATTTAAAAACTTGCAGATGACGGTACATTGGACCTAGTCCAGGCTGTACCTTATCAAGTCTGCGAATCCTGCATCGAGGGCAAGATGTCAACTAGGCCTTTCAAGGCTAGTCAGTCTCGAGCAGAGGAAGTGTTGGAATTGATCCATTCTGACTTATGTGGACCGATGTCCACACAGGCTCGTGGAGGGTACGAGTACTTCGTCACTTTCATTGACGATTACTCAAGGTACGGATACGTTTACCTGCTTCGCTACAAGTCTGAATGCTTTGAGAAATTCAAAGAGTTGAAGGCTGAGGTAGAAAAGAAGGTCGGGAAAACTATCAAGTCACTGCGATATGACCGCGGTGGCGAATACATCAGTAACGAGTTCCTGCAATATTTGTCAGAAAATGGGATTACATCCCAGTGGACTGCACCGGGTACTCCCCAGCAAAACGGTGTAGCTGAAAGAAGAAATAGGACTCTTCTAGAGATGGTAAGATCAATGATGAGTTATGCAAACTTACCAATTTCGTTTTGGGGTTACGCATTGGAAACAGCAGCTTACGTGCTTAATGTGGTGCCTTCTAAATCAGTTCCTAAGACACCTTCTGAGCTCTTCCTTGGTCGCAAACCTAGTTTGTGCAAGTTTAGAGTATGGGGTTGTCCGGCACACGTACTATCGAAGGAACCTGATAAGTTAGAAAGCAGGTCAAAAGTAATGATGTTCATAGGGTATCCCAGGCAAACGAAAGGTGGTTACTTTTACTGTCCTGAGAGTCAACGAGTCGTTGTTAGCACCAACGCTAGATTCTTGGAGGACGAGTATGTGAGTAATCACAAGTCAATGAGTGATATCGTTCTTCAAGAAATTGAGAACAAGAATGCAATTCCAAGGGAAGGGGAACGTGTAGATGTGGGTGCTCCAGTGAGAGGTACAGCACCACAGACATGTTCTTCAGTGCAAGGTGCAGGACCACAAGTCACTGCACCTACTACTGACACGGCACCGATGCCTCGTCGTAGTGGGAGAGTTATTTTCCAGCTGGAAAGGTACATGTTCGTGGGTGAGTCTTCAGACTTGAGCCCGGAAGACGGACATGAGGACTCTGACCCACTGACTTACGAAGAGGCAGTGCAGGACAAGGATGTTGCTAAATGGCGTGTCGCCATGGATTCTGAAATTGAATCCATAACTGCTATGGATGTATTCGAGAAAACTGATTTGCCGGATGGCTTTAGGGCCATAGGGTGAAAATGGGTGTACAAAAGAAAGAAAGGGGCGGATGGAAAGATCACGGCTTTTAAAGCCAGGCTGGTGGCAAAGGGTTATAGTCAAAAAGAGGGCATTGACTATGACGAAACCTTTTCACCCATAGCCATGCTCAAATCCATCCGGACACTCCTTGCCATAGCTGCGCATATGGACCTCGAGATCTGGCAAATGGATGTCCAAACTGCTTTTTTGAACGGTTACCTTGAAGAAGGTAGAGACATCTACATACAACAACCCGAGGGTTACATAAGCAAGGGCGAAGAACATCTTGTCTGGAAGCTTAGGAAGTCCATGTATGGACTTAAGCAAGCTTCAAGGTCGTGGAACTTACGTTTCAACGATGTGATCAAATCCTATGGATTTGCACAGTTGGAAAACGAAAGTTGTGTTTACCGACTTTGTGTCAGTGGGAGTGTGGTCTTCCTTGCACTATACATTGATGATATACTCCTATTTGGAAACAACGAGGGAGTGATGTCCGCAATCAAGGTTTGGTTATCCGAACAATTCCAAATGAAGGATCTGGGAGAAGCTGGCTACATTCTTGGGATTAAGGTCTTACGAGATCGTAAGAGAAGAATGTTGAGCTTATCCCAGGCATCCTATGTGGATACTGTGATAGCCCGGTTCAGCATGCAACTCGCCAAGAAAGGCTTGCTAACTTTCAGACATGGCGTTCGTCTTTCTGGTGGGCAGTGTCCTCAGACACAGTGGGAGAAAGACGAGATGAGTCTTGTACCATACGCTTCGGCTGTGGGTAGTCTCATGTATGCGATGCTGTGTACCAGGCCAGATATCTGTTATGCCGTTGGCATGGTAGCAAGATATCAGTCTAACCCTGGACAGGCGCACTGGACTGCTGTAAAGCATATCCTCAAGTATTTGAAAAGAACTAGGAATTTCTGCCTAGTTTATCAAATTGAGGATTTGTGCCCTGTGGGTTATACGGACTCGGATTTCCAAGGGGACCAGGATGAGAAGAAATCGACCTCAGGATATGTGTTTACCCTGGTAGGTGGAGCTGTATCTTGGAGGAGCTCAAAGCAGAAATGCATTGCTGACTCCACCATGAAGGCGGAATATGTCGCCGCCTCCGACGCCTCGAAAGAGTGGAGGTGTGGCTCTGGAACTACCTTTTAGGGTTGGGCGTGATCCCGAGTTTGCCGAGGAGCATCACAATTTATTGTGATAACTCTGGTACAGTGGCAAACTCAAAGGAACCGCGGTCTCACAGGGCAAGCAAACACATAGAGAGAAAGTACCCTATCATACGAGAAATCGTATCGAGGGGCGATGTGCTGATTAAGAAGATTGACACTGCAGACAATCTTGCTGATCCATTTACAAAGAGCTTGCCGCAGAAAGTTTACGAAAGAAATATTCGTGAGCTGGGTCTGAGGTGGATGCCGACCACTGATAGTGGTTAAAGTGACAGCAGACTAGATAGACAGACTGTATACTCTGTAATAGCTTAGTTATGCTTTGAGTATAAGTGGGAGATTGATGGGTTTTGTATACTGAAAGCATTTATTACAATGAGTATACAACGGTTTATTTCTCCTATCTGTTAACAATCGTACATGTATGAACAATGGTATCCTCTTGTCTCACCGATAGGGACGATCATACGGCGTGTTGTAGATCGTAGAAGACAGTATGATCACTTGACCTAGTGAGACATAAACCTGATCACAGCCAAGACAGCGTATGAGGATACGTCTGTCCGGATGGCTGCGGCATTATCGGAATAAGTAGTCTTTCTTGGTTACTTGACATGCTGGTACGCAGAGGTGGCGTATTGATGGACCGTAGTGAGATATATTCGTCTGTCTGTCATAAGCGAATAAAAGATCTCGTTATATTGATTGAGTCCAAACCCTAACGAAGGTTCAAGGGTTTGCACGGGTTTACTGTTGCTTTGACTTGCCATCATGGAGAGCCTAAGTAACGTGCTTGTATATCCGCATCTTGGGTAACAGCAGTTCGTGTAGTACCGCCTGAGACTGGACTTAGGTAACCATATCCGAGTAATAGGATGGGACATTTCCTGAGGAGCTCAATAACATTCATCGTGCCAAAGTCCTGCAGGCTGATTAAGTTCAGGCACGAGTGATAAGGTTTGAGTGGTACTACTCAGGAATTATAAGATATTAATTAATTGTAGTTAGAGCTTGTCAGAGGCTCTGATTAATTAATGGATGTCCGGTAACCTTAAATATGGGGATTCTCAATTAATGCAACCCGTTCTCATAACGTGGTAATAAAGGGGTAGGTCAGTATTAATTCTGTGGTGAAAAAGAATTAATATTAATTAATTAATTGTGTACTGGGTTGTGGACATGGGAATTAATTAATTTATAGGCCCACTTTATTATTTGCATTAGGTCCTAGGACTGGCCCAATAAGTGTGCTGAATTGAGCCCAGGAGCCCACTAGGGTTTTATAACCCTAGGTCTATAAATAGACCTCTCACTCTCTGAAACCCTAGCTACTTTCATAAGATTCAAAATTAGTTGAAACCCTAAGGAGAGAGAGAGGGGCGCCGATCCTGAAAAAGAGAGGGAGGAGAATTTCAATTCTGGTCCTGCTCAAGTCACAGATCTACGGAGTCCTCACCAATAGTAGATCTGACCAGCACCGGGACACAACCTTGAAGATCTGATCTGGAGAACAGAAATCCTATTTCTTTCTTTTCTTTATTTTTGATTTTATTTAAGAAATTAGGGTTCTAATTTCTGATTCCGCAGATAAAATCGAATTGCGTGGTTGAATTGGAATTTGGAATTCAAACGCAAAAGATCGGATCAAACTCAACGGGATAACGGTAATTCCTCAATCCACGATATGTATTAAATTCGTAGGAGCATGCTAGGGTTTTGTGAATTGTAATTATGTGCAATATCCATAAATTGATCCGGTTCAGTTTGGTTTTGGTGATTCGGTTCACGGAAAAACCCTACACTTAGTGGGGATGTTGAAGCAAGAGGAGAACGAAATATAGCAAGCAAAAAGGATGAACCGGGATGTTTTGCGATTGGTTGTAAGATTGGGGGCACAATTGTGGATAAAGCTTTATGTGATTTCGGAGCTAGTGTCAACATAATGTCGTGGGTTTTGTTCAAGGAGTTGGATATAGGAGAGTTGAAGTTGACATATCATGTCCTCTAAATGGCTAATCATGCTATATTTTGTCCAAGAGGAGTTGTAGAGGATGTGAATGTTGAAGTGTTGGATTTCACCTTCCCGGGAGACTTTTTGGTAGTTGACATGAAAAACTAAGGGGGAATCCACTTAATCTTTGGGCGACAATTCATGCATACAGTTGATGCATAATTTGATATGAAGAATAGGTAGCTTACTCTTCAATATGAAGGAAAAGGAGTGGTGTTTGCTTTTCCTCTGAAGGGTTTCGAAGGTATGGAAGAAGCCGGAAGGTGAGTCTTTGAATGCAAAGAGAGAGTTGTTTGAGAAGGGAGCTGGAACAAAGAGGTTGAAATCAAGTATGGATCCCAAGTTAGTTGGTTTGGATGAAACAAATGATGATGATGATCCGGGGACTTCTTCGACCAAAGCGAGCTAAGAGCCAAGAAAGCTAGACTTGAAGATGAAGCACCTCGGAGTGCAAGAAGGAAGCTTATTTTTTCGGGTGAGCCTTGGAACATGGATCGAGGTATGAGTTCTAGTTCTTCTCCCTTTGATAATGATTGAAGCTAACGAGGTATGGAGTAAAGCTAATGACTTAAAAGAAGTGCTTATTGGGAGGCAACCTAATTTTATTTGCTTTTAGTTGTTCAATTGGAATAAATGTTTAGTTTGGTTGATTTTGTTTGGTATTGTTGACTATGGTAGATATGATGCTTTGATTGAGGGATAAATGATCTTTTGATGTTTTTGCTGATATATGGTGTTTTGTTGAAAATGTGAGTTTGGGAGATGCAATTTTGGCCTTATAGCTGAGAATGTTGATGAAAAGAAGCCAAGGAGTTGGAAAACAGAGAGAAAATTTGCCCCGAACTGAAGAATTTTGCCCCAACCTACCTCAGATCGACTGAACCTGGCTACATATGGCCTTGGGTTCGGTCGAGCTTGACCGGGAGTCCAAGCGCTGGAAGGACAGAGCCGAATACGAACGAACCCAGCTCAATGTTGCCATGGGTTCGATCAAGCTGGGTTGAATTTTTTAGAAAATCAAAGGACAGACCGAAATTTTGGTCGATCTGAGCCAGTACCTGCCGAGATCTGGCATGGTTTTTAAAAGGATCTAGTGCTCATTTCGCCCCAAACTCATTCTCAAAATTTTCACTTCAAATTTTCAAATTCTTGTTTAACCCATTCATTTTGTGCGAGTCTCACCTCTGATGTGTTGCCATGGCCAGCAAGAAAGCTCGTGGGAGTCAATCTACATCAGGAATTCGTCGCCCCACCAACTTCAATGATGAGGAGTTTGAAAGTTACAAAATCATGGTGGAAAAGAACGTTGTGGGCACGCGGTATCCTTATAGGGAGACTTTGGAGGCCTTGGAGCTGAGGGACGACGTGTGGAGTCTTTTCAAAGGCCTTGGATGGAAGAGCTATTTGACGGGGATGTGGCCGACCTACATGGACCGTAACAAGGTGTTCATGGCCACCATGATGGTGATAAAGAGCGCCAGAAGTACTCCCATCTTCGTGGTGTTTCAGGTTAGAGATCATGAGTACATTTTACGTAGGCAAGAGCTTGATGAAATTTATGGTTGTGATGTGGACTGTATTTTTGTGCCTAATGATGTGAATGTGGCTACATTTTGGGAGTCTATTTCTGGGGTGAAAACTGATGGTGCCTTTCATATTAAATCTGCGAAGGCATCTTTGATTAAGAATCCAATAATTAGATATATTCACAAGGTAGCTGGAGGTTCTATTTGTGGGCGGTATGAATCTGGAAATGTGCTTCTATGTGAGATGTATATGTTGTATGCTATGATGCATGGGTTGAAGTTCTCTATGGGGGGAGTTGTTATGGATGCATGGAGTCGGGTTGCTGGTTTGAAAACCCCTTCCCTTTGTGGTGGGGGAATGCTTACTCCCATTTTTCAGCATTTTGGTATTCCCTTGACCGGTTCTTTTTCTCCTGGGTTGCCTTTGGATATTGTTTCACTTGTTTCTGGGAAATTTTTGGTTCTTGGGGTTTATTATTACAAGTTTGGGGAGAAGGTGATTGAGTTGCCCCATTCGGGGTTGACTAATGTGGATGACTTGAATAATCGATCCAACTGGTTGATGGATTTCGAAGATCACCAAGACTTTGTTGGTATTTTTACTAGCAATGGATATTTTAGCTCCAACAAATACTTGGCTCAGCAGCAGCAACAAGGAGGGGAGGGAGCAGGATCTAGTTCTCAGGCACCGCCCATGGAGGATTGGCAGCAGCAAATGTTTTCGATGATGCAGAGGACCACTGACACGGTTGAGTCCTTGTCACTTTCTATGTTGGGCCTTGATGTCCGGATGGCTGCGATGCAGGGGGATTTTACTGCTTTCCAGACGGGCTACTTTGCTGATCAGGCTGCCACATCTTCTCAGTTTAAGGGCATTGACAGGAGACTTGATGTGATTCATGGTGATGTTCAGGAGTTGCATCGCCGTCTGCCCATGTTATACCGTCGTTGCTGTGATCGTTCCCCACAGGACCGATAGGAGTGACAGGACACCGTCCACCTATTTTATAAACTTAGTCTCACTTGACTAAGTTTAGGGGGATGTGTCGGTTGTCGGTGCTTCGGTTTACTCTTCTCCTCTTCCTACCTTGCATTTATCTACCTTATTTTGTTTAGATGATTTCCCTATGTTTGGATATGGATATTGAGTACATTTGGATGATTCGATGGGGTTGTATTATACTCTCTGTTTTTGGATTTGGATGATGGATGTTTTGATGGTTTATCTTTTTATGGATGGAATGTTGATATGAGGATTCATTGTCTTATTCTTTCTACATTTTTTTCAATGAATGGATTGTGGAATGTTTGGTGGTGCTTGTGGATTGTTTAGATGTTGGATCGTGGAATGTTTGGTGGAAAGAGGTTTTGATGAGATGATATTTGATGGAATGATCAATTTGTATAAGGATGAATTGTGGAAGTGTTTTGTAGTGAAACTTTGATTAGGTGGACATGAGCTTTTGTTGAAGTGAATTATGCTCAAATGGTGGTGTGTTTGTGTTTGTGCACAGTAGGTACAATAAGGCCGATGGAGGGTGGTTTGATCGTGGATGCCAATGGGTAACACATTCTATAGTTTCTCTTGCCTTTTGTTGATAGTTGGTGATTGCATTTTAGTTAATTTAGGTTGTTTGCATGATTGTGTGTGTGATGAACCCGAACTAGACTTGAGATTTACTCTTTATGAACTAGTGAAGTATGAGTTCTACTTAAACCTATGATAGGGTGAAATCATTGATATTGAAGCATGCTTAGGTTGAACTTTTGAATTTTCGAGCTTTGTGTGTGTTGATGTTTGAGACTTGACAAAAAGCCATGAGAATTGAGCTATGATATTGTCATATCTTTTCGATTGTGAGAGGCGAGATTGAGAGTGAGAAATCTAGAACTTGCATCCGTTCTCTATCTATCAGCATGAGCTTTTGACTAGAAAATGATATTAGGCCATTGATTCCTAGTCCTACCTTACACCTTGGGAGTATAAGGTGTTATATTTAATCAATATTTTTTGTTCATATCATTGTTCCCCGTGATTGAGCTTAATTGACGAATTTATTTGAGATATAATTAGGAATAAGTTTGGGGGATGTGTGTATGAGGGTGAATACGGTGTTGTGAGTGTGTGAATGGGAATTGGTTGTTTTGGTATAGTGAATTCTGTTTGTTGAGGCAAAGCGAGTAATTGAAAAGTTGAAAGAAAAGGTGTAAGTCATGAAAAATGAGCACCTCCGAAAAAATTTGTTGTGAGAAAAAAGAAAAGAGGAAACGAAAAGAAAGAAATGTAAAGCCGAATAAGCCTCGAGAATGGTTGATTGGAGCAAATGTTGGGGGTTTTGGGAATTTCAGGAGTTTAGTCACTTTCGCAAAAAAATCACCTACCTTTTAGACAACCACGTTATAACCAAAACCAAGACCTTCTTGATTCTAGAATTTAGCTCGTTGTAGTATAGTGGTGAGATAGGATGCAAGCTATGGAAATCAAACTTGATATCTCGTGCTTGAGTGAACGGTCCATAAACGCGAGAGGGAGTGAATTTCATTGCTTTTATCTATTTTGTTGAGAGGTTTGAGTCTCTCACATTAACCGTTGCACAAATTTAGGTGATAATCTCGTTTGATTGAGACATGCTAAGATTAATATGATGAGCTATGAGGTATTGCACTAGGTAGGATGATTTCTTTACTTTGTTTTGAATGAGGACAATCATAGGTTTAAGTTTGGGGGATTATGATATGTGTGTGAAATGACCAAATCATTGATATGTTTGAGTGCTTGTTCATGTTCATTTCACCCGCATATCATAGGTTTTTGTTCGTTTTTTGTCTCATTTTCGTGCTTTGTCGTGTTGGTGTTGTGTAGGGAAGGAAATGAGCATTTTTCATCAAGTTTTGCCCATTTTTGGTGAAATATTGACCCAGATCGTGCACAAGCTTTGGAAATATCGACCCGGATGGAGCAGAGAAGCAGCAAGGGGATTACAGAACCAAATCCCGGCCCGGACCAGGTTGGGTTCGGCCAAAATTTGCCTCGGTAAGGCAGATCTTGACCGAACCCTGCAGAGCTTGGCCGGGATTTGCTCTACAGAGGCAAATCCCAATCGAGCTGATTTCATCCAGGGCAAGATCATGCGTGTTGTTTTGGTAGTTTTTCAGTTTTGAAGCATCCTGGTCGAGCTGCTTTCATCCGGGGCGAGATCAGGGTCTGATAACTTAATATAAAAGATGTAGAAACACATTAGGAAAGAACTTTTGGCAAAATTGAAGCGGTTACTCACTAAATTTTCACTTCCCACTTTTTCAAAACCTCAACCAAGGTGGATCTAAGGCTAATCAAATCCAATTGGATGAGATATGAAGATCAAGGCATAGATCAAGACCAAATCCACTCATTTGGGGAAATTTTCTATCTTACTTTTACATTGTAATGGATTTGTGTAATTTTTCTATTCAATTGAACCGAATTCAAATTATGTGTAGCTAAATTCCTTGGGATATTGGTTGAATGAAGCATTGGATTGTTTGATTGAGCTGGAATGTATGTTTACCTTCACCTATTTGATTGCACTCACTAGGGCCTTGTTCTTAATCCAAAAGTGTATGCATTAACTAATTATGTGTGTGATAAATACCAAAATTGCAGCCAACACGCGGATCTAGGTGTCATGAATAGTGTAGATGCGTAAGGTTTTTATCCAATCCATGTGCGGTGATTACCTATAGGTTAATAATCTACGGTCTATTTGGAGTGGAGATAGGTGCAATAACGTAACTGTTTGAGTATCTAGTTTCATCAACTCCTAATTCTCCAATGCTAAGGGGGTTAGGAAGCCTATGGTAGATTGATCATCAATAGGTGAAGTAAATGATTATTTGCATCATTCTATTCAACCGTATGGACTCAATGTGGATATCAAACCAATGTCCTTTCTTGCACCATTGTTGAACTAGATTGCCTTGTGATTGTTCTTACATTTGTGATTGAGTGTGGAAGCGGTAGTTGAGCAAAGATTATGAATGTTGTGATAATTCATGTTTTGGTTATAGCTTTCTTAGTTAGATAGATAGATTTACTCATTGCCTAGGTTAATCAAAAACTCAACGACTATATTGTGCTTAGATACAAAAGCAACACAATATTAACTAGTATTCTAGCGGGTGAAGTGAGAAGTTCCTGGATTGATAAAATTATTCTTGTATTCGCACTAGAGTATTAATTGGCTATTATTGATTGAGAATTTGGTGTGCATCACCATCCAATCTCATCAATTTCCTCGATAAATAGATATGTCATTTGCTTTATTTCACTCACGCAAAAAACATCTCAGTCATTACTAAACTTCCTTTCTCCCAGTTTATCAATGGAGAAATTTTTTCTCAAAGTCTCGAAATTATTATCCTAATCTTGAGAACATTGATACTCAAGAGTCCCAAACCCATTCAAACCCTCAATTTTCATATAACCCAACTAATGAAATATCCAAACTCTCAAACCCCAAATACACGCACTCTAAATGGTCCAAAAGGTTGGAGTAATCAAGAAGATTTGGCACTAATGTATGACTGGGTCACTGTTAGCTCGAATCCGGCTATTGTTACAAATAAAAATAGCCACACAATGTGGAAACATATATTGAAAATGTATCAAGAAGCTCGATTAGACAACTTAAGGCTTATGAGAGATGAAAGAAATGTTGAATCACTGAGAATTCGTTACAAAAGGTTGAATACAATTGTGACCAAGTGGATAGTTGGCTACAAAGAAGCGCAATTAAAAGATTAGCGGTATGTCTGATGTGGATGTTGAGAAGGTTGCTCAACAACTTTATGGTTGCGGTAAATCTACTAAATTTACTCATCATGAGGTTTTTGAGAAGATTATGCATCATCATCCCAAGTGAGAATTGAACTTGGGGTGAACATCATCAGAGCCATGCTAATCGCGTACTTCAAGGCGATACTAATGCTGATGGTGAAGAAGATTGTGGAAGTTCTAAGAAATCGAGAACTGCGGAATGAGATGAGAACCCAAATAACTCCTATGATGAAACTCATGCTAGTGAAGCTTCAATAGTTCGTCGTCCAATTGGCAAAGGCAAGGTGAAAGGTAAAAGAAAAACAAAATGTCACTTCTTCACAATCAATTATTTCTGATGAATACATTGAAGCACTTAATGCAATGAGGTTCACACATAAAAATGAAGTAGAAGCATTGAACAGGTTGGGAGATATTAAGTTGGAATCAAACAAGGGGATGGATAATAAGTTGCAAGCAGACATGATGTTGTCAAAGATGAATATGCTCAACACTTTACTTGGTAAAAGTAACTTGTGTGATCAAGAAGAATCCATCAAAAACCGTCTCATGCAAGAATTATTCTCATGATAATTTAGCATTGTACTTCTTTTTTCAATTTTGCTATTTAGATGTGTGATTTAATTTCATTTAATCGTCTTATTTTCAATGTTGTTTTATGTAATCGATATAATTTTATTTTACCCCATCAATGAAATTTATTTTTATTTAATAGCCTTATAACTTATAATTTTTATTATTTTAATTATAACTATTAATTTTAATCTTGAAAATAAAATCAAATAGAAATTATATATAATATTGTGATTAGATGGTTGCTGATAAAGTATGTAAAATTATTGTGATTGAGTTGAGATGATATTGATGATGTGGAAGAGAGAGAAATTAATTAAATATTGAAATGGATGGATGGTGGGAGTGGTTGCTATTAGAGATAGTTTAATTAAGAACGCTAGATTTTGCCCAATCAGTCTAGATGCCCAAAATTTTTATTTTTTATTTAAAGTAAAATTATATAATTTTGTTTTAGATAATAATAACATTATATATTTAAAATAAAAAAAATTATTAAATTTCTTGAAACTGCCTAAATCCCGCCCAAACCTTACACCTTACCTAAACGTCTTAAGTTTTATATGTGTTACTAAACTTAAGAGTGAATATGAAAAAGTGTTGGATGGATTTTAACAAGGTCAATCCTGTAAATTTTGGTGTCCGGTGCAAAAAAAATGGTGGCCCTATTTAAATTAAATAATTATAAAATTATTAATAAAATATATTATAGAATGCATTTTAAAATCATCTATCCTATTTAAAATTATAAAATTTATTCAAAAATCTCTTATAACAAAAACTTCGAGTCCTTCGCGACTTCACAACCATCTTATCCATTTCACGTCCTTTTTAAATTAACTTGAAACAAAATAAAAATTAAATAATATCATATAAACTAATTCATAGTCCTCATTTAAAAATAATTCTACTGTGATTTTTTTTAAGTAAACTTTTTTAGATTTTTTCAATTTTTTTCTTTTTTCAAACAAGATAAATTTTTACTAGCTCAAGAAAAATAATTAACATAATAACTAATATGATTAATAAAAAATATTGAAAAAAAAATAAAATCTAAAGCCAACCTGAAAAAATTTTAAAAATTAAACAAAAAATTGAAAGCAAATGCCTAGAAAATCACACAAATGCAATAAGAATATCTAATATGGTTTAAAAAAAATTTGCTCAAAATAATTCACATCAAAGATAATTTTTTATTAAGGGAAGTTGTATTTACTTAAATTCGTTGGTATAATATTGAAAAATATAAAAGAGAAGAGAACTAGAGAAGCAATGAAAAATGTGAAGAGAGAGCAGTCACTTTGAATTCTAGAAGAGATCTGCCAACGTTTTGATTCATGTGTTGTGTTATGAATAATATAAATTTCAATATCTAAATTGATATCTAGAATAACTTTAATATATTATTTGATATCTTAATAAATCTTACTGTTTAATTTGCAATATATTTTCAGTTGAACATCTTTATTAGGCTAAATATAGGTTTATTCTTTTTGTTAATCTTTTTAGTTAAATTAAAAATTATGTTTTTTATTTAATATAAGTTTAAATAGTACACCTAATAAGATAAATTAATAGTGGAGTATAATATTACTATACTATAATAAACTTTTTTTAAAAAATTGGTGCCCTCAATTTGGAGGTTCCAGTGCGGCACACTTCTCGCACGGCCTCAAGGCCGCCACTAAATTTAAAAACCATCAAAATAAACTAAAACCAATAAGGAAGCTTTAATTGTTTATAATATTATCTTACATAAGATATTTCACATCTTTATATATTTAGTAGGCAAGATTCCATAATCTATTTGAAATTAAAATAAGAAGGAAAAAAAAACGTCGATATCACACTATGCATGCTTATTTGACAAACCATAACCTAAATATTTTAGGGTTGATTGTATATGCTAACTAGGGGTGACAATTCGTGTGGATCGGGTCCTTATCGTGTCAACCCGTTATCGATCCGATCTGTTAAGGTCAAATCCGTATCCGATTCGTTAAGCTAAAATTCGTATCCGTACGAACCGATTCGTATCCGTTAAGGATCCGAAATGTATCCAATCCTAATGATCCGTTATGGATCCGGTCTGATAAAGATCCGATTAGAATCCAAATCGAATAAATTCAATAAGAATCTATTTCAATAAAGATAATTATAATCAAATAAGAATTTGATAAGATAAATAAATAAAATTGCAACTTCATTTAAAACTAAAATCCTTAATCAAATATCCCAAGATACATAGATAAATCTTAAATTCAAATATTAGTGGTCAAACTTGCTCATTTCTAAATACTGGTCAATCATTCACGTTAGTCGTCAATACTCCACTTACTAATTTTGACAGAGAGAAATATTAATTAAAACTTTAAAATTTATAACAAATAAAATAAATTATAATAAGTATCTTTCATCTATCATGGTGAAATTGCACGAGTTGAAATAATGAATGAGTATTCAGACGAATCTATAACACTTTCATCAACATTTAAATTTAAGATCTCACGAGCTAGTTAATCGATTGATATTACTTAATTGAAAACTTGAAGTTGAGAAAAAAGAAAAGAAAAGAAAGTTATTAAATTTTGATAGTAGAAGAAAATAAATATTACAAAATATAATGAATAGATAAATAAATATATTTTTTGGTGGTGAATTAAAAAATGGGACACGGACAATAAAGAACTAAGATGTTTGAATTTTTGAAAGAACTCTAAATATAAACTAATATATCAAAATTAATTAATTAATTATTATATTTGAAAAATAATAATTTTTATTAATTTATTAACGGATATCCGTATCCGAACCGAATCCGATCCATTTATTGGATTATCCAATCTAATCCGTATCCAATCCGAATCCGATTCAAAAATTTTGTGTCCTTGTCGCGTCGATTCAATAAGGATCCATATCCAATAAGCCTCAATCCATATCCATTATTATCGTACGGATTCGTGTCGAATTATCGGATTGGATAAAAAATTGCCACCCCTAATGCTAACATTATTTAAAAATTTTGGCAATTACAATAAATTTCTTTAATTTTGCAATTATTACATACATTTTAAAAGCTTAGTTATTATGACACTCATTTTAATTTTAGCAATTATAACGTAACATTATAAAGTTTTGCTATTATAACGCTTCATTTGAATGTATTGTAATTATAATGTGATGGTTCCGAAATTAGAGTACGTAATATACAGCGAAAGTAAAAAAAGAGTAGCACTTGTTCTCTTAAATTGATTGGAACTCAGTTTAAGGTTTCTGAAGGGGTTAAGCTTAGGTCCAATAGTTCTTTAAGTAAGTTTCACAGAATATACACTTCAATACTTGGACAAGTATTGAAGGTTTGAAAGTCAGTTTTGCGAAACTAAATAAAAGCAAAAACTTAAATGAAAGCAGTAAAGAATACATGATATTTTATAATAGTTCGGATCTAGAAATCCAATATCCACTCTTCAGGCACTTGGTCTGGAAATTCACTAAGTATGATACAAGCCTCATTATGATTTATGCACAGCCCGTTGACGCTCCGTCATTCAGTCTGTTGTGGTTACTCGCCTAGGAACTCATTGCAGACTTAGTCTTCAGGTTAAAGTGAGGATGACACCCTGCAGCCTTCTTCCCGGTGGTTGATTCTTTGTTGTTCTTCCCAGAACTCAGATAGTTGGCAAAAGCCCTTGAGAATAAGAATCCCGGAGTAGGAAACTGACTGTTGTGAATATATCTTAGAAAGATATATTCACCAAAGATTAGCTTAAACTATAAAGCTTTAGCCTCGTGCTAAGAGAGAGTAGCACGAAGAGAATAACTTGAGTCGGGAACTCAAGTCTCGTGTAAGAAAACACTGAAACTCAAAGAGCTTGAGTGAAGAGTTGAGCCGAGTGTTAGCTTTCTTGATACTTAGTTCGTAACTCATTTTTCGTAACCTTTTAAGGTTGAAGCGCACACCGATTTATAGAGGGGTCCTCAAGAGTTTTGAATTTATGTATGTTAGACACATTAATCCAGTCGTTACACACATAGAGAAAGTTGTCCAATCGTAGCCCATACGATAAGCTTGCTCTGCTCTACTCTTTTGTGTCAGTGTACTTTTCACTAACTTCGTGTCAAACTAAGTTTCAGTCCGAGAGACCCAAGTTTGGGTATCCTCGTACTGACTTTTACTTAAGCAAAGATATGCCGACTGAGCTTGGTTGTCTTCGTGTATCTCGTGCTTACAAGGTAGAAGTGTAGGGATTTTTAGGCGAACCGAACCGCCAAATCCAAATAAATCGAACCGTTCATGGATGTTGAGAATAATAAAACATACGATTAAACCCAGCATGCTTCTATGAATTAAATGCAGTAGATTTTTGAGTTTACCTTAACTCCATAGTCTCAGATCCGATCTTTCGCGTTTGAGTTCCAATCCCTCGATTCAACCACGCAAATAAATTAAATCTGCGGAAACAAAAATTAGACAAATCCAATTTCTAGATTTAATTAAAAAAAAAGAGAGAAAAATAATATGTTCTCCAGATTAGGCCTTCAGATTTGTATCCCAATGCTGTTCAATCCTACTACTGGTGAGGATTCCACAGAACTGTGAATTGTGTAAGCCATAGTCCAATTTCTTCTCCTCCCGAACACAACAGATGCGCCGCCCACTGATGCGGCTAAAAGTTCAATAAAAATTAAACTCTTAGCTACACAAGAATAAAATTTGTCAAATCCAGGTCCTTCTTCCCTTCGCCCGCTAGATTACCAGGATACTATAGCAAAGTCTAATAGCTAGGTAAGATAAAATCTTTGAGTAGTTTCTATCAATCTAAGCATTCAATTTAAACCTATGCTAACAACATATAACAAACATTGAATTAAACCAACAATCAACATTCAATCAATTCTCTCTACACTTTGGTAAACCAAGACAAGCAAATACTCAAATGAGGTAGATAGGATGTTGAAATAAACGTAGATTTAATCCAATTAGATTAATCATTGATGTAAACAAGTTTTAATTCCTATGAGGTTGAGCAACCGACTCTTTTCTAGTCAATCCCCTTTGTACCGGTGAATCGACTGTAGATGAAATTAGAAATCTCAAACAGCTACGTTATCAATTCCAAACTCACTCCCAACCGACCGTCGATTATTGCCCTATAATCCTAGCCCCGCACATGGATTGGAACTAAAACTATATGATTATGCACTTATCACGATGATTCCGTCCGCGTATTGGCTGCAACGTTCACATCAACTACCTATAGATTGGCTATTACCTACATCTAATAGGTATGAACAAGCTCAAGTGCAAATCAAGCCTTCATAGGAAAGTAAACAAACAATTATCAAACCTAATCTTCATGCATCCTTGTTCAAATCAACATCCAAATTGAATTAGAGTAACATACCTCTCAATTGTAACAATACAAAATTGAAATCAAATACATCCATTACAATTGATAAGTAGAAAATGAAATCTTCCCCAATTGGATTTGCTAGGTCTTGATCTACCCCCTTGGATCTTCAATTCTCCTCTTAGGATTGATGATTTAGCTCTTTGATACCTTGGGTGAGGTTTTGGAAGAGATGGAAATGGAATCGTAGAGAGAATTTAGGAGGTGGTTATTCAAAGTTATGAAAAGTTCTCAAAAGTTATGAAAATAACCGTTTTCCCCCTTTTATAATGAGCAAACAGGGCCTCGGATCGCCCGGGCCACCCATGGCTCGCCCGAGCCATTCTGAAAATGGCCAAATGTTGAAAATCACGTTTTGGCTCGGCTGAGCCAATTTGGCTCGACCGAGCCTGTTCTCTGAAGGGCTTGGCTCGACCGAACCAAGTTTGGCTTGGCCGAGCAAAGTCTCTGAAATGCAGCTCGGCCGAGCCTGCTACGCTTGGTTGATCCTGCTTCCTTTTGACTCCTAGCTCGGGCAATTTTCATCCAAAACTCATCCAAAAGTGTTGCTTTATGCCCAAAACACATCCTACAACATTTCAAACACGAAAACAAGACAAAGAACAACAAAAACATATGATATGAGGGTAAAATGGCCACAAACATGCACGCTCACACATCAAAAAATAGGTCATTTTACACACATATCACCCACTCTCTCACTCAATTAGGTTTTCAACTGATTTGAATTGTGATACAAAATGAGAGAGAGGACTGTATATTTATAGACCTAGGGTTTTAACCCTAATGGGCTACTGGGCCTCTTTTAAGCATATTTAATTGGGCCATACCTGGGACCTAATGCTAATAATAAAGTGGGCCTACGAATTAATTAATTCTCATGTCCACAACCCAGGACACAATTAATTAATTAATACTCCCTCCATCCCACTTTAATAGTCTCATTTCCTATTTTCGTGCGTCCCACTTTAATAGTCCCGTTTCTAAAAAGGGTAATTTTTTCACACTCAACAATAAAATATTAATTCCACTCAACTCATTCTACACTCACATGCCTTGGTTATTGTGCCAAAAGCAAATGAGACTATTAATCTGGGACGGAGGGAGTATTAATTATTTTTCACCACATAATTTATACTGACCTACCCCTTTATTACCACGTTATGAGAACGGGTTGCATTTACTTGAGAATCCTCATATTTAAGGTTACTGGACATTCATTAATTTATTGGAGCTTCTGACAAGTTACCACAACTAATTAATTTCTTATTTCTGATGGATTTATGTACTGAAAGCATTATGATTGGTGTATTATGTACAAGGTTTATTGGTTAATATACTGGGAATCATAATTGTTGTATGTTCATCTCCTGTCTGAATTAACAAACATGTGTCGCAAACACAATTATCCTCTTATCTCGTCGATAGGGAGATCATACGGTGTGTAGGAGATCACGGAAGATCGTATGGATCGTTTGACCTAGCGAGATATAAATAGTCATCACAGCTGAGACAGTTCCAGGATAAACTGTCGGTGTAGGCTGCAGCATATGCGGATAAGCATCTTATCTTGGATGTCTTGGTATGCTGGTGTGGGGCACACATTGATGAGGACCTAAGTCGAGATCGATTCTTTTATCTGACATTAAAAGAATCTAGATCTTTATGACTCGATGGAATCTTAAACCTATATGAGGATACAGAAGTATACATATATTGTATATCACTTTGAGTTGTAGAGAGGGTTCTAGTTGAACCTGTACTTCTGCAGTCTTGGGTGATATCAATCTGTGTATGACTGTCTGGTATCTGAACTAGGTAACCACATCCAGTATAGGATGGTGACATTCCCTGAACAGCTCAAAAGGTTCGTTATGCTAAAGTCTTGCAGGCTGATTAAGTTCAAGCATAAGTGAAAAGGTTTGAGTGGATTGATTCAGGAATTAAAGATGTTAATTAATTAAATAGCTTGTCAGAGCTTAAATTAATTAACGAATGTCTGTAACCTTAAATGTGGGGATAAACCGAGTCCAATGCAACCCGTTCCTCAAACGTGGTAGCAAATAGGTAGGACAGTATTGATTCTCTGGTGGCATGAATCAATATTAAATAATTTATTATATTCTGGGTTGAATATGGGAATTAATTAATTGATAGGCCTTATTTGCTATTTGCATTCTGGTCCCTGGTCTGGCCCATGATAACTCAAGCCCAATAGAAGCCTAGAATTTCCTATAAATAGGCCTCAGTACCTCAGAACTCAATATACCTTCAACTCATAAGATCACAAGTTGCACACAGCAAACCAGAGCATTGGGAGCTGTGGTGATCGATTGAGTTTGAGATACGAGGAGGAAATTCTGCTTCTCAACCGGGCAAGGGATCTGATAGATAATCTTCACCAGATTTTCAGATCGAGTTGGGATACAGATCAGAAGATCAGATCAGGAGGATTCTTCTTCTTCTCTCTCCTCTTATTTTCGAAAATTATTATTATTTTCTTTAAGATTAATTTCCTCAATCTGTTAGGAAATTAAATCTTGGTGCGTGGGAAAGATCAAAGGGCATCTCCGCGCACGCGTTCTTCATCGTTCATCAATCCAGGTATTCCGCATAACCTTCTTATGCATAATAATATAGGAGCATGCTAGGATTGTTCATAGGCATAGCAATTTATTTTGATATTCCAATTAACGATCCTTGGCAAATGGACTTCGTGATTCAGTTCACAAACCCCTTCAATTTCCTGAGCAGTACCACTCAAACCTTATCACTCGTGCTTGAACTTAATCAGCCTGTAGGACTTTAGCACGATGTATGTTATTGAGCTCTTCAGGGAATGTCTACATCCTATTACTCGGATATGATTACCTAGCTCCAGTCTCAGACTGTAATACACGAACTACTGCTACCCAAGATACGGATATACGAGCACGTCACTCAGGCTCTCCACCATAGAAAGTCAAAGCAATAGTCAACCCGTGCATACCCTTGAACCTTCGTTAGGGTTTGGACTCAATCAAGATCGAGATCTTGTATTCTTTGATGTCAGACAGTAGAATACATCTCACTGAGGTCCAATCAATACGCAACCACACGTATCAGCATATCAAGTAATCAAGACAGATTACTTCTTTCTGACTATGCTGCAGCCTACACCGACAAACTTATCCTCGTACACTATCTCGGTTGTGATAATATTTATATCTCACTAGGTCAAGTGATCATACTATCTTCTGTGATCTACAACACGCAGTATGATCGTCCCTATCGGTGAGATAAGAGGATACCATTGTTACTCGCATGTAAGTTTGTTAAACAGATAGGAAATACCGTTGAATGTATACTCATCGTAATAAATGCTTTCTGTATATAAAACCCAACAATCTCCCACTTATACTCAATGAATTACACTCGCTAGAGAATCAAAGAGTCGTTGTTAGCACCAACGCTAGATTCTTGGAGGACGAGTATGTAAGGAACCACAGGCCAATGAGTGATATCGTCCTTCAAGAAATTGAAAACAAGAATGCAATTCCAAGGGAAGGGGAACGTGTAAACGTGGGTGCACCTGTGAGAGGTTCAGCACCACAGACACGTTCTTCAGTGCAAGGTGCAGAACCACAAGTTACTGCACCTACTGCTGATGCGGCACCGATGCCTCGTCGTAGTGGGAGAGTTATTTTCCAACCGGAAAGGTACATGTTCGTGGGTGAGTCTTCGGACTTGAACCCGGAAGACGGACATGAGGACTCTGACCCACTGACTTATGAAGAGGCAGTGCAAGACAAGGATGTTGATAAATGGCGTGTCGCCATGGATTCCAAAATTGAATCCATAACTGCTATGGATGTGTACTAGAAAACTGAATTGTCGGATGGCTTTAGGGCCATAGGGTGCAAATGGGTATACAAGAGAAAGAAAGGGGCAGATGGAGAAATCACGGCTTTTAAAGCCAGGATGGTGGCAAAGGGTTATAGCCAGAAAGAGGGCATTGACTATGACTAAACATTTTCACCCGTAGCCATGCTCAAGTCCATCCGGATACTCCTTGCCATAGCTGCGCATATGGACCTCGAGATTTGGCCGATGGATGTCAAAACCGTTTTTCTAAACGGTTACCTTGAAGAAGGTAGGGACATCTATATGCAGCAACCCGAGGGTTACATACGCAAGGACGAAGAACATCTTGTCTGGAATCTTAAGAAGTTCTTGTACGGACTTAAGCAAGCTTCAAGGTCGTGGAACTTACGTTTCAACGATGTGATTAAATCATATGGATTTTCACAGTTGGAAAACGAAAGTTGTGTATACAGACTTTGTGTCAGTGGGAGCGTGGTTTTCCTTGCACTATACGTTCATGACATACTCCTATTAGGAAAAAGCAAGGGAGTGATATCGGAAATCAAGAGCTGGTTATCCGAACAGTTCCAAATGAAGGATTTGGGAAAAGCTGGCTACATCCTTGGGATTAAGGTCTTACGAGATCTTAAAAGAAGGATGTTGAGCTTATCCCAGGCATCCTATGTGGATACTGTGATAGCCCGGTTCAGCATGCAACTCGCCAATAAAGGCTTGCTACCTTTCAGACATGGCGTTCGTCTTTCTAGTGGGCAGTGTCCTGAGACATAGCGAGAGAAAGATGAGATGAGTCTTGTACCATATGCTTCATCGGTGGGAAGCCTCATGTATGCGATGTTGTGTACCAGGCCAGATATCTGTTATGTCGTTAGCATGGTAGCAAGATATCAGTCTAACCCTGGACAGGCGCATTGGACTGCGGTAAAGCACATCCTCAAGTATTTGAAGAGAACTAGGAATTACTGCCTAGTTTATCAAAGTGAGGATTTATGCCCTGTGGGTTATACAGACTCGGATTTCCAAAGGGACCAGGATGAGAAGAAATCGACCTCGGGATATGTGTTTACCTTGGGAGGTGGAGCTGTATCTTGGAGGAGCTCAAAGCAGAAATGCATTGCAGACTCCACCATGGAGGCGGAATATGTGGCCGCCTCTGAAGCCTTGAAAGAGGGGGTATGGCTCAGGAACTACCTTATGGAGTTGGGCATGATTCCGAGTTTGCCGAGGAGCATCACAATTTATTGTGATAACTCTGGTGCAGTGGCGAACTCAAAGGAACGGCGGTGTCACATGGCAAGCAAACACATAGAGAGAAAGTACAGTATCATACGAGAGATCGTATCGAGGGGCGATGTTCTGATCAAGAAGATTGACACTACAGACAACCTTGCTGATCTATTTACAAAGAGCTAGCTGCCGAAAGTTTACGAAAGACATATTCGTGAGCTGGGTCTGAGATGGATGCCGACCACTGACAGTGGTTAACGAGATAGCAGGCTAGATAGACGCACTGTATATTCTGTAATAGCTTAGTTATGTTTTGAGTATAAGTGGGAGATTGATGGGTTTTGTATACAGAAAGCATTTATTACAATGAGTATACAACAGTTTATTTCTCCTATCTGTCAAACAAACTTACATGTATGTAACAATGGTATCCTCTTGTCTCACCGATAGGGACGATCATACGGCATGTAGTAGATCGTAGAAGACAGTATGATCACTTGACCTAGTGAGACATAAACCTGATCACAGGCGAGACAACGTATGAGGATACGTTTGTCTGGATGGATGCGGCATTGTCGGAATAAGTAGTCTGTCTTGGTTACTTGACATGATGGTACGCAAAGGTGGCGTATTGATGGACCGTAGTGAGATGTATTCGACTGTCTGACATCAGCGAATACAAGATCTCGTTTTTGATTGAGTCCAAACCCTAACGTAGGTTCAGGGGTTTGCATGGATTGACTGTTGCTTTGACTTGCCATGGTGGAGAGCCTAAGTAATGTGCTCGTATATCCTCATCTTGGGTAACAGCAGTTCGTGTAGTACAGCTTGAGACTGGGTTTAGGTAACCATATCTGAGTAATATGATGGGGACATTCCCTGAGGAGCTCAATGACATTCATCGTGCCAAGTCCTACAGGCTGATTAAGTTTAGGCACGAGTGATAAGGATTTAGTGGAACTACTCAGGAATAATAAGATATTAATTAATTGTAGATAAAGCTTGTCAGAATCTTCGATTGATTAATGAATGTCCGATAACCTTAAATATGGGGATTCTCAATTAAATGCAGCCCGTTCTCATAACGTGGGAATAAAGGGGTAGGTCAGTATAAATTATGTGGTGAAAAAAAATTAATATTAATTAATTAATTGTGTCATGGGTTGTGAATTGGTATTGTGAACAATAAACTATAAATTGATCTGGCTTATTTGGATTTTGTGATTCGGTTCACGGATAAATCCCTACAGGACATTGGTCTTCCAGCAATTCTCAGACTGGGAGGTAGTGCGGTTGTCCACTTTGTGGGAAGGAAAGATCAAATATATTCCCTTTTCCTCTCTTCCCACCTCCCAGCTCCTTCTTCATTCGCCAGTCTCTCCTTCACGAAATTCATCATTGGTCGGCAGGGAGATAAGGCGAAGAAATTCTCTAAGTGATCATGCCTCGTTGCTTGGCATGTCACTTTGAGCAGTGAGCTATGTGGTTTGTAGAAGGAGACGACAACGGTAGAAGATATCTTCTGATATCTTCTGCTCCTTATACAACCTCTTCACCCTACTCACGCTCGAGTTTCTAATATCTTCTGCATCTTTCATACTTCTTTTCCCCCTCTTTGACTGCACCCAAAAAGGGTAGTGAGGATATATCTGGTGGCTTGGGCTCCTTCGCCATTGATATCAGATTGAAGGGTAGAAATGAACGATATATGAAGTATAAACTTGGAAGGAAAGGTTCAACAATGAAGGAAATATGTTCGCAAGGAAGACGAGGAGAACCCTATTTAAAGTAGAAAAATAGTCATATAAGATGAATAATGTACCGTAAAAACATATCGGTTTCCTAAAATTCGGCGATAGTTGGGATGCGTTGCCTCACGATGTGCATCATGGTATTTGACTTGAGTGACATGGGGAAGTGGCATTGTCCACGTGTCAATCACTAATTCATCGCCGCTTGATACGTATTTAGAGCATTGTATCCGATAAGATCAGCTTTGGGATTCAAAATCCCGCCTTTAAAACTTCGAAACTGACCAAGAGTCAGTTTAAACTGAGAGTTGGAACTCAATTTAATTGTGCATCCGTCCTTCAAAAATCTTCTAAGTACTGAAACCAAAAGTTGGTTTTCTAGGCAAGTCAGTATGGTCCACCGAAATTTCAGAAAATTGGCAAGTAGTGGTAACCCATACTGAGTATGCGTCAGTCTCAGAGAAACTTACTTGGAAGTCAGTTTCTCATTCTTTCGTTGACATCACTTAGAGTGATCTTCGCAAATTTGGCTAAGTAGAGGACTTCATATTGAGCTGCGTAGACACCAGTTATGAGGATTTCTTTAAAAAATGGTTAAGTGTGAGGCCTCCATACTGAGAAATACACCAAGTTTGAAAACTGAGAGTTTGAACTCAGTTTTAATCCACGACACTTTTACCATACTTAGTCTATGAGAGAAACCAGAAAAACTAAGAGCTTAGACTTAGTTTATTCTGCATCTACTCCTCTTCAATCGCGATCTCGTCAAACTCTAACAAACAACGTTTGATGCACAGCTCCTTGAATCTGGTTTCAGTGAGTGGTTTGGTAAAGATTTCCGCAAGTTGATCTTCAGTACGGATGTACTCTACAGACACGTCCTTCTTCTCAACATGGTCTCTTATCAAATGATGTCTTATGTCAATGTGCTTGGTTCTGGAATGGTGTACTGGGTTCTTCGTGATGCAAATTGCACTGTTGTTATCACAGTAGATCGGTACACACCCAGTTTCGAGCTCACAAACAAGCGATTGTTGCTTGATCCATAGCACTTGAGCACAATAGCTTGCAGCAGCAACATACTCAACTTCAATCGTTGGTGTGGCCACTGAATACTGCTTTTTGCTGAACCAACTTACAAGCTTGTGTCCTAGGAACTAACATGTTCCACTTGTACTCTTTCGGTCAATTATGCATCCTCCAAAATCTAAGTCTGAGTAAGCATTCAAGGTAAGCTCGACAGTTTTGGGATACCGAATATCTAAGGATTATGTCCCTTTGAGGTATTGAACTATTCTTCATGCAGCCTCCATGTGTGACTTCTTTGGATTAGCTTGAAATCTCGCACATAATCCAACTAAGTAGAAACTATCTGGCCTACTTGCACTTAAGTACAACAGCGATCCAATGATGCCTCCATACGTGGTTGGGTTGACTGTTTTACCTTCTTCATCAAAGTTGATTTGAGCACTTGGGCTCATAGGAATCCTCAAGGGCTTGGTCTTCGCTGAAAAAAACTTGCTTATCAAGTCCTTGGTATACTTCTTCTTATTTATGAAGATTCCTCATTTGGACCGAATGACTTAAAGACCCAGAAGGTAAGTCAGCTTACCCATCATGCTCATCTGAAAGTTGTTTTGCATAAGTTGGGCAAACTTCTCACATAACTTCAAGTTCCTACATCCGAATCTTATGTCGTCGACATAAATCTGTACAAGAAGGATGTCTGCTCCATCCATGATCCTGAACAGTGTAGTGTCGATCTGGCCTTTCTGGAAACCGTTCTTGAGGAGAAAATGAGACATCGTCTCATACCAAGCTCGGGGTGCTTGCTTCAACCCATAAAGAGCCTTCCTCAATTTTTAAACTTGGTTTCCTTCTTCAAAACCTGGGGGTTGTTCCACGTATACTTCTTCTTTGAGCTCCCCATTCAGAAAGGCACTCTTCACATCCATCTGGAAAACTGTGAAGTTGTTGTGTGTGGCATAAGCAAGGAAAAGTCTGATAGCTTCAAGCCTGGCTACTTGAGCAAAAGTCTAATCAATGTCAATCCCTTCACATTGAGCATATCCCTTTACTACGAGCCTTGCTTTATTCCTTACTATGTTCCCGGTCTCATCTCTCTTATTTTTGAAGACCTATTTGGTGCCAATGACTGATTTATGGTTTGGTCAATCCACCAAGTACCATACTTCATTTCTCTTGAACTCAACAAGCTCCTCTTGCATGGCGTTGATCTAGTCAGTTGACTTCAGGGAATCTCAAATCTTTGTGGGCTCTGGATTCTGAGAGATAAAACAAGTAAGCAATGCGCTTCCTTGTCTCGTGTGTACTGAGTTTGCAACATTATCTAGCACGACCTCTTCTGGATGGTGTCTCTACCACTTTAGCTTCTGGAGTTGAGTGACTTCTACAGGTTGAATAAATGCTCCAGGATACTCAGTATTGTTTGCTCCCAATACTGGAACTTGAACAAAGGTTGATTCCACCATGGCTAGATCTTCTGGAATAGGAACTTGATCTTCATCACCTGGACTTGTATCTTCTTCTCCAGTAATGACTTCCACGATCTGCATTCCTTGATCTTCTTGATTCACTGCAGGTTTAACCTCTTCTGAATGAGCATCTTCATCTTCAGGTAAGTCAGCTTGGGTAGAATACTCAGTTTCAGTTTGGCCTCCAAACTGAGTTTCGTCTTGATCGCCTGAGGTTCCTCTTGATTGATACATGTGGTTATTGTTAATGAACCAATGGCCTCAGCAAGGTCAGCTGCATCACCGGCCTTGTCCTCTGGAATACTTGAATGATCATTCGTAGATCTAGCCTGAGAAACTTCATTAGGATTTTCCTTTTCAGAACTAAGTTTCTCTCTGGCATTTTTGATCTCGTGATCACTAAGTTCCAAGTCTTTCAAGGCCCTGCGCACTAAAATAGATTTATCAAAAACGACAGAGCATGTTACTTCCACAAATCCGGTGCTCTTGTTAAGTACTCTATCTCTTGTATGAAGGATGTCCATACCCAAGGAACACACCTTCATCCGCCTTGGGACTGAAAGTATTTAACTTAGACTTCCCACTGTTATAGATGTAACATGGAGAACCAAAAGCACGTATATGAGCTATAGAAGGCTTACAACCATTGTAGAGTTAGTATGGGGTTTTGTAATGGCGACTGTTGATAGCACTTCTATTATGTGTATAGCACGACATCATCAAGGCGTCTCCCCAGTAGTCTCCCTTAAGTCAGCTTCAGCAAGCATGGTCCTCACTGCCTCCTTGAGTGTTCTGTTTCTTCGCTCAGCAAGACCATTTTCTTGGGGGGGTTCTTGGAGCTGACTTCTCGTGAGCAATGCCAGCATCCGCACAGAAATCCATCAATGGACCATTGTAAAAATCAGTCCCATTGTCTGGTCTGATCCTATTCACGGTAACTCCCTTGTTGTTTTGCACTTGAAGGATGAGCTCTCGAAGCTATAGTTTAACTTCATTTTTGGTCTTCAACAACCTCACCCATGTATATCTCGAGTAGTCATCTACTACAACGAGGGAGAGTCTCTTTCCTCCAATGGTGGGTGGCTTGACTGGTCAAAATAGATCCATGTGAAGTAGCTCAAGGATCCTATTTGTGATTGCTGTGATGGTGCAATTTTTTAATGAAGCTTTGGTTTGCTTCTCCATCTTACATGCCTTGCAGACATCTTCTTCTTTCTTGAACCCAGCTTGCGGTAAGCCTTCCACAAGCTTGTGCTTAGCTAAGTGTCTGATGGATTGAAAATTCGGGTGGCTAAGCCTCTTATGCCATAGCTAATTGACTCAATCTTGGGATGAACTTGTTGCGACAAGGCCCGTGTCAGGCCATCTGCTCTCCCAATCCATAAAATACAGACTCCTTTCTTCATTCCTTTCATCACAGTCTCCTTGGAGTCTTTATCAATGATTAAGCAATCATCTTCGACAAACATCACCTCATATCCAGATTGGATAAGTTGACTGACACTCAACAAGTTGTAATCAAGGTTGGTGACTAAAGATACGTTGTTGATGGTGATCCCATTATACTGTAAGCATCCTTTGTCGATTACTCTCCCCTTTGAGTCATCTCTAAAAATGACTGGGGGTCCTCTCGCCATCTTCAGGTTTGAGAGGAGTTCTCTTTCTCAGGTCATGTGGGTAGAAGACTCACTGTCTAAAATCCAGGCTCGCTTCTTCTTCTTGAGCTGACTTTGGTGACGTTGTACCTTCAAAACAATGAAGGTTAGACTAAAGGTACCCGAGCTTCTGAGGGTCCTGCAAGGTTAGTCTTATGGATCCGTCCCTTAGGAATCCATACTTGTTTCACCTTACACTTAGGTGCAGCAATCTTCTCTCACTTTCTCTTTTTTCTGAAATAATGAATATCATTTGTATGCATGTTAGAAGGAATGGGGGGGTGTGTGTGTGAAATCTTGCCAAAAATTGAGTTTTTGGGAACCAAGTTTCTAGGAATTGACTTCCCAAAAACTGAGTTTCTCAAAACTAAGTTTCGATTGGGTTCTCAAAAACCTAGTTCGGGGTGTGAAGTCTTCCTAGCCCTTTGATATGTGTGTAAAATGACCTATATTTCGATGTGTGAGCGTGCATGTTTGCGTCCATTTTACCCTCATATCATATATTTTTGTTATTCTTTTGTCGTGTTTTCGAGTTTTGTGTTTTGAATGTTGTAGGACGTGTTTTGAGCATAAATCAGCACTTTTGGGTGAGTTTTGGAGGTAAATCACCCAAGCCGAAGGTTAAAAGGAAGTAGGCTCACCCAATCGGAGCAAGAGGAAGAGTTTCGGAGTTCAGAGGAGCCGCCCGGCCGAGCGATGCAGGCTCGGCCGAGCCAAGCAAACAGAGGGCTCCCTCGGCCGAGCTCTGCAGGCTAGACCGAGCCATGCTGACAGAGAGCAGGCTCGGTCGAGCGAGGTTGGCCCGGGCGAGACAAATCGGGAATTTTCAGTTTCTGGCAGTTTTTCTCTTTGCTCGCGCGAGCCATGGGTGGATCGGGCGATCCAAGGCCCTGGGAGCTCGTCTATAAAAGGGGGATTTTTGTATTTTAAAAGAACTTTTGCTCAGATTTCAAATAACTGTCACGAGAGTTCTCTCTAGATTCATCTTCAAACCATTCCCCATCCACATTCAAGGAGATTCAAGCCAAATTCTTCCAATTTGGTGAAGATCTAGAAGGAAGGAAGGTAGATCAAGTCCAAGGAAGGCAATCAAAGAAGATCATACTTAGACCTTGGTATTTTGTAATGGATTCTCTCATTTCTCTTATTGATTTGTACTTAATTCTAGGTATGAAGAACTAAATTCATTTGTGAGTGTTGTAGAATGGATATTGTGATGAGTTGATATCAAATTTGCTTGTTTACTTTTCTTTGAGGGATTGAATTGCACTTGAGCTTATTCCTAATCTCTTAGGTGTAGGTAATAGCCAACCTTAGAGGTAGTTGATGTGAACGCTGCAGCCAACACGCGGGCGGAATCGTCGTGAAAAGTGTATATTCTTATGATTTTAGTTCCAATCCCTGTGCGGGGCTAGGTCGTAGGGCGATAATTGACGGTCGATTGGGAGTGATCTAGGGGTTAATAACGTAGTTGTTTGTTATCGTAGCAAGTGGCTAGCGAATGTAGGGTCGATTGCCCAACCTCCTAGGGATTAAACTTGGTTTACAACATAGTTCGATTCAACTTGGAACAATAGAAATTCAATCAACACTCACTATCTTCTTATTGTTGAACTTGAGATTTTTATCTACCTAAGCAAATTACTCAATTGTTTTGGCTTGTGAAGTTTAATTACATGTTTTGTTATTGCTTTGTTACTTGTATGCTTGATTACATTCTATTTTGCCTAGTTAAACAATTACCAACGACTATGATTTCCCTAGCTATTGAACCTTCAAACAAGTAAATAGTTTTCACTTGAGCGAATTGAAAAGTACTCGGATTGATAAAATTTAACGTGAAGATAGTGTTGCATTTCACCATCGTCACGCTTTTGGCGCCGTTGCCGGGGAATCTTCTAGTAGGTCTTGTGTAATTATTGAAATTTTGAAGAAGTGTATGCTAGGTGTTTGAGGAAATGTTTGTGTTAATATTGTTACTAACATTTGTTTGCTAATTGTTCTAGTTTTTTTTGTTGAATTGTTTCTCTTGTAATTGGTTTTGTTCATTTTTCTTAGGTAGTTTATGATCACTCGATCAAAGGCTAGGTGTTTGTGTTTTTGTTTGTATGAATAATTTGTTTTTTTTTTTTGTATTTGTTGTACTTTGAGTTAGTTGGATTCTTGTAGGTGTAAAATGGAGAATCATCATGGAATTAACACGGAGAGTGTGTATAATTTGAAAAGACAAATGGAGGAAATGAAGGCCAAAATGATTGAGAGACAAAGGCCACGAAGGACGCTCCGAAGTGTGTATGAGAACATGTGGGAAGGTGATTGCCAATGGTCAGACAATGCAAGAGAATATCGTGCAAAGAAATCTGTACAAGAGACTAGTGAAGATGATTGGTTGAAAAGCCAATTGGATTTAATGCAAGAACAACTTAGGTTGTTAAGGAGTTCAAATAGGAAAAGTGAGGATGTCAAGGAAAGAAAATGTGAGGTGAATGAGGAGATATTTGAGGACACTCCGAAGCACGAATCGATCATTGCCAAGCCAAGGAGTGAAACAAAGCAAGAGGAGAAACCTTGGCAAGAAGAACTCAAAGAAGAGAATATAGTGGTGTTGCAAGGAGAAGAATCAAAGAAAGAAGGTAAAGAATTACCTCAAGAAGAGGAAGAGGATGAAGGCACCGAGGAGGAGTTGCAAGTCATTGAAAGTAAGAAGAATAGTGCTCTTGAGATACCTTCACTTGAGGAATTGCAAAAAGTCCCGGCCTTGGTAGAACAAGTTGAAGAAGAGAAAAATGATGAGGTAATTGTGTCGGGGGGTCTAAGTGGCGATATGGTGCATAACTTTCCTTCATTAGTGATAGACAAGAGGGAAAAAGAGGTGATTCTAGAAGAATTAGTGAATGGATCTTGTGATTTGATCGGAGAAGGAGGTGATAAGGAGTCAAAGATAAATCCAAACAAGGAACAAGTCGAGACTTATATAATTTGGATACATTTAGATGAGGACTTGGAGATCAAATCAAATAAGGAATCACCACCTTTCATATTCGAGTTTGTCAAGACATGCAACCCTTTTTGGAAGGATGAGAGGGGTGCAAGGAAGATCTCTCTTGACAAATTGCTTCAAAGAAAATGCCGAACAAGGGAGAAAGGTATCTTGAAAATACACAAGATTTTTGACAATGGGTGATGTGGTAAGGTCGTCTAGCTACCAACGATAAGGAAGCGCTTGTTGGGAGGCAACCCAACCAAATTTCTTTCTTTTGTTTAAATTGCTTTTAGTTGAATTGATTTTGAAGAAATGTTTAGTTTGTTGGTTTTGTGTTTGTTAGGAGAAACTACGAGATCGAGAAGAGTGGTGATGCATCGTCCACCGTTTTGCAAACTTAGTCTCACTTGACTAAGTTTGGGGGATGTGCCGGTAGTCGGTGCATTGGTTCATTCTTCCCCTCTCTTCTCCTATCTTATCTTGTATTAGTTTAGTTCACTTTGTTTGAATAATGATTCTATCTTCGATTGGGTTGTATAATGATATTGATCTACCTTCACTTTGGATATTTGAATGTGGATGATATTTGGATGTTTTAATTTTTATTGAATGGGTTTGTTGATGATTATTAGCGAGCTTGCATGAGATTGAATTCTTTCTATTTGGTTTGGTTTGTGGAATGTTTAATGGTTTTGTTTGAATGGTGGAGCTAGTGGATATTGCCTATTTTTGTTGATGATTGGTTTGTGGAAGTTGGTGGAAATAAGAACTTAATTGGCTTGATTATGCTCAATAGTTTGGTGGTGTTTGTGTTGATTTGTAGTAGGTACAAATAAGGCAAGGAGAGCGGTTTGATCGTGTGTGCCGATGGGTAATGCTTTCTATCGTTCCTTTTACCAATTAGATTCATTACATTGTTTTATGGCATGTAGATTGTGGTTAGGATGTTGTGTGCTTGTGTGTGTGTGATGAACCCAAACAAGAGCTTGAGATTTGAATCATGATTTACTTAGTGAGCCTGATATTTACTTTGACCAATGATAGAGCGGAATCTAGTTGTCAAGGCATGCTTTAGTTGAACTTTTGAATTGCCGAGTTTTGTGTGTGGTTAATGCATAGGACTTGACAAAAAGCTGTGAGATTTGAGCCATGATATTGTCATATCTTTATCGATTGTGAGTGGCAAGATTGAGAGCACAAGATCTAGAACTTGCACTTATTCTCTATCTATTTTGGCATGAATTTGGTAACTAAAAAATGATATTAGGCCATCAATTCTTAGTCCTACCTTTCACTCCGGGAGTATAAGGTGGTTGTTATCATAATTTTGCCTTTCATACCTTTGACCCCCGTGATTGAGCTTTAATGGTGGATTTCTTTTGAAATTACTAGGACACATTTTGGGGGGAAAAGTGTATGAGGGTGAATACGGTGATGAGAGTTGGGTTGGGAATTGTTTGGTATCTTTGTAGTGCAAGTGTGAGGCATGAAAGTTTGAAATAAAGGATTGATGTGAAATTCTTGAAAATGAGGCACCAACAAAAATTTTGGGTACTTGAGAAAAAAGAAAAAAAAGAAAAGAGAAAAGAAAAGAAAGAAAAGCACCATGAAATGAATGAATGATGGTGTGAAAAAAAATTATATGAAAAAAAAGTGAAAGAAGAAAGAGAAAGAAATGTTGTGAATAAGAAGCCTCGGGTTTGAAGTGGATTGAAAAAAATAAGTTTGGGGGTTTTGGAAAATTGAGGAGTTTAGTCACTTTGTCCCAAAACCACCTACCTTTTAGTAAGCCACATTATAACCAAAAACAAAGACCTTCTTGATTTTAGGAGCCAACTCGTTGTAGTATAGTGGTGAGAATAGTTTCAAGCCTATGGAAATTGTGCTCGATATCTTGTGAATGAGTGATGCTCATCGTCCCCAAACACGTAAGGGAGTGTTATCATTTCTTTATCCAAAAATTGATGAGTGGATCAAGTCTTTAGCATTAACCGTGTCACAAAGTTAGGTGATGATCTCTATTGATTAGGGCATGCGAAGATAACTAAGATGAGCTGTGAGAATTGTTTCATGAGGTTCATGGATTGCTTTACTTTGTTTTGATTGAGGACAATCAAAGGTTCAAGTTTGGGGGATTATGATATGTGTGTAAAATGACCTATATTTCGATGTGTGAGTGTTCATGTTTGAGTCCATTTTACCCTCATATCATATGTTTTTGTTATTCTTTTGTCGTGTTTTCGTGTTTTTGTGTTTTGAATGTTGTAGGACGTGTTTTGAGCATAAATCAGCACTTTTCGGTGAGTTTTGGAGGTAAATCGCCCGAGCCGAAGGTTAAAAGGAAGTAGGCTCGCTCAAGCGGAGCAAAAGGAAGAGTTTCGGAGTTCAGAGGAGCCGCCCGGCTGAGCGATGCAGGCTCGGCCGAGCCAAGCGAACAGAGGGCCCGCTCGGCCGAGCTCTGCAGGCTAGACCGAGCCATGCTGACAGAGAGCAGGCTCGGTCGAGCGAGGTTGGCCTGGGCGAGCCAGATCGGGAATTTTCAGTTTCTGGCGGTTTTTCTCTTTGCTAGGGCGAGCCATGGGTGGCTCGGGCGATCCAAGGTCCTGGGAGCTCGTTTATAAAAGGGGGATTTTTGCATTTTAAAAGAACTTTTGGTCAGATTTCAAATAACCGTCACGAGAGTTCTCTCTAGATTCATCTCCAAACCATTCCCCATCCACATTCAAGGAGATTCAAGCCAAATTCTTCCAATTTGGTGAAGATCTAGAAGGAAGGAAGGTAGATCAAGTCCAAGGAAGGCAATCAAAGAAGATCATACTTAGACCTTGCTATTTTGTAATGGATTCTCTCATTTCTCTTATTGATTTGTACTCAATTCAAGGTATGAAGAACTAAATTCATTTGTGAGTGTTGTAGAATGGATATTGTGATGAGTTGATATCAACTTTGCTTGTTTACTTTCCTTTGAGGGATTGAATTGCACTTGAGCTTATTCCTTATCTCTTAAGTGTAGGTAATAGCCAACCTTAGAGGTAGTTGATGTGAACGATGCAGCCAACACGCAGGCGGAATCATCGTGAAAAGTGTATATTCTTACAATTTTAGTTCCGATCCCTGTGCGGGGCTAGGTCGTAGGGCGATAATTGACGGTCGATTGGGAGTGATCTAGGGGTTAATAACATAGCTGTTTGCTATTCCTAGTGTCATCTACCGTTAGTTTTCCGTAGCAAGTGGCTAGCGAATGTAGGGTCGATTGCCTAACCTCCTAGGGATTAAACTTGGTTTACAACATAGTTTGATTCAACTTGGAACAATAGAAATTCAATCAACACTCACTATCTTCTTATTGTTGAACTTGAGATTTTGATCTACCTAAGCAATTTACTCAATTGTTTTGGCTTGTGAAGTTTAATTACATGTTTTGTTATTGCTTTGTTACTTGTATGCTTGATTACATTCTATTTTGCCTAGTTAAAAAATTACCAACGACTATGATTTGCCTAGCTATTGAACCTTTAAACAAGTAAATAGTTTTCACTTGAGCGAATTTAAAAGTACTCGGATTGATAAAATTTAACGTGAAGATAGTGTTGCATTTCACCGTCATCACCCTTGGAATGTAAGAATGTTTGGGCTCGGACCTCGTATAGGTGTCCCTCTTATACGGATAAGTTCTCTTCTCATAAGAAGTATGAGTAGGGAACCTCGAATTTCTAGAATCCATAAATAATACTGACTTCTTACGAAAGGTCAATTCTAGCTGCTGAAGTGGGTTTCCTCACATTAGGAACATTCTGGTTGACCCACTTCTTAGGCATAGCACTCTTCATCTCAGGTTTATTTGACTTAGAGGTCAAATTGTTTTTAAGCTTGGGTGCAGAAGTCAGTTTGGAAACTGACTTCTTCCTTTTACCTTAATTAGCCATTGAGGAGTCCTTGTCTATACTGACTCCCTTGCCTAACAGCTTAACCTCTAAATTAGAGTCCTTTTTGAAATGATGGTTGGAAATATTTCTAGTTTCGAAGGTTGATGCATGATTGCTCAAAATATTTTCAGAAAATCCTAGCCCTGACTTATCAGATGGATCTCATTGTAAGCTTAGGGCTTCTGAAACTTGCTAGTGTTAGAATAAAGTGAGCATGTAAGTCTTTGATCACTAGCAATTTTCAGTTTTTGAGATTCGCATTCTTCATAAAGAATTTTAAAATTTTCAAGTAAGACTGAATGCTCTTCTCTAAGCTTGACTAGCTCATCACTTACTGACTCCGATCCTTGGATCTCCTTAATCAGTTTTGAAACTTTAAGTTTCAGTGAGGCATTCTTGCCAGCTAAAACATTTTTCAGTTCATAAAATTTTGAAAATCCTTTATTTAAAGCTTCGAGGGTTACATCCTTTGAATCCGAGCAATAAGATTTAGAGTCCTCGTCTATGCATGCTATAGGAATAGAAACTGAGTTTGAAATATTTACCAAGTTCTGCAACTCAGCTTCAGTTCATTCATCTTCGGATTTTGATGCTCCTTCATCTTCTCCAAGTTTGGCCATCAGCACTAGGAATGCTTCATACACGGCCTCGTCATCTGAAGTATAGTAGCCATCATCATTATATGAGATGTATGGCACCTCATTTCTGGATAGCATGGCCTTAGCGACAACTCTGGAAGCTTTCTTCCCGAATACCCTCTTTAGGTGTTCCCTTTCCTCCTTGGATACCATCGGACACTCGTACTTGAGGTGATTTGGGGAGTTGCACTCAAAGCACGCCATATGTCAAAATTTTCTGGTGTATACTTGGGATGCTTTGTAATGTGTGTCATCTCTGTGTACCTAAGCTTGAATACACAAAAACAAACAAAGTGAAAGGAAAATATAAATCTGGTTCTAAGCGACTCAACACAACCTTGGTCTGTTAGAACCTTCGCACTCTGATACCACTTGTTAGTCCCGAAATCAGAGTACGTAATATGCAGCAAAAGTAAAAAAAAGAGTTGCACTTGTTCTCTTAAACTGACGGGAACTCAGTTTAAAGTTTCTGAAGGGGTTAAGCTTAGGTCCAATAGTTTTTTAAGTAAGTTTCACAGAATATACACTTCAATACTTGGACAAGTATTGAAGGTTTGAAAGTCAGTTTGCGAAACTAAATAAAAGCCAAAACTTAAATGAGAGCAGTAAAGAACACAGGATATTTTATAGTGGTTCGGATCTAAAAATCCTACGTCCACTCTTCAGACACTTGGTCTGGAAATTCACTAAGTATGATACAACACTCCTTACTATCTATGCACAGCCCGTCGGCGCTCCATCCTTTGGTTTGTTGTGGTCACTCGCCTAGGAACTCCTAGTAGACTTAGTGTTCAACTTGAAGTGAGGATGGCACTCCGCAGCCTTCTCCCCAGTAGTTGGATGTTTGTTGTTCCCCCAGAACTCAGGTGGTTTGCAAAAGCCCATGAGAATCAGAATCCTGGAGTAGAAAATTGATTGTTGTGAATATATCTTAGAAAGATATATTCACCAAAGATTAGCTTAAGCTATAAAACTTTATTCCCGTGCTAAGAGAGAGTAGCACGGAGAGAATAACTTGAGTCAGGAACTCAAGTATCATGTAAGAAAACACGAAAACTCAAAGAGCTTGAGTGAAGAGTTGAGGAGTGTGTTAGCTTTCTTGATACGTAGTTCGTCACTCATTTTTTGTAACCTTTTAAGGTTGAAGTGCAGACCTATTTATAGAGTGATCCTTGAGCATTTTGAATTTCTACCTGTTAGACACATTAATCCAGTCGATAGACACATGGAGAAAGTCTTTCAATCATAGCCCATACTATAGGTCTGCTGTGTCAGTGTACTTTTCACTAACTTCGTGTCATACTAAGTTTTAGTCCGAGGGACCCAAGTTTGGGTATCCTCTTACTCACTTTTACTTAAGCAAAGATATGCCGAAGTCTGACTGAGCTTGGTGTATCTCGTGCTTACAAGGTAGAGGCTCTCATACTAACTTCCCATAGTCAGTAAAGGCAGCCCTCATACTGACTTCCCATAGTCAGTATGGCAAACCCTCATTCTAACTTCTCCTAGTCAGTATGGTAACCCTCATACTGACTTCTCCTAGTCAGTATGGTAAGCTCTATACTGAGTACCCAAACTCAGTATAGGTCTTGTCCATACTTGGTGAAACCAAGTTTCACGCACGTATACTTCTTCAATTCTTGAGCATTTTCCATGCTCGGTCTTCAGCCACTGAGTTCTATTACAACTAGGGATGTCAATAAAGCCCGAAACCGATGGGTTAAAATACAGGTTAGGATAATAAATTTATAACCCGAAATTATTTTTAACCGAATGGCTTGAACCCGACAGGTTGACGGCCCGAATGGGCTGAGCCCAATGGGTTGCGGGTCGGCCCGTAGGTCTGACAATATTTATATATATATATATATATATATAGATAGCGAGCGCGACAGAGGGGGGGGGGGTGTGTGTGTGGTGATCATAAAAGAATAGTTTTTAGTATGAGAAATGAGAATAAATCTCAGCCTTTGATCTTGTCATTTCAACGCTCAAGATCTATTTATTTTCATGTGCAGTTTTGGTCCATTATTCTCCATTGTTACATAATTAAGGATATTTTGTAATTTAATTTTTTTTTCAAACTTAAATCAAATATCACTTAATATTTGACTAGATTTTTATTCCTTTTTTTATGCAACCAAATTTTTGTTATCTTCTTCGTGCGATCCTATTTTTTCTTCATCGTCTCCGTAGTGGAGTCCATCTCGCTCGTCTCTTTCCTCGGTTTCTTCTTCGTCATCTGGTTCGTCGTCTCCACCGTGGAGTCCATTTCACTCGTCTTCTTCCTTGGTTTCTTTTTCATCTTTTGATGCTACACGATCGATGTATGCTTCAATTATGCTTCCTCCGCGCTTCAATTATTCATCTCCAGCGGTCTGTGGCGGCGGGTGGTGTTTTTGGTGGTTCAGATTTTAGTTTGATCGTAGATTTCATCTCTTTGTATGATGTTTGAATTCTGTCAGCTAAGTGTTTGTTGTTTTGCTTGTATGAGTTGTGAGCTATTATATTGCATATTAGATCCTCTAAAGAAGCATGAAGAATAGTCAATAATGAACTATTCAAAAGTTTATTTATTTTAATGTATTAGCTCTTTTAAAAATGCATATTAGTGCTTCTAAAGATGCACGTAGAATTGTCAATAATGAATTACGAAATCCTTATTGTAAGATTATGATTCTTTTGAGTAAATATGGTAAGAATATTCAAATAAATTAAGGATATATATATATATATATTTCAATTTTGAAAATCAGATAATCTTCATTATTTTTTAATGATATTCTCATATCAGATTAGATATGGATATCCAGATTTTGATACACACAATATTTTCTTATTAGAGAGATTAGTTTTTTTTCGTAATGAGATATAATGCATGTTTGCTTAGGTAAAATGCATGATTGCTAAGATAAAATGCACAATATTGAAGATAAAATATCGTAAGTAGAGGGATTAAGTATTTTATTTTGCAATGTAATGTTAATGCAGGATATTGCTCTTAAAATGAACAAAATCGTAGTTAATATATATATATATATATATATATGAAGTGGATCACATACTAAAAATTAGTTTGTGCTAAATTGGAATGAATTTACACCACTCATCTAAAAAAATCAATGGTTGAGATTAAAACATTTTCCCAGATTTTATGATTTTTTGCTTTAATAATCATGCTTAATCGAATTAAGCACGATTTATAAAGTAATTTAACACGAACAAAAATTATGCTTAATTTTTTAATCTATGATGCTTTAATCTCAACCATTGATGCTATCAATCCAATGACTGAGATTCATTCCTATTTAGTTCAAACTTTAATTTTAGCACTTGAGTGGATCTCTCTCTCTCTCTCT
>JAPKLW010000712.1:197087-268235 GCA_026898455.1 Plectranthus barbatus
GAGAGAGAGAGAGAGAGAGAGAAATAATATGTTGTCCACTTGATGGTGAGCTTTTGTGAGCTACAACATATATTTTCATGTTTTCTAATAAATTTTTGTTTTGTTAATTATTTATTTTTCCTATACTATTTATAATTTTGATTTATTATAATTTTAACTAATTTTATAAATTCAATTACAGGGTTCATCTACCTAATTAGGGTATATAATATTATTGTAGCTCGCGAAAGCTCACCATAAAGTGGGCAGCATATCATTACTATATATATATAGGATATTGATTAGGTGATAATAGGATTTCTCGTGCTTAATGAGAAAAAATCTGAGCCATTAAATATTGCAATCGACGGCTAAGATTAAACAAATCCCGCCCAATTTTCAGTGCATTTTTTGCACATATTAAATGCATAAAAGGGTAAAAATGTGAAAATATATATTCAAAAATTTCATTTCCTGCAGTTCATAAAACATAATATGCATACATTCGATGTAAAAAAATGCAATATTTTGGGCATAAAACTACAGCATATAATCAATGCAAAAAATACATTCAATATGAATACAAAAATGCACATGCTTTAGAATAAAAATGCATCTTATTCAAGTTAAGAATGCATCATTTGATGCAAAAAAATACAGATATTTAGGAATATTTTTTATTTGTAATTGATGCATTTTTTATCCTGAACGTCAATGTAATGAAGAACATATACCAGCTGAATATAAAATCATGATTTTCGTGCGAATCTTCTAAATTTAACATATTCAATATGGATATCATATGAATCGTCGTAAAAATACGTTTAATTTGATATGTGATTCATAAAAAATAGATTTGAATCGAGAAAAATATAATTGTTTGATTATAATGGGAGGAAAGAGAAAATTATGAGAGATAATGTTTAGATCTAAAGATAGAGAAGACGGTTATTCAAACTTAAAGGCTAAATTACTAAGATATCTTAATTACCTTATTTATTCAATAAATCCTGAATTATAACAACCATTGGATCAACAAAATATAGGATCCAGATTCTTTCTCATTTAGCATGGAAAAAGCTATTATTGTATGATCACTACTATATATATATATATATATATATATATATATATATATATATATATACATAAAATATTTTATTCATTATTTCTAATATTGTTTATATCCTACTATACCCATTAATTATACACCTAATTCTGTAGACCTAATTTTTTGTTACACAAAATCTCATCTATCTCTCTCAGTGACGTTGTCCGTTACCCTCAAATCGAAAAATCTCTTATTTCTTCCTCTTTCGCTGTCTTCCACTCGTCAATCTCCTAATTAGCATACCTACTCATTTTTTCCTTTCAAACACCTTTAGCCTCTCATTATTATGTTCACCCAAGTGAAAGCTACATTTAATTTTATAATTCCTGTTTTATTATTTTATATGTTGAAGAATATACTTCTATTACTTAAAATAGTTGGTATTTGAGGATTGATGTTTTTTTTTCAAACTATGATTGGACAACTTTTTATCTACTTATCACTATTTTTTTGCGTAGATATTGTTGTTTGATGTCTTTTATTTATGTTGGTTCATCATTTTCTTTTTTATTTTGCTTTAGGGTTTGTTAAAATATTTTTAAAAAATCTTTACAAAAATAAACTCGTAAATCTTGTTAACCCGACGGATCAGCCCAAAAACCGGTGAGTTAGGGTTAGGTTCAAGAATTTTTAGTCCGATAAAAATTCAACCCGGACCGAATAGCCCGTAGCCCGAGGGTTAGCCTGAAACCTGATGGGTCAGCCCAATTGACATTCCTAATTACAACTCGATTGATTCTATACAAGGATTACAGTTTTAGAACTCTATAGACTGAAAAACTGACTAAAATGACTTTTACAACCTTTGACCCACCAAAACATAAAAATAAGGAATGATTTCTCAAACAAGAATCCTAAGATAATGCAATTTTTTTCGTCAATTGTTTCAAATGAAAATAAAAATTGAAAGAAAAGAAAATGAAAACTTTTGAATTTTGTGGATAAATAACTTTTTTTTGCAACAACTAATATACAAATCTCAATGTTAAGGTTTTTAGGAACAAAAATATTTTATGCAATTATAATGTAAAGCGTAAAAGAAAAAACATTGGCTCCACCTAATCTTAAAACTTCAATGTTTATGAAACTCACTTTTTGTTTGAGAAAGGTTTATCTTTTATTTGAGATTTTTACGAAACGAATGTAGCCATGCAAGAATTGGAATAAAGAAATACACAAGTTTTTTCATTTATTTACAGAATTTTTATTTTAATTATAAAAACACATTATAATTGAAGATATCTAAAAAAATATATTATAATTACGAAATTATACCATAGGCAAATAACCAATTATTTAAGACGCAAGAGGCTAACCAAATTAAGATAACGACATAAAATTAATGAGTTGATCTCCTGAGACACGGTCTCACCATTTTTTCATTGTGAAACGGACCTTAATACATCATTTCAATAAGTTAAATACATCATTGTATTTTTAAAAATTACATTATTTGCAATAAAGAAATACATCATTTGCAATAAAAAAAAACATAATTTCATTAAATTCATCTCACAATAAAAATAGTGAGACACCATTTGCAATAAAGTAACAAATCATTTCATTAAATTCGTCTCATAATAAAAATATAAAACTGTCTCATTTGAGAATTTGCCTAAATTAATAGTGGGATAACCTAGAATATCGAATCGTATATTTCAAAAAAATAAATAAAATAAAATAAAAAGGTGGATCAAATATTCTGATCCCATCCACAATCAAACGAGACATAAAAGGCACCTTTCCTTTGTTGCCTTTTGAAAGGAATAAATTTAATCTGCCCACCAATTCACTAAAGCACTACCACCACTAATGTCACAAAAATTCATCTTCTATCTTTATTTTATTGATTCATGCATTTTTTTTTAACTACTCGAATCTCGATACATACTTTTTTATGCTACAATCTTGATCCTAAAAAGGCTTATTATTTATGCATGACAAATGAAATGAACCCCAACTAGATCAATGTTACATTAGATGAGTCTATATACATCATTTGGTGAAAAAAAAAATAAATCCAAAACCTGAAAGCTAGGTTAGCTACCTTTGGAACCGTCGGGGAACCCTTGGAGTCGGGACGACTATGTTGAGCCGTCCCGACTTGATCAACTCGATACGATCCGGTATCGTCCGGTCGAACAGCCGGTTTTCGGGATTCTCGGCGTAGCAAACGTAGTAACAGCTCACACAAGCATGGGGCAATGCCATAGCAATCCTAGTCTGTCCAATATGAATTATTATTTTGTTAGTAATAATAAAACAACGCAAAAGGAAAAGATTGAAATTTTTGCATGCCCACCATTAGATAACCGATCAAGGTAGCTAGAACAGCTAGGGTTCCGATGTAGCCCCGTTGCACGGTGGCCGTCCAAGCAGACACGACGATGGCGCAGATCGAGCCGCTGCAGACTCCGGTGAGGAAGCAAACAGCAGTTGTTATGTCAGAATCCACAACCTCAGTCATCCCTCTCTGCACAAAGAGCTCCCAAGTGTCTTGTGATGCCTTCACAAAGCCTTTTCCATATGCAGCAATCTAGACAAACAAACACAAGTTGCTATTACACAGTTCATACATAAACAACATCAATCAAGATCATGTTTTTGAGAGAGAATGTGCAAGAGATCTTCACCTGAACATAAGCCCAGCCGTTGCCTCGACGAAAGATGGACTCCATGACTCTCAGGCAGCAATGTGCACAAGAGAACATGAACTCATCTTCCCCCTCAATCAGATTCAAGCCTCTGGCCACAATCCTAAGAGCTTCAATCGTGGGCACGAAGAGGGATCCGAGGCAAGCGCTTCCAAGATTGTTCGACAGAGCTCGTTGGAAGCAAAACTGAGTGCTGGACTGCATTCCTCTGAGATAGTAAAGAGCAATCACCCTGCTAACTGTTAAGTTAGCCACATTCCTCATCACCTCAGCAGTCCAAGCAAGGCTCAGAACCAACACCATTATCATCAACGGTGGCACGTAGAAGTTCAACGCCCCGATCACAGCAAAGATCCACACTGACATCCACATGAATCCAGCTCCAAGCATCCAATAAGTAGGCTGGTTAATGTCTGAGAATTTTGACACTGGCTCAAGCGATTTCACAAAGATCCTTGAGCAAAAACCGGTTCTTTGCGTCACCCAACACGCGTAGAGTCCATTGCCAACGGCGAATGCTATGTAGAGGACCCCAATGCCATCCGTGGCCGGTGTTTGGAAGCAAATCAGTAGGATCCCAGTTGCTAAGGTTAGGGCAAAAGAGCTCCAGATAATGAAATGAACCATGATTTTAGGCCAGACTCTCACTGCCTTCTGCCACACAAATGCAAGAGTGATGCTGAGGAAAGCTGCAGCCTCAACCTGAGGTAAGAAATACTTCAAAACCTTCTTCTCTCTCCTCCGTGCCTGCCCTTCTTCCAATAGGCCTTTCACACCCCTAAATATCAAGAACCCCACAAGCCCAACAGCCACAACCATGTGGAGAGTGAACACAAACAGAGAAATCTTGTTTGTGTATGATCTTGAATTCAATGTCACCACTGATTGCTGGTGCACCAAAAATCTCCACTCAAGGTTAATGAAATGAAACCATGTGCATTTTTTTTTCAGAGATAATGTATTTATTTTTACCTGTGGGGTAGGTATAGACCGTGACTGTGGCGGCGGCAGCGGATGCAAGGGAGAAGGAGTGGCCGAAGAGCGAGGCGGCGGCGGAGCGGCGGATGGCCGCGGCTGAGGTGGAGTGGGGGAGGCGACTCTCGTGGCATTGTCCATCACGAGGCGTAAAGGGTTTGTGGCACTCAATCTTTGCATTCTCGACATGTGGAATTCATTAGGAGGGTGTGTTTGCACTGATTCCTTTTGAATATTCACCTCCCCCATTTCCAAATCTTTCGACTCCTCATCTCTCTGCCCAGCTCCATTTTCTCTCTCACCCGCTTCTCTCTCCTCTCTTTCATTACCTCCCTGCAACACTACCTGGAAACATCACAAAAAGATTAGATTTTTTTTTTTAGCTTACAGATTATAGCTAGGTAGTGGGAGAGCAGAGGAGATGACTGACAGGGTCTGCGGCGGCGCCCATTGGGTAGAGGTGGCGCTTGGGAAGGACAACGGTGGCGGAAGGGAGCGTTATATTTTGCTGTTGAGCGTTGGTGATGCAATTGGCTTCTTCTAACAGTAGTAATCTCTCTGCCACTGATCTCTCTCTCTCCCACTCTCTCTCTCTCTGGCTGTTTTTTACGAAAGGCTTTTCTCACGTAGCTGCGATTCATAGCCCACGCGCGTGAAAAAGAGCGTGGTCTGCACGACCAGATTTTGGTCCCGTCAAATTTCGGGTGCTGACGTGTAATCGTATGTGCGTAGGTCCAGGGCGGCTTCCTTTTGTGTGCACCAACTTTTAACCCACGTGCTATTTTTCCATTGTATATACTCCCTCCATTCCTAAATAATTGTCTTGTTTGAAAATAGTACAGATACCAATGCAAGTAGATATAAAAGAAAGTAGTATTTTATTAGTAAATGTATATTAAATTTTTATTTTAGGTAAGAGAACAATTATTTGCGACAGACGAAAAAGGAAAACAAGACAATTGTTTCGGGACATAGGCTGTGTATATATAGGTTAGATTCAGTGAGAAAAAGTCTTCTGTGATAAAATAATAACGTTGTTTGATTATGTTTACAATATTATTTGATTGTGTTTTGCTCGTTGTTTGATTACAATGTTGTTTGATTGTGCTTTAGTTGTTGCTTGATTATTTTATTATTTGATTGTGTTTAAGTTGTTGCTTGATTGCATATCAACCATTGATTTATTTAGATCCAATGAATAAAATTTGTTATGAAATATAACCAAACTATGAACTCAAATCGAAAACACTCAATAACACACACAAAATAGAGAAGGCTCGATTTACGTGGATCGGCGTAAGCCTACGTCCACGAAGGGTCACACTATGATTCTTTATTGATTAACGGAGGTGCTACAATTGATTACACAAGAATGGAGCTCGACTAATCTCTGAAAAACACAAAACTGGTTTCTCTCTCTTCTCAAGGAAGACGAAGATGGTTGTTATAACAGCCTCAATGGCTATATTAGCCTCAACCGTTGGATCCACACTCGAACACGTGTCGCAATCTCCTGTACTGCTCACTCATAAAGTTTCTCAACTCAAAAACGCAACTTATACTCCTCTAACAAACGAATTTGAAGCTCCCATACTTAACCAAATTTCAGTTAACCAAACTAAATTCAAGTCACACACAACAAGATTCATTTTTTTTTCTCATGGGAGATTTATTCTTATTTGATCCCTTCCTTATATATATATATATATATATTGATGAAAGCAAATTTCATTGCTAACAAAGAGCATTAGTTACATTAAGAGTTACAAAGAGAGATTTATAGTGTTAGAAACAAGAGAATTCAAAGCAGAGGCTCCAAAGATCGACCGCAAGGCAAAATGATTAAGAGATCTTTGGATCCATTGAAAGGAAACATCTTCAAAACTCTTTGAGAGCAAGAGAATATTTGAGATGATAGTACCCACATAGGTTCTCAGTACAATTTGCTAATGGAGTTTGGAGCAGAATGCAGATGGCCTTGTTTTCCATTTCAAAATATGACTTTCTTGAAACACGAATCAGGTGTTAGAATAACTCCAAGAAGACAGGCAAGTGCCTCAGCAAATTCAACATCATGTTCGGTTCTAGTTAGGGATGTGCATTCAGTCAGTTCGGTTGAAAACTGACCGAAATTATTAAAACCGAAAAACTAAACCTAATTGGAAAATCGACTGAAAACCGAACCGAATAATCTATCAACCGAACTGACAACCGAACCTAATAATTCGGTTCGGTTTCGATCGGTTCAATTCCAACCAAATATTCAGAAATAATTCATATAAATTCCTTATAAATATTTCAGTTTTCACAATATCCTATAAACAATATACAAGAATTTTCAGAAATAATTTCATCAAAATAATCCAACTCCAAAATCCAAACATCATCAAAATCCAAACTTCAAGTCTCCAAAATCCAAACTTGCTGCAAATGCAATCGATCGTCGACCAGGAGGACTGGAAGAAGACGAGCAGGTAGCAGCAGATTAGAAGAAGACAAGCAGCAACAGGGGATGACTGCGTGCGTGGTGCAGTCAATGCAGTCGTGCGAGAGGGGGAGGGGGAGAGCACCGCCGGTGACAAGGGTTGTGGTGGGTGGTGGCGTGTGGCGTGCGACCTGCGAGAATTTGGAGGGCCGAGGGCGAGAGGGGGAGGGGGAGCTGTGTGGGGATTGTATACTAAAAACATTTATGATTAAATGTGTTTGTTTGATACACTGGTCTTCATAAATGTGTTACATCAACATAATCTCTATCTGATATAACAAACATACGATACGAACTATAATATCCTATTATCTCACCTATAGGGATGATCATATGGTGTGTAGGAGATCACAGATGATCATTGATAACCGCTAGAAACGGTGAGCAAATAAATTTATAATTACACCCAAAGGTGGTCGAACCCACAGGGACTGTGCAACGAAATACCCAAAGTACTAGCCACAATTTCTTGAACATAGAAGTTTGAGGATATTGGAAAAGGGATTTTATTTTGAAAATTAAAGATGACAATGCGAGAAAATAAAGATTTTGAAAACAATTAAAGCAAAACACAGATCCTAAGGCATATATTCTAATCATTAATATGTAATATCTATCAACTTAACAATGGGAAAACAATAGATTTTAGTGGATTAAATTCCTTGATTTGACAATTAAATCCTAGAATACTAAACAGTGATTTTATCCTCTCAGTCTCAAGAACACCAATTTAGTTAATCTCAATAATCATCTAGTTTCTTTCTACACAAGTTTCTTCCTTTTGAGACAGAAAACAAATATAATTAATTCTCTCATCCTATTAACAATCTTCACCTCTCGGTCCTTCGATTAATTAACTTTAAATCTCGACTCAAATTCATCTCTCGATCCATCTTTAAATCTAGATTATTAAATTAAACTCAGAGAATTAAACCATGATATTCGAGTTGATTTCAATTAACATGCATCAGAGAATAATACACATGACCCTTAGAACCTGTTAGGGTTCTAGCCACAAAACATGACTAGAAATAAAGAACACATATTATTACCTTAGCAATTAAAATAGGAACCTTGAATGTCTTGTAAAAACTCCAAAGCTCAATTATTCTAAGTGTAAAATCAGAGATGATAAGTCTTCAAAAGCTCTCTTAGTTTCGTGCATATCAGATCCTATTTATAGAGGAGAGAAAAATATCTAATCTGGGTATTGGGCTAAAATAACAAAAACTGCCAAAACAGGCACAAAATTCCTTCTCGGGCCTCCGTGTCGATCGATAGGGAGCCTGTCGATCAACACACATGCAACATCTCGATCCGCCCTTGTTTGACCTTCGTGTTGATCGATAGGGAGCCTGTCGATCGACATGCGTGCACATGTCGAGATTCCTTCTTTTGCCTTGCCTCCGATCGACATCCGACCTCCGTGTCGATCGACATGCACCACGTCGATCGACATAGAGGTCCTACTTCAGGTTTTTGGCTTTGTCTTCCAACTTGGTCGACTTTTCGTGCGTCAATTGAAGCAGCAACTCTGTGTAACTCAGCTCTTCCTTCATTTCACCTCTTTTTAGCCCTAAATACATGCAAAACTCACCACGAAGGTCATAACATCCTCTAAAACAGTCTCATGCACATAAATAAGTAAAAACATAAACTAATTGCACTGAAACAATGGAGAAAAATATATATAAGTGAGTATAAATATGAGCTTATCAATTATATGAATTGTTTGACCTAGCGAGGTATAAACAGTATCACAGCTAAGACAGTCCCTGGATAGGCTGTCTGTTTAGGCTGCGAAATATCAGTTTATAAGTGAGCTTATTCTAGCTACTTGATGTGTCGGTACATCTTTATGTATTGATGGGATCAACAGTGAGATGTGTCATTCTAATTGACATATGAATGAGTCAGATATCTAGATACTTGTTATGATCTTAAATCTAATGGAAGGCTAGGGGGCATACATAAGTTGACCACACTTTGACTTGCTATGGTGGTGAGTCTTTCATGTACTCTTATACCTGCATCTTGGGTGTGGCGGTTTGTGTGTGGCTTGCTTAGGCCGGACATGTAGCTAATCATATCCGCTTTAAGATGGGGACATTCCCTGAGGAGCTCACAAGGTTCATTATGCTAAACCCTGCAGGCAGGGGTGAGCGTGAGCATGAGTCAAGCCGGCTCGCAAGCTACTCGGGATCGGCTAAAAAAACTCGAAATCGACTCGATAGTATTCGAGTAGCTGTTGAGCTCGAGCTATTCGAGTAGATGTTGAGCTCGAGCTCGAGCTTTGTGATACTCAATTCGACAGGCTCGCGAGCCTTATCGAGCTCGAGCTTGGGTTCGAGCTAGGCTCACGAGCCTCATCGAGCTTAATATAATTTTAATTTTTATTCCTAAATTTATTATTTAATAATAAATAATATAATTTCTTAATAAAAAATTAAAATAAATTAAAACAATCGAGCCGAGTCGAGCTTGACGAGTTTGACGTCGAGTCGAGCTTGAGCTTGAAAATTTAAGCTCGGTCGAGACGAGCTCGAGCCTGGCCATACTCAGCTCGTGATCACCCCTACCTGCAGGTTGAATTATTTAATTTAGACATAAGTGAAAAGGAGTGAGTGGTACTACTCAGGAAATAAGAGATTAATTAATTATGGCTAATTGTCATAAGCCAAATTAATTAATTAATGTCTGGAACCTTAAATATGTGGATCATTCAAGGTTAATGCGACCCGTTCCAAATTACGTGGTAATAAAGGGGTGAGTCAGCATTGTTACCATGGTGAAGGTTAAAATAATGTTTTATTAATTAATTATGTTCTGGGTTGGACATGAAATTAATTAATAAAGAGGACCCACTTTATTATTTGCATTTGGTCCCTGGTCTAGCCCACAATCTGCTCAGAGCCCTTTAGGGTTAGGGGTTTTGTAAACCCTAGCACTATAAAAGCCTTTTCTCTATCAGATCTACACACACAACACAAGTGAGGGAGAGATTGGCGGCTACACCATTTCAATGAAGTGTGGTCGACTTCTTTGAAGATTAGTGGAACTCGGTAGCGTATCCTCACCAGATTTCCGAGGAGCAAGGGAACAAATCAGAAGATCAGATATGTTGGAACAAGATAGCTTTGATCGATCCCACATCCAGATCTACTCCTTCGTCATTGTCTCCGATCTAGATCTGTAGATCAGTCGTTGGAGTTCAGGTATTCCTTAGATCATTCTTTGCAATTAAATATTAGGTGCATGCATCGGGTTCGCCTGATTTATTCAATCTGATTTGTTTTTTATACTCTAAGAACGATCCAAATGTCTAAAGAAATAAATGACAACTCACGTTGTCTATTGTAGACTTAAATCCTACAAGCATGAGGGGGAGGGGGAGGGGGAGGGGGAGGGCGGTGCCGGTGACAGGGGTTGTGGTGGCCGGTGGGTGGTGGTGTGCGGCCTGCGGGAATGGGGAGGGCTGAGGGCAAGAGGGGAGGGCTTGATAAGTTCGTTATTTCACCGACTTATCAATTAGTTTCTATTTCATTTAGTGTTCTAATTGCGTGATTTTCATGTTTATTCGTGCATCGTAGTGTTTTAGTATAGAGTTTGTGTTTGATGGTGTATTTTTGCAGGAAAAGAGGATAAATTCGAAGGAATGAAGAAAGCAGTAAATTTGGCTCTATATCGACCGACACAAGCCTTGTGTCGGTTGAAACGAGCAGTCAACGGGAGAGCCAACATCAACCTCGAAGGAGTCGACGCGGGAGCTCCATGTCGACCAACGCGAGCCTTGTGTTGGTCGACGTGGATAGTCGATGCTGATGTGGCATGTCGAGGCGAAGAATGTTAGGATGGAGCACGCGTCGACTGACGTGGCCCCTATCTCGATCGATATCGAAGTGAAATTGGCGAGAATTTGATATTTTTGGTTATTTCCTTCCCTGTTTAATTCTATACCTAGTGGGGATTATTTGTACACCCATATAAACACTTTTGTTCGAGTTTTTAGGGTTAGACATCTTATTTTTAGAATAGAATATTGTTCCAAGGAAGAAGTTTATGTTTGAATTATTTTTGGAGTTTGAAGACAGTTGATGGATTTACTTTGTTTATCCAAGACTCCGATTTGATCAATGCAAGTTTATTACAGGTTCTTTTCATGATGTTGATTATTATGAATGTGATGAACTAATTTCTTAATCAGGTTCTAGGGTTAAAAATCTATCTTGACTACATGTTTACAATTAATTGAATTGAACGTCTTTCCTTGTTAGATTTGTGAAATTATATGCTTTGATATAAACCTTAATTTGTTGGCCACTTACTTAGGTTATTAGTTAATTAATTTGATACTCAAAAGGTGATAATTAATTAACAGGAAAAGGATTTCACAATAATAATATTTATTTTATTTCGTTCATAAAAATAAATGAATATTTATTTTGTATTAAAATATTATTACTAAAATAATAATGATTATAATAAAAATTCAATTTTTTTATTATTTATTTTTAAAGAATTCAGATTTCACGTAAACTTTTAAAATAATTAAAAATCTGAATTATTATTATTATCTTTATTATTTTATAATAATATTTTAATACAAAATAAATATTCATTTATTTTTATGAACAAAATAAAATAAATATTATAATAATTTTAATGAAGAAAATAAAGTTATATAAATATTAATTAAAAATCAAATCATTATTGAAAAAAGAGTAAAATAAGAATAACTATTTATATAAATTTTATTTTTAATTAATATTTTTATATTTTTAAATTAAAAATACCACGTCATTTGCTATGTGGCACTGATGTGGCACCATATAGCATTGAATCAAATACCACCTCAGCACCATATGGCACTTAACTGCTTAGTCAGCACACGAGGATAAAATTTCCTAACAGAACTATACTTTAGGATATAATTCTCTAACACTAAAACTTGAGGATATATTTCCCTAATTTGTAAAAGATGGGGATATATTTCCCTATTTTCCCTATGAGATCTCCAACATTAAATGTCTTGAAAAATATACTAAAACCTTAATCACTAATCACTAAATTTAGTTGACGTGATCAAGAATTAACTATCCTACAAATCACAATTATATTTTATGTCACGTGCATCATCAATTTAAATTCAAATAATATCATACATAAGGAAGAAAAAGAAAGGCACGAACATTGAGAAAAACACACATGGGTGAAGATTAAGAAGCAAACAAGATGCAGTAGTCTGTCACTGGCAGAAGTAAATTAATTATAAAACTTAAGCTTACATTTAATTAGTTCTTACATGTTATCGCTGACTTATGATTGTAATGTTTAACTTTGCAGTTATTTTATTTTTCTATGGTTATGACTTTGGTAATATTCACATTGACTAAAGATCTAAGCATATAACACTTGTGAGGACTTGTTAAAAATATTTCCCATGACTAGGGGTGGTAAATGGGCCGGATTCGAGTTGACGGGTCGAGTTGCGACATGATAATAACAAGCGACACGCCAATCCAGACCCAACCCGTATATTTTTACGGCTCAGAAATCTCAACCCAAACCCAACACGTTTATTTTCATGTCAACCCGAAATGACATGTTTAATTATTTTCAAAATTAAAAAAAATGTATTAATTATTTTAAAAATAAAAAAATTGTGTTAATTATTGTAAAAATCAAAAAAAATTGTATTAATTATTTAAAAAATTAGATTTTAGGCTATTATTTATTTATTAAATTTTTATATAATTATGTTTCATAAATAATAATAATGATTATTATTTATATTGGTGGGCCAAATAAGTTCACGGATCAACTCGAGATTGACCCAAATCCGACATAAAAATTAAATGGGTTGGCAGGTTCGATCCGAAACTGACCGAAAATTAAATGGATTAACCCAACCCATTTTTTTCGGGTTAGATTCGTGACGGATTGAAAATTGCCACCCCTACCCATGACCAGAGGCCTAAGATCCTTTCTTTCTTCTTACAAGGTAATTTTGTAGGAAGAAAATAGAATCTAAAACATAAATGATCATAATCTTAAAATGGGAAAAACTTTTTTCTGATACTGCGTACAATATCATTTCTTTTCAAGCATTGTTACATCACAATGTCAAATAAGTTATGCTAAAAGAGAAACCGAGAGTCCATCTTTAACATATATATTACTCCGTCAAAAAAAAAAAAAACATATAATATATTACATGCAGTGTAGCACTCACTCACTGTATGAAAACGTTTAACACTACAAAATCATGATAGAAAAAACTTGGGGATAAACCAGTTTCCAAAACTGTAATTAGCATCGACCTCCAATTTGTAATCAGCAGTTGTCGAATCAATTCAAGAGAAACGAGGCAGCAGCTATCTCTCTCTCATTCAATCCCCACTCTTTCCCTCACCCTTCCTGCCTTTTACCTTGGCTTTTCTCTTTTCTTCCCTTAAAGCCTCTCGTTTTTCTTCTCTGCAAAAAAACAAATGAGAAAAACCATGTCAAGACAGTGATTGAATATTCGGGCATACAGAGTTGAGAATCCACTCTCGGCTTTCCAGAATACCCAAAACGAGAAATCTAGAATATAATTGTACCGGTTTGTTGAGATTTCCTCTCGCCATTTGTTTCTCTTTTTCTTTATTTTCTTCTCCGAAGATGATTTTTTCCCCGTGCCAATTTCATTAGAGCCACTGTTCAAGTGTTTCTTCACTTTGACAAACTTTCTTTTCTGAACTTTCAGCCCAGCATCTTCTCCTTCTTCTACTTCAAGCTTGTCCCGGTCATTGTTTTCAACCAAACCAGGTTCTTCCTCCACCTCTCCGAGAGTTTCAGACTGTTCAGAATTTGGTATCGTATTACTGATTTTCTTCAGCTGCACAGTCAAATTAAGATAATATAAACTGAAGTCAATGTTGATACCAAATTATTTAGGAGATAATACATCAACAAGATAAATACAAGCAGAGTTTCAAAATAATAAGCTCCGGACAATTTATTGATGCTAATGCACAGTAAGCACTGTGTAAAGGTCAAACAGATAGCCACGTGCAGCGTCAAATTGATTGAAGTAGAATGATAGATGTGGGGCGTGAGACATTACCTTAGCTACAAAGAATCCATCCATATTGTGAACATGGGGATAAAAACGCCTAGTCTTGTCCAAGGAAGTGTGAAAACGATGTCCTCTGAACCGAATGAATCTGGAACAGAACTGACTGTTGGAATCATTACATTCATTTATCCTACTCATTCAATAAGTTATAGGACATACCCAGGACGTCCGAAATCGAGACCACAAGGAACAAGTTTCACATTCCTCCTCTTGAGTGCATAATCAATGACTGCTTCATTCTGAAAACTTCAGAAGTTGAGATGAAAGAAAATAGAATGAAATAGGAGACCCAATAGGTAGTCTAAAAGCTACAAACCTCAGCAACCATAATGGAACATGTGGAATAAACAATGTATCCTCCAGACTTGGAGTTGGCATCCACGAGATCTATTGCTGCAAGTATTAATTGCTGCAAAAAAAAAAAAGGAAATAAATAACTTTTTGGAACAGTTTGTTTTTTGTTAATATGAACACTTGACTGATGAACCGTTCACTATTAATGATCAAATCAGATCAAAAATTTAAGTCGAAGCTTGGAATAGTGTGATGCAAAGGAGAAGCCGACATGTTGTGCAAAAGTTATTGACAAAAACACAAATGAACCTTATTCCAAACAAAGTTTTTATCAAATAGAAAATTGTATTCTTTTATTTGGTGCAATGGGCAGATATATAATTCTTACCCAGAAAAGGAAATCTCCAATAAAAAGTGCTAAAATAATGAGATATCTCATTGTCCTGAAAGAGTAATGACAAGTAATATTGGAAATAAATCATGAGATATCCTCAAATGCAGTTGATTCACCATAAGGCATAAACCACAACTAGCAGTGCTTTGGCATGTATAAAGAATCTTGTGTAATCAGGGATAGAATATGCCAACTAGATTTTTGTGCGCATTTCATCAAGATTTAACATCTTCCGTGAAAGACTTGTGGACTATAGGCAAGTTGAAAAGAGAACCTATTTATAAATCCAACAATCCAAGATGGTTAGCAGCATTGAACTGCAAAATAGATGAACCAATAATTTTCTTTTTTTCTTATTTTTTTTTTGGGTGGTGATTGGGGGGTACCTTCTGGAGATGCGCACAACTTTGTATGTCTAAAGCACTTTTTGAGGTTTTCACAGACTCATCCTTAGATATAACCTGCAACACGTGCAAATAATATTGATTTTTTGATCTTTCAGAACCAAAAGAAGCTCCACATGTTGAAATTAAACTTGGCTGCTTACACCAGTGCCGCTGCAAGGGGCATCCAATAGAATCCTATCAACCGAGCTGGTTCCCAGGACTTTGGGCAACTGATTTGATGCAGAAAAGACAAAACATTATTTTCATCTCATACAAGTTAAAGAGGTGAGCGCAAAAATATGCAACATATCAGAGAGAATTAGGAAAAGTGAGCCTAGATTGTCACCTCCCTCCCATCATAGTTGCTCACTATGGTGTTTGTAACACCCATTCGATGTATGTTTGCAGTGAGGGATTTTAGTCGGGACTCCTTCATCTCATTTGCATAAATCATACCTTTCAGAAGAGATTGTGTATCAGTTACAGGTTGTATCACCAACAGGGATTACCTCAGCATATGTCATAATGGACATTTAGTCTACAACAGATAATAATGTCGAGCATGCATATTTTGACCCTAATAAGTAATAAAAGGGAATTCGCGGTATAATTATAAGGACTGCAAGGCTAAAAACAGATTACACGACCAAGTTGAAACAACTTTTTGGGGATAATATAAACTAGAGAAAATGAGATAGATTTCCTTCCACTAGCAACAGTAATTTAATTGAATGTAATTATATGGCTAATAAGCAACAAAAGATTCAAAACAGAGGCTAAAATCTGCCAAAGAAGCTTCACTTCCTTTTCCGTTTAAATTAACAGAATTGCAGTAGACTCGAGGTAAAAATGACAGCTTGATCAGTATTAAATGAAATAGAATGGTAATAAATTTTTTTATGAAATTTCACCAACACAAGGGACTGCTCAGTTTTCTACTGATCAGAGGAAATGCAAAATAATAAAATTAATAACAACAATTCTTAGCAGAAAACATTACAGGATGGGATTAACTCCAATGTGTTTCTCACCAGTATTTTTCATAAGAGCAGCAATATAGGTAGTTTTACCACCAGGCGCAGCCCTACAAATGCACCAGTCAAGTCAGGCAGGTAAAGGCATACAGACTGAATATGTATCAAATCATGATGAAGAGTGTTACTTGAGAAAGTAAGAAAACTAAGGAAAAAGAGAGAATGAAATAGAAAGACAATGCAAAGAAAGAGTGCTCCCACAAATCATGGTATTTTTAAGAAAGACCAAAAAAAAAAAGTGAATAAACAACTGCATAGTAATAACATGAATAAAAAATACTCACGCCATATCAACAACTCTCTCTTTCTCCTGAGGAGCAAGGGCCATTACAGGCAAAAAAGAGCTTGCACTTTGAAGCTGCAATCAATAAACCATTAGCTTTATTTCATATGAAGCTAAGGGTAGATATAGAGATCTGAGAATACCATATAATGGCCAGCCATGTACTCTGGAGTGGCACCAATCGGAACTTGTGAATCATAAACAACCAAACCTACCTACAAAGTCATGAGTATCACCGTCTCATTACTAGTCCATTAATATTATGGATAGAGGAATATCATATCCCAGCCAATTAAACACAAAAGTTACTAAGTCTAAAACAACTCTTACTTTAGACCATTTGCTTAATGGATCCAAGTTGACTCCTCTGTTTAAAAGAACACCCGCCAAGTCCCTTCTTCGTGTCTAAGATCCAACAGAGAGACATCAACAGCATGCAACTTGTTTCACTACAGAAAAGTAGGCGGAAAAAAAAAAAGGGAGGCATGTACTGATGGATTCAAAAAGTTATTTTACCTTTAAAGTGTTAGTGCGGAGACATATAGGCCTAGGCTTCTCAAAAGCTTCAATAAGCTCCATTAGTTCAACAACTGGAAACATCTGAACAAAGATTGCGATTTACAATTTACAAGTAACTGCATAAGGAGAAGGAGACCAGGGGCTGTGAAAGCAGTTATGTTAGAACAAGAGAATTACCTCAACTAAAGCTTCAATCAAAAAATCGTTGTATCCATAGTAAGAACTTAAATCCTTTTTAAGTTGATCAACATAATCTTTACGGGTAGCACCCTCTTGCCTCAATGACTTGAAATTCGAAAGCACCCGCACAACTGAAATTGTAACTCCAAACTTAAACATATAATCCATGTATCTAAACTATTAAAACGATACAGATATTAAATCAAGCATACTCTCTTTTATCCTTCTTTGGAGATTGGAAAGATCTGGGGGTCTTTGTGCTTCTTCCTCGAGCTCCTAAATTTTCAAGCAAGTGTTAAACGAACATTGAAAAATGTCGGGACCAATTATTTCTAATCCTAACAAAGGAAAAAATGTTTTTGGTTGAACCTCCTCAGTAGGTAAAATAAACTCATCAGCTTCGTTTTTTATGTTTAGCTGTAATTCTGCTTCTGCATCGTCTTCTTCTCGGGCCTTTTCCTCATCAATTGCTCTTGCTTTCTTCTCAATATCAGAAACATCAGAATCTGAATCCTCATCTGACTCCCCATCTGAAACAAGTATACACAATATTTAGAATATATATTAATAAGAGAAGAGACCAGGGACTAATCTTGATTTATCTACAATCGCCAAAGAAGACAATACCTTTGTCATCCCTTCCTTCTGCAAAAACAGAATGTAGATGATGTTATAACAAAGTGAAGAGAACAAATATTGATCCCAATTGAAGTTCAATAACAAAAGCAGGCAATACCTTCATCATCACTTCCTTGGAAGATATCCTTGGCAAAGGGATCATCGCCATCTGATGACATATCAGATTGTGAGTCCATTTCCTGATCTTCCTCATCAGAATTCTCAAGCATTTCAGGCTCTTCTGAGCCATCAGAATCACTGATCAAGTCCCCTTTCTCCGATTCTGTTTCTGGAGTAGACAATGCTTTTTGCTTCTTTCTTGGAGGAGCATTATTTGCTCTGCTGCCCTTTTTCTTATTGAGTTTTGGCCCAGCCATCAAACTGCATGCATAAGCCCCCGAAACAATCTTAGTAACCTAACTTAGAATACCATCAAATAGAAATGTGCATTCTCAGCAACAGAGCCTTCTACTTGGAGTCTTAGCCATATCAGAATCCAAAGACATCTTATATATTATTATGTATAAACTGATAGGCTAGCAGTGTTCACATAGATAATGGACAGTTAGCCGATCAATTATTTGCATGTAATTCAAGTTCACCTAAGACACAGGAAGACTCGCTTTATTTATTTTACATAAACTAACATTTTAAAATCTCTTCAAACCAAAAAAAAAAAACCATAACTTCATATTTCGTTGTGTGCAATAGCATAAAGGTAACCAGGAAAATTCCAAAAAAAAAAAATGTACGTGGTTCAACCAGTAAAATCCTAAATAGTCATAAACTACCCATCCCTGAAAAAAACTTTAGACATCAATGATATATTAGTATTTCGCGAAATGTATATGGTTCAACCAGGAAAGTCCTAAAAGTAAATAAAGGCGAGTCCTTTGTCAATTAAAGACAAAGGCTGAAAAAGAAATGGTCTGTTTCTGAATTTAATTTCGGAATATGGAGGCCAATTGTTCGGAGTTGGAAATGAAGGCGCATCAGTTTCACTCCAGCAAAGAGGTGGGTCCGCTTAGAGAATATTCCGACGTGATTTACGACCCTTTCCATTTGGCCGCGCTCGTGCACTCAAACAATCAAAAAGGACACAGAATAGCAACTTCTCCAGTAGATAGAAAATTAACCGCCGATTCCCGATAGATAGAGCAGGTCTGAGCCCTTTTGAGTCAATTTCAAAGAAGAGACAAACCTCATGCCCATCTCTGTGACGTCCAAAATCGACGGTTGTTAGCTGTTTCAAAGCTAATAGCAGCTCTACTAAGCAACACTTCAGCTGCAATTATCTTAGATTCAGTCGCTCGGACTGAGCAAGGGGTTTTGAGGCACATACCGGACAACTGAAAAGTCTCTCTCCGCACTTCCACAATGGGGGAAAGACCAAAAAAATGATAAAACAGCATAAAGAGTTCAGTACTTACTCGTCAAATGATGAGCGGAAAATAGGACGGATTTCCCCCAAAGAAGCGGCGGCGGTGACTGGAGGTCGGCGGCGGAGCAATTTTGTTGGGGAAATTTTTCCGAGAAAAATTGAGAGAAAATATTAGGGGTTTTTGTTTATAAAGGGATTAGCAGAGAAGGGTTTAACAGTTGGGGCGGGGGAAAAATGGGTGCATAAAAAATAGGTTTAAATTATTTTTTATTCTTAATTATGTTTTTTGTTTCTAATTCTTTTTTTTTTTAAATTAGTACTGAAATGAATTATTGAATCCAAATTTCTTGTTCAAAATTCTCGAAGGTATTAAAATTTCATTTTAAAATGTGAGAAAAGATGTAATATTATTACTTACTCGTGTACAATAATTTATAATATATATATGAAGATGAAGTTTTATCATCAATAGAAATTTTAAAATTATATGACATACAGTACTAGAGTACAGCTCGAATAATATACATTTAATAAATACTTATAACAGTAAATATAATTTATGAACCAATTTAATATATTTTACTATATGTTTACGAGCTATTTTTAATTTAACTATAATCACATTGGTTAATATAAATTAATATTGTTATTTTAGTCCTAATTTAAAATTTTTAAGTAAAGTAAATAAATACTCCCTCCGTCCTGCCTTAATTATTCCACTTTCTTTTTTTGTTTGTCTCGACTTTATTGTCTCATTACTAAAAAATGTAATTTTTTCACACTCAACAATAAAATATTAATTTCACTCAATTTATTCTACACTCACACTTCTTGATTATTATGTTCAATCAACCTGAGACAATTATATCGGAACAAAGAGAGTAAATATTATTGATATAATTTATCCATCTCAATTCTCATTGCCAAGATTTTTAGGATACAACAGAAGTTGAATTGAGTTCTAACAATGGGGAATTTATTAATTTTTTTTATTATTATAGTTAGGATTTTAAATTAAGGTTTGTGGGAGTGAGGTTAAGATAATTTTATTTTTGTAATATGGAGCTATATTCAAGAAAATGTGATATTTTGAATTCAAATATTTAAAATTTACAAATTTAAATGACCAGCATATGCTAAACTCTATTTAGGTAATCTTAGATCAATCAATATTTACTTCATTGTTATTGATTTGAATTGATTTAACTTTAACTTCATCGTAAAACTAAATTAACGGTCAATCTTGACCGACAAATAAATAAATTAAACTCGAACAATAACTATAATTTATCAAAATTAAAGGATGTTGAATACAAGTTGTTGAAGGCAAAACTTCTAACATCAACTTATTCTTCAAAGTTGATCTATTGAACCCACCACACTAAGTAGTGTAGACCATATGTGAAATGAGAAATTAATTGGTGTAGATTTTATAAATCTAGAAACTTCTAGAATCATTCCAGTGATGGGATTCAGCTTCCTTTTTCTTTATCAGTTGGATGAAGTTGTGCACAATGCTTTTGCCTTCAGTGCAGATGATGCTTTCTGGATGGAACTGAACTCCCTGCACTCATCAAGATATATTCAAACAACGTTAGGATCCAGAAATTTATCGTAGAGGACTTATAGCCCTCTTATTTTTCACAACTAACTGGTGAATAGACTATTCTATATAACTAACGAAATTCCTAAAAAATGATTTTTTATTGGATAAGTCAATGCCGGTAATGAAATGACAAAAAAAGCTCGGACTAAGAATGTCACCTGTATATGCCGGTATACTTTGTGACGAGCAGCCATGACCAACCCGTCTTCTGTCCACGCAGTTATCTCGAGTGCGTCGTTCGGGAAACTGTCTCGGTCGATCACAAGGCTATGGTATCTACCAACAACGAAAGGGCTGTAAATGAAACAAACAATTGTCAGTGATCAACATCGTTCACCAAATTGTTTGATATAGAGAAAAGGGAAAACACAGAATTTTATCCAAAAAGTTTTCACTTCTTGGAATTTTATCCAAAATTTTATCTCTTAGGGAATTTTATCCAAAAGAATATTATGTTTGGAAATTTTATCCAATTTAATCCACATTTATTTTTTTTAGTGATGAATCGCCCGTTAAATCCCACATAATGTCCATGTCGCGTTCAACTAACGTCTACATGGATTATTAATGACTCGGACACTATGTGGAATTTAACGGGTGGTTCATCGTATAAAATTTTCGTTAGTTAAGTTGGATAAAATTCCCAAGCATAAAATTATTTTGGATAAAATTCACTAAGAAATAAAACTTTGGATAAAATTCCCAAACAGAAAATTATTTTGGATAATATTCCCTAACAGATAAAAGTTTGGATAAAATTCCGATAAATAAAAATATTTTGGATAAAATTCTGTCTTTTCCCTAGAGAAAAACAAGTAATGACAATGCTGAGATGCCAAATATTAGATGAATTCCTGCAATATCGCATGGCAATGATTTGAAGGAGAATTGATGTACTAAAACCTATACAAAAGAAAAAAAATTGTTTATCAGTTTAATACACTTGCAAGTTGCAATCCTAGGTTTCATGCTACAATTTCGAGAAGAATATGGCATCGTTTGATGAGAAACAAAAAAGAATATCGAAAATTCGAGTGACTAAAGCTAGAATAGCTAATAACTTAAAGAAAAACAATGAATGGAGAGAGAGAGAGAGAATTTACTTTGATAAACCTGCAAACAAGCCATCTTCCCCTTCATTGATGTAGTGAACAAGAGAACTTTTCCCATGCATAACTCCATGAGGAGACCGCACAACTTTCCCTGCAAAAGCATACAATTAAGGGGAAACAGAAATAATATGAAATGTCTGCTCAAAATACTAAGATGATCGAATGCACTGGCGGATCTACACAAGGAGAGGGGGCTCAAGTCCCCAACCAAAAAAAAAAAACATTTCCAATAATTTTATGAAATAATAGTCCCTTTCATTGGTAAGTTGTAAATAAGAAAAGCGGGCCGAAGATAATAAAGAAAAGGGTATGGACCACTCGAGGGGTTAAATGTATCATTTTGTTTAAATGAGTTTGAATCCAAACATAAAGTCATTATTTGTTTGAAGGTGATATGAAGAAGAATCATGAGCGTGGTTTGGAAAAAGGGCATTGACCTTCGTCGGCGTTAACGTGCATGAGCTTAGTGTTCGTGTTTGTAGGTTCATAAGAACTGAACATTTAGTTTATTTCAATTATCAAGTTTACTAATTTAATTTCCAGAAATTCAAGTTTTTAATTTTAGTTGATTTGTTATTTTTATTTCCTAGATTTGATAGGTGATATTTTAGGATATTTTGTTTTTATTTATTTCCTACATCTGATTTAGATATTTTAGGATATTAAATCCCCATTAGGGTTAATTTTTTAAGAAATTAATAATATTATTATTTGGGAGCATTTATTTGCTTTCGCCTCTGGGCACGTCTCGTACGTGATTAAGGTTTCTGCTTCTATCAAAAGAAGAACAGAATAAAAAAAATACCTCCAAAAGCTTCACCAATGCATTGCAACCCCATGCAGACGCCAAACAAGGGTACAGTAGGTCCAAGCTCCAACACCGTCTGTAATGAAATTCCAGAATCTTGAGGTTTACCTGAAAATTTTTAAGTGAAATAAATGATAATAATCCATGAACAAAAACAAATGAAAAAGAAACTTAAGACATATATAATTCTTACCAGGTCCAGGTGATATCAATATACCTCTTGGATTTTTCCTGAAAAGAACAATAACATTTGTTGTTAATCAGCTTATATGCATATCTGTCCGGTTCAATTTGGGAATGAGCATCAGTCAAATTAGTTAGCGAGCTATTGAGTATTCGACTCGATATTACCCAGTCGAGCTCAAGCTTGAATCCAAGCTTGATAGTTGTCTTGCGAGCCTTATTGAACTCGAGCCTGAGTCGAGCTTGGGTTTGAGCTATGTTAAACTTTATCAAGATTAATATAATTTAAATTTTTTATGACTAAGTTCATTATTTAATTATAATGAACTTAATTAGATTTGCACCCGTGCGTTGCACGGTAAAATGTTATTTATTTAGAATTTCATTAATTTAAAGTTTAATGTATTCAGATGTTTTAATTTAATCGTATTTCAATTTAATAATTTATTGGAAACAAATGAAATACTTTAATCACTTACGTCACAAATTTAAAACATACTTAAGAGTTTAAGTAATTCTAAATATAAACTTATATTCTACTTAGTCATCTTATTTATATTTAATATAAAATTAAGTAAATATAAATTTGCAGTATGTAATCTTATCTCAAATTTTATTACAATACAATTTTTTGTTCTCTTTTGCTTCATGCTTAATACTTTATAATATTATACATCAAATATATACAAATTAAATAAAATAAAAAAGAATTATATTAAACACAAAGCCTATTATGTATGTTTAAATATTATTCTATGAAAAATATTATACTTGTAATATTTAAAAAATAATAAATATAATGAATTGTTGAAATGAGATGTTTTAAAAAAAAAAAAATGACAACTATAATTTCTTTCATATTTTTATTGTTGGTTATTGCATATCTAAAATATAAGAAAAAGTAGTATAAAAATAATACTACTATTCTAGACTATTTTCATTTAATATATTATATAGATTTTCAAAATTTTGACTAATATTATTTTGAGGTGTAGAAAAAATAGTTTTAAAATAATATAAATTTTATAAGTAATTAAAATTTGGAATAAAATTACAAATCTAAAGATAGTATGAAGTAGTATATTAATAGTGAGATAAGATTTAGATTGGTTGGTGAATATAAATAAATTAAAAATAATATTAATTTTGATGTGATAAATTTTGGAGGGAAAATGGCATAATCGTAAATAAGTTGAACTATTTTCTTTTCATATAGTACTAGCTTTGCACCCGCCCGCACGTTGTGCAAATTAAATAATATGTTATATTATAATATAATTAACAATATTTTATTTTTAAGTATAATTTTTTAAAATTTCATTTGTTCATAAAATAAAAATACTCTTATTACTTAAACATTTAAACACAACAAATAAAATAAAAGGTGAAAATATAATGTTTTTAAAAAAAGTTGATAAAACTTTTGGCGGGAACGGTTATGGGAGACTATTTTCTTTTCATATATTATATAGACTAGTATTTCATCCGTGCGTTGCACGAAATTATTAATGTTGTACGAAATTATTAAATAAAATATTAATAAAAAATACCGTATTTTTTTTAGAATTGTTGATTCAGGACTCAAAAGATAATTCAGAATCCGAAAGATAATTTGTCAATCCAAGACGTGAGAATTGTAGGATCTTTCGGGTCCCGGATTGAGAATTTTTTAGATCTTTCGGGTCCTGAATTGATAATTAAACTATCTTTAGGGTTCTGAATTGATAAAATTCCTATATTTTTTTAATTTTTAAGAGAACACTAAGTCTATTAAAATACTAAAATTATTCTATTGTGTGATACTATCGTAATACAAAGAGGGCATCTATATTTTTATTCCTTCATTCCTCACAATAGTTGATTTTTGTAAAAAATAATACTCTCTTCGTCTCGTCCGAATTGTTACACTTACCAAATCGAACGTTCCAACTAAATTGTCATATTTCTAAAAATAATTTTTTTTTTCACACTCAACAACAAAATATTGATTCCACTTATACTCACAGTCCTTAATTCCCGTGTCAAAAATAAGTTTAACAATTCTACTGAGACGGAGGTAATATAATCTTTGTAAATTGTAATTTAATTTAAAATGTAATGAATTATATTTTAATTTATAATTTGATATTAAATAATTTTTGAAACAAAACATATAAAAATAAGTTTAATTCAAAAAATATCCAATATTTCCCATTTTCTAATAATTATATTGACTTTTGAAAATATAATAGTTAAAAAAAGGGACCCATGCTAATAACTATTAGTAAAATTTAGCAAACAAACCTAACATCAAAATATAAAATATAAATTTTATTCCCACTACATGATTTAAATAGGTTTTTTTATTTATAAATATAAGATTATATTGTTTTAATGAATACTTAAAAAATGGATGTGCAAATAAAATTGAGCGAGAATATATTACATGTGTTTCAATTGGTTCAAGATATGTTTTGCTAAGAAAAAGGAACCACGTTTATAATTGTTACTAAATTTTAACAAACAAAATAAATAAACAATTAAGAAAATAAAAAACAATAATTTATTAAATAGAAAATAATTAGACGGGAACAGTTATAAAAACACTATTTTCATTTCATATATTATATAGACTAGTATTTCACCCGTGCGTTGCACGAAAGAATGTATGTGCATTGTGGCGTGTACTCGTATCTTTTCATTCAAGTTTCAATTCTAGATTTCAATAATCTTTATTATTATATATTTTATTGTACAGAGACGTGACAAAAATAGAAGACAAAAATATCAATATTTTTACAAATTATTCAAATTTTTTCAAATATATTACAAACTTTACATATTATCGAAACATATTTATTTATATTTAGAATCTTAAATATTTAAATAAAAATTCTTGAATTTTTTTTAAAAAAAGCAAAATATTTATTTTACTTTTCCTTCCTATTACTTTTGCTCTCGTCTCTCACTTCGCCGAATCAAAAGATTAAATATTTTTGTAAATAATAATTCGGCAAAGCATGTGGCGATAGTAAAAGAATAAAAAAAATAATATAAGTTTTTTTTTCATATTTTAGTTTGTCATGAAATTTTATTCATATATATTTTTAGTATAATATATATTAATTTAAGTATTTAAATAAAAATAAATATGTTTTCATCTTAAATTAATAACAAACCTAATTTTTGAGCATTAATATATAATTTATAATATAGTTAAGAAAGTTATAATAAATTAAATATATTTGAGAAAATTATAATCGTTTATTATATATTTAAATTTTGCATGATGATGTGTGATTTTAAGTGTTGATGTGTTATCCGGCAAGCTACGTCAACTTTCTGTCGCTGGAAATTTACTTCCATCATAAATTTGAAACAAAACTGATTGTTGTAATATATTTTAATAATATCTATAGTTTGTTAATATACATAATTTGTAATATATTTGATACTTTTCCAAAATATAACATCATACAAATCCAAGTCTTGTATAAATACTAAATAAATATATATATATACTCACAAAATATTGTCTAAACTCTAAAATTTCCATCTATAAATAATTTGCTAGAATTTATATTTAAATGAAATCTCAACTTGAATGCAATTTTCTGACCATAATTTCTTGGATTTGCTATAGCATTTGAATTTTATTAATCATTTCAAATTTTAACAACCGTTTTCTTTTTTGCTAAAACAAGGTTGGATAAGATTGTTTTATTATACATTTTATTTTTATTAAAATTAATACACACTTTTCTCATTTCAGTTTCCATGGAAGAGTTTAGTAATATTTATTGTAAAAAAGATGATATATGATAGAATATATTATTGAACATTTACGAAAATATGCTAAACAAAACACAAAAATATGAAAACACTTATTGACATAGAGAAAATATGATTGATGCAACCAAATAAATTAAAAATTAAGTGAATTTGGATAGTAGAAGTGATCTATGCGAGATTTTGATGAAAATGAGTATTTTCTTGATAATTAATGGAGATAGTTACCTATTATTATCGAATAAGAAAATTGAAAAATAATGTGGGATATTTGTTGGGTAAAATTGACCATAATAATTTGTATTGATTAATAAACACTCAATTAAATTAAAAAATACATAAATAGATAATAATAATATTAATATAAATGTTCATGTAGATTTAATATTAATGTAGTTTTTTTTTTATTTTGAATTTAGTGGAAAAAATGAGTATTAATTTATTTGAAAAAATAGAAAAATATATAATAGAGATGTAGGAAAATATATTATGGATAATTAATATATAGAAAAATAGATAAAATATATGGATATGTTGAAAAATAAATGAAATAAAATTACAATTAACTGTTCCCGCCTTTTTTAAAAATAACTACTTCTTTGCTTTAGTATATATATAGATAGATAGATATAGATATAGACATATTTTCTAATTTAAATATAAAAAAAAATCAAGCTTAGTCGAGTTGAGTTGAGTTTGACGAGATTGATCAATCCTTGATTTTTTTTGTCAAAGTCCGTACTCAACCCGTGATCACCCCAAATTCATTCATAACCAAATTTATTATCAACAACTAAGTTTAGGACATTCTATTCTATCTTACTCAGAAAATATATTTCAATCTCATCAATAATGACAAAGAAATTCAGAATTGCAATTCTACGCGTCCTTAATATACCAAAAACTTATTTCATGCATGAAATGATTAAAGAAAATTCATACATGCTAAATAAAGCGAGCAATAGTAAATCAGTATATTAATTTTCATTTTATTTATTTAGTACTATTTTTGAAATAATGAGAATATAACTTATTTTATGGATAAATGTTTTTTTTTCTAAACTTTGTGTTTATCTACTTATTTTTGTTTTTATCAAAGTGAAATGCAATATAAAAAATAATTTATACTATAACAATATTAATATATTATATTGTTGAATACAATTAAATATATTTTTGTACAAAATGTAAAAACTTTTTGCAAATATAATATTATAAAATAAACACCATACGATCAATTTACATGATGAAATTTAAAACTAACATGTAAAATAATTAACTTATTAAAAAGAAAAAGAAAAACATATTTAAAAATATAGTACAGCTACGATCTACAACTGAATCCACAAATTACGCACGAATAAAATGAATTTTGTAGTTGGGTCTATTCAAATTCATTTAGCTCATGTTTCTCCGGTTTAGGCCCGACCCTATCCGGCTAGACCCGAATCCAAGCCCAAGATCAGATCGACTTAGTCTGATCCATCCCAGGATCGGTTCGACCCAGATCCGCACCATTTCGGATCCAAAAACATCTCAACTCTTAATTTCTTTTTTTTTAAAAAATAAAATTGAAAAACACTATATTTTGTAAAAAAAATGAATGAAACAGACTGAAAAAAATAAATAAATAACCAAAAAAAGAAAAGAACATACTCTTTTAGCTCATCGACAGTGAGCTCATCATTCCTGTACACTTCAAATTCACAACCAAGCTCTCCCATATACTGCACAAAACCAAAACCATTACCAAAAAAAAAAAAAAATTAAAGCCATTCAACTTAATTCGAATCTAAAACAATATTAAAAAAAATAAAAAAAGAGAAGAGAAACCGACTTGGCAGAGATTATAAGTGAAGCTGTCGTAATTATCGATGACGATGATCGGCCTGGTCGGCGGCGACGAAATGACGACGGGGGAGGCGGATGCCGTTTCGGAAACCGCCTGGAGGCGCGTTTTGGGAAGCGCAGAGTGAGAGAGAGTGCGGTGGTAAGTGGCGGTGACTCCGAAGGACAGAGCTTTGGGAGGTGGCGAATTCTGGTGCGACAGAACGGCGGAGGATGGCTGCTTGATGGAAGCGGAGGGGGCGGCGATGGTGGCCATAGCGGTGGCTTTGCGACGGCTGTGGGGTACCGTACTAGTGGGAATGGAAATCGAGAATCTTACACTTGTATATAAAGGTGCCAAATATCGTTGGGTTACAATTATTTTGAACATGGTAATTTAAAAGAGGCAAAATGCATTTAATTAAACTTGCTATTTTAGCAATTATTACTTATAAATTGGAGGTTGAGTTAGAATGTAATCTTGTTTAATTAAAGAACTAGATTTACACCCCGTGCGTTGTACGAATTATATATTTAATATTTTATTTACTTATTTGATAAATTTGTAAGCATGTAAATAAAACACAAAGCTCATAAAATAAGAGTTTGTTTTACAAAATTAACCTATCAAAAAAAATTATTTTAGCATTATACTTGTATTGCATTAAAATGTAAAATAAGATAAAATAGTAAAAATGTAATGTTTTACTAAAAAACGACATTTATGATTTTGTTGAAATTATTATTATTGTTTATTAAAAGATATGTATATATATACTCCATTTGTCCCATTATATTATTTTCGCTTTCCTTTTACGTCTGTCCCACTATATTAGTCATATTTTCTAAAATGCCAAAATTTTCATACACACTAATAAAATATTAATTTTAGTGCACTTACAATTATTGATTACCGTGTCCGATCAATATGTGACTAATTGACCGGGACGAAGGAGTAATATAAAAATATATGAAGTAAAACAAAGTTGATGTGATGTGATAATTTAAACTCGCACTATGAGCGGTGTCTTATTTTATGATAATAAGATACAATTAGCAATGTTATGTTGCTTATTATTTTTAGAGATTCTTAATATATTTAATATTATTTATACATTTAATATATTATAGTATAATTTATTTCTATATTATACATCAAATCATATATAAATTTAATGAAATATATAATTAGCATGTAAAACACAAAATATATTGGATTTAATTTAAATATTATCTCATAAAAGATATTATATATGTATTATTTTTAAAATAGTATATATAACAAATTAGTGATATATAATGTTTTAAGGAAAAAAAATAAACAAATAGAATTTTGTTATATTTTTATTATAAATTAAAATATATATATATATATATATATATATATATATATATGTTATAATAAGATAAATAAAAATAAAAAATAGAGTAAAATTTTGGCAAGAACGGTTATATGTTGACTATTTTCTTTTCATATATTATATAGATTTCTTTTAAGTATGAATTTTAGTTAAAAGAAAATTAGTAAGCACTTCCGTAATGTACGAGTATTATTTGAGCTTTATTTGCTAAGAATTTTTTTTTAACCTTTAATATGAGCTTCGAGAGCAATAATTGCACAAAAATTGCATGTGTTTGTCTAACGTTAATTGTCACTATTTATAGCGCCTCATCCGAAGGGCTACATCTTATGGGAAACTGTCGGCTTCCTTGAGTTGGGACAATCCTTAGGAAAGCCATACCTCTTCGATGAAGAAGCACCTTGAAATAGATACATCACTTCTACGAGACGGTCACGTCCTCTAATTTAGCTCGAGACACTGATTTACATGAAATGGTGTCTCGACAGGATACAATGCTTAGAATAAGCTGAAGGCAGCGATTGATTCGAATCAGTGCTTCAAAGCGACACATTCTTTTAGGTTACTGGGACATCTCTCTTAGAGAATTCAATAGATTCATCAACAGCTTTGGAGCTATTATCAGGAACCAGTCTGATGGGCTTGAACTCCATTTTTCATATTTGGGCCCAAAATGTGCCAATAATTTTGGGCATAACAATAGTCCTTTGACTTTGTCGAGGTTCTTAGAGTTTGATGAGGTCAAAACATTCTCGAAACACCTTTCTCACATAATATTTTGGATTTCAATTCACCTGAAATATGTTTTGAAAAAATAAACCAATGCAAAACAAAGATTTATTTGTTTACAAGAGTTTCTCAAATTTCGAAGCTTCTTTTTTTTTGAATGTAAGAGTTCCTCGTTTTCTTGAACTTCTCCATTTTTGCTCTATTACTATGTCAAACAAAGCCCTTTACTCCACCCCATAGGAGTTTATATTAATGTCTCGTCGGAGCAGCTATTTCGAGGTTGACACCATGAAACTTCGAGGTTGTTGGAATAACATGTCTCAGATGAGATCACAGATGGCTAACCTTGACCCCTTCCATGAGGAAATCACCCGTCATGGCTCATCAGTCAGTGTAAGTGACCGGTTCACTTAGGAGTGATCCCTACTAGAGGTACTTCAGGTAGAGCCTTTTCAATATATGACTCATATATCGAATAGTTAGCCTGACTAAACAAAGTCCACAAGATACCCCTTATTCGAGGGACAATCCAAATGTCTTCTAGGATATCTCGAAATGTCCCTTGAGGCGATGCATTCTCCAGCCAAGGAGAGGTAGATTTAGAGATATATCCTCTATGTGTTTAATTTTTTTTACTCTTGGTATTTCGTCTTTCGCCATGATCATTTTTTTTAAATCTCGGGTGCTTTCCTTTTCACCTAGGACTTCGCTTTCGTACCCAGGGCGCCCACATCCCCATCATGAGCTTTTAGACTTTTCTGAGATGGTCAGACTTGATGCTGCAGATTGTGAAATGCACTATTACGAAACATGTTAATGACAATATTTACCTAGAGTAAGGGAAACATTCATTCAAAGAGCCATATTTCCTTAAAATAGTTGAAATTATTTTTTTGAAACTGATGAACTTTTTGGCGGGAAAATTTAATGCAAATGCAGGGACACTTGTCGAGAGCTGCCATTAAATTGTGTTTGAGAAGGTTCATTAATGTTCCTTAGATTTTTCCTATAATAAATAGGGATTCATCTTTTCATTCTCACTTTTGCAACTTCAGAGACTCCAACTTCCGCTCGACTAAGAAGAGAATTCCAGAGCTTTTGCCTGCGATTGTCCCCTACCAACTGTTCCGAAGGTAATTCTTCAACTACAACCCCTTTTTTCCGTTCTTGAATTCTCGCAAAAAATGTCTGATAGGAATGAGCGTGGGGACGCTCAACCCTCTTCTTTCTCTGATTCCCATTTTTTAAGATTAGCCCTTGGATCTTCCCCATAGGATACGAATAGCAATAGGGGCTCCCTAGTTGAATCCCTATCGGTTATTGACAATGTTAACCTTACACAAATTCTTGACCAATACAACCTTTCTCAAAGGCTCAATGCCATCTCTCCTGAAACTCACAATCATCCCCACTGCCCTCCATACAACTTCAATGGCCTTTTCAACGATAATTTTGAAAAAGGAATTTGGTTGCCCTTTCACCATTTTTCTCAAAATTCTAGACCTCTACTAGATAGCCTCAATCTAACTTGCACTCGTAGGACAGTTACTGATGGGTTTTGTATACTGAAAGCATTTATTATAATGAGTATACAACGGTTTATTTCTCCTATCTGTTAACAATCGTACATGTATGAACAATGGTATCCTCTTGTCCCACCGATAGGGACGATCATACGGCCTTTTGTAGATCGCAGAAGACAGCATGATCACTTGACCTAGTGAGACATAAACCTAATCACAGCCGAGACAACGTATGAGGATACGTCTGTCCGGATGGCTGCGGCATTGTCAGAATAAGTAGTCTGTCTTGGTTACTTGACATGCTGGTACGCAGAGGTGGCGTATTGATGGACCGCAGTGAGATGTATTTGTCTGTCTGACATCAGCGAATACAAGATCTCGTTATATTGATTGAGTCCAAACCCTAACAAAGGTTCAGGGGTTTTCACGGGTTGATTGTTGCTTTGACTTGCCATGGTGGAGAGCCTAAGTAACGTGCTCGTATATCCGCATCTTGGGTAATAGCAGTTCGTGTAGTACCGCCTGAGACTGGGTTTAGGTAACCATATCCGAGTAATAGGATGGGAACATTCCCTGAGGAGCTCAATAACATTCATCGTGCCAAAGTCCTGCAGGCTGATTAATTTCAGGCACGAGTGATAAGGTTTGAGTGGTACTACTCAGGAATTATAAGATATTAATTAATTGTAGTTAGGGGTGTTCATGGTTTGGCCGAAACCGGCCAAACCGGATTACTTTGGCCGGTTTGAAATTTAATTTTCAAACTGGCGGTTTGAAAAATTTGAAACTGGATAAATTTGGTTTGGTTACGGTTTGGAGACTCAAATCGGCCGTATGGGCCGGACCGGCCTTATTTATATGTGATATATATATATATATATATTAAATATATTATAATTAATTACTATAATTTGTACTTCATTTGTTAAGTTTCTACTATTTTGTACAATTAACCCATGTTTAAATTTATTGGCCAACATACTACAGTTTTAGTTTTATTTTTTATTTTATAAAAAATCAACTAATAAGTATTAACATTGAATATTATTATTTTATATAATTTCTTTAAGATAAATTAAGCATGAACATTATTATTATAATTTTACTCGTCTCTTTCGATTTTACATTTGAATTTTAAGGCTATAATTTTAATACCATCGACTCATGTGTTTCTTTTAGTTTTACATTAAATTAAAAATATAAGACTTTTAAAATTAAAATTGCATCATTATAAGTAGTAGTAACAAATAATAGAAATCAATGAATTTGTATTTAGGCCCTTGTTTTCTACAAATTATAGTAGATTGTAGAAAGTTGAAACATATTTCATTTCAAACCGCCAAACCGGCCGGGCCAAACCGTTTTTATATGGTTTGGCCGGTTTGTTTTGGAAAAATTCTTTGGCCGGTTTGGTTTGGAAAATTTTCAAACCGTACCTATTGGTTTGGCCGAGATTTTTCTTCCAAACCGGACCGCGAACACCCCTAGTTGTAGTTAGAGCTTGTCAGAGGCTCCGATTAATTAATGGATGTTCGGTAATCTTAAATATGGGGATTCTCAATTAATGCAGCCCGTTCTCATAACGTGGTAATAAAGGGGTAGGTCAGTATTAATTCTGTGGTGAAAAAGAATTAATATTAATTAATTAATTATGTCCTGGGTTGTGGACATGGGAATTAATTAATTTATAGGCCCACTTTATTATTTGCATTAGGTCCCAGGTCTGGCCCAATAAGTGTGCTGAATTGAGCCCAAGAGCCCACTAGGGTTTTACAACCCTAGGTCTATAAATAGACCTCTCACTCTCTGAAACCCTAGCCACTTCATAACATAGTTGAAACACACTAAACCCAGAGAGAGAGAGAGAGTGGGCGCCGATCTGGAGAAGAAAGGAGGAGAATTTTCGAATTCTGGTCCTATTCAAGCCACAGATCTACGGAGTCCTCACCAGTAGTAGATCTAATCAGCACCGGAACACAGATATGAAGATCTAATCTGGAGAACAACAGATTTCTTCTTCCCTTTTCTTTATTTTCGTTTTTCTCTAGAAATTAGTATTCTAATTTCTGTTTCCGCAGAGAAATCGAATTGCATGGTTGAATTGAAGTTTGGAATTCAAACGCAAAATATCGGTACAGAGACGACAAAATTACGGTAATCTCTAAATCCACAAATATGCATTAAATTCATAGGAGCATGTTGGGGTTTTATGAATTTAGATTATGTGCAATATCCATAAATCGATCCAGTTCAAATTAGTTTTGGTGATTCGGTTCACAAAAAAACCCTACAGTTACATATACCAGACGCACTGTTGATTTTTCACGAGATAGGAATGGGCAAGCCCTCCACTTACGAATGTCTGAATTTTATAATATCTGCTAGGAGAATATAAGCTCATTATTTCACTCACTTATCTATATTATTTTTCTACTATTTTATGTAGTTTTATTGAGTTTATATATATATTTTATGCATGAGTCAATATTAGGTGGTGTTAGGCATATTTTGGAATTTGTGCAGGTTTTAGGCTTAAATTCACGAGAAAATCGTTCCGAAAGCAGTGATGTGTAAGAGTATCAGTGAAGAGTTCTTCCACAAGAGGAATTCGGGCTATTGAAGCATGGCAATGGATGAAACTTTGAGTTAGCTCTCCAACGCAACTGGAATTGGGTCAATCGGAGTTCGGGAGAGGAAGTTATGGTCAAAATCGTGAGACCGCGCAGAAGGGACGAGAGACCACATCGATCGACGCTGAAGGGAGAGCCACGTCGATCGACGCCAATCCACATCGATCGAAGCGGATCTGTTAGCACGGAAATTTGATGAAAATTGGATTTTATCATATCTATAGCCCTAGATTTGATAGGATACACCTCCACCTATATATATACCCCTGTAACTTCGATTTGGAGGTGTGCTTCATTCCAGTTTTTAGATTTTGAGAGATTCCAAGCACCAATTGAGTTTTATGTTTGAAGACAGATTTTTGTGGGAAGACATTCAGACCCAAGTTTTTATGCAATTCAGGTTTATCTATCTTTGATGAATTTTACTATGAATATGTGTAACTAACTTCCTTCTCAGATTCTAGGGTTTCGAACTATCAATGTATGCATGTTTGATTAATTGAATTATTTTCCTTTTCCCTTCGTAGTTTGTGAAATCTGTGTTTATTAATAATTTTGAGTTTGTTGGCCACATCTTAGGATTAATTAGTTGATTGCTTGAGACGTAACTGTAAAAGTTTTCAATGGAAAGAGTTTTAATAATATAATTTGATTTCTTGTCTGAGCAGAAGGAGATTAATTATAGGAATAAATATGTAGATTTTTGGAGTTAGTTAATTCATCTTGAGACCGAGCGGAGATAGATAATTGACTAATCTACTTTGTGAATTGTCCAACAAAGAAGTTCATAATACCTTTCTGATGTTTCACTACGAAGAGGAATTAAATTGGGAATTAATCAATTCATTCATCCATGTCATACTTGATAGGTAGATATCCCTGGAATCTGTACTTCTCATAATCGTTTCATCAAAAGTATTTTAATTTCATGTTTAATCTAAATTTGCAAGTATTACAATTTTCGAAACAACAAAACCAAAATTTGATTTTCCTAACCATTGTTTTGAGAACTTAAGTTTTAGTAATTAAGGTTTTTCGTTACTTCTTTCCCCTGGGATTCGATAATTTTATTTGTCACTATATTATTAGCTTTGCTAAGTCACTGTTAAATAATTTTAGTGATCAGAGAACAAATTATTGTATTTTTTTGAAGCATTATGACAATCCCCAACCGTTAGTCCAAGGAACTCAAACTAATATGGCTCACAGGACCGAATATTTTATGTCTTTCGAGATACCAAAGAATATGCTACAATTACGAGGCGTCTTACACATCCCCAAGAGCACGTCTCGTTCATCTTAATTTTACAGTATGTTTCACAAGTTGACTTACATTTCTTTACAGGACTAAGGCACCCCATCCTTATTGAAGAAGAGAAAGCTTGAATCAGCCGAGCCTACTCATTTGAACCTCATAATTTTGACTCAAAGAAATACACGAGCCAATGGATAAACTCACTGCCGCATATTTGACCAAGTTTATGCAATCAAAGCTGATATAACCACCACAACCAGTACAACAAACCGGGAAGTATAAACACAAGATAATTTCGTTGATTGAAAGAGATGTTGGGAATTACTTGCACAGAAGAATGTGATTCTTCATATATTTTTATTTATCATAACATTGTCATCCCTCAAATCACAATGGTTTGAGTATTTATTCTACCACAAAAATTAGAAAATTATATAGCAACTTAAATTAAGAAAAAAAAGAGTTACTAAAACTATTCACTTGATCCAGACGTTCCATATGGTTGCACAAAATTTAATCCACATCATCTCCCGCCGAGTTGGAAAGATTCGACCATGAGTCCAGATGATCATCTGCCGAAGGAGAATCACCAACTAAAGGAATGAGGTTTTTAACATCAGCAGTCTTCAAATGATTTGGAAGAGGTAGCGATAAGCATTGGGATTTATACGTTCCAACACTTCAATAGGACAAATCTTCTGAGTTGCCAATTTGCTATATTCATGATAAGGGAACCGATCTTTATTAAGAATGGCCTAAACATAAACCCAAGCTTCAAACAACATTTTTTGTTTGTCCTTGATTTGCAGCTTTCGTGTAAGCACGACTAATTGCAACCAAATAAGCATGAACAAGCTGATGCACTTACAAGGTGTTAGTGATGAAATTAGAGGCGACAACATGTAAGAGAAAACCATCAGGAACGGGTGCAAGTGCAACACGACTAGGGGTGCTCATGATCCGAATCAAATCGAGCAGGGCCAAGCTCGAGCTCGAGATCAACACAAAAGATTGAAGCTCGAGCTTGACTCGGCTGAGCTTAGTTTTTTTAGCTCGAGCTCTATGTTAAGCTCATGAAGCTCAAGCTCGACTTTATTGTTTTTGAATTTTAATGAAATTCATAGGGATAATAGGGAGATATATCCTTATCTTTCACAATTTAGGGAAATATATCCCAGGGTTTTAAAGTTGGGGAATTATATCCTCAACTTTACTTCTGTTAGGGAATTAAATCCTCATCCGCTGACTCATCCGTTAAGTGCCACATGGCGCTAATTTTACATTGACTCACTAATACATGGTGCCACATAGTGCCATGTGAAAATGACATGTCATTTTTATTTTAAAATAATTTTTTTAATTTAATTATTAATGAGTTTTTTTATTTTCGTCTTTTCAATAATAATTTTTGTTTTTTATTTAAATTATTATTAATATATATTTTTATTTTCTTCATTAAAATATTATTAAAAATAAAAGAATTAGTTGAAAAATAAAAATATTATTAGAAACATATATATTTATTTTTTAATAATATCTTAATAAAAATAATATTAACTTATTTTTCTAATATATTTAATTTTATTATTTAATAATATTGTTTTGAAAAAAATAATATTCCTTAATTGTACATGAAGAAAATAAAATAAATATTATTTAAAAGATTAAAGACAAAAATAATATTACATTAATAATTAAAATAATAATAAAATATTTTTAAAATGACACATCATTGCCATTTGGCGTTGATGTGGTTCCATGTGGCAGTGAGACAATGTCACAACAATGACACGTGGCACTTAACAGATGAGTCATCAAAGAAGAATATAATTCCCTAACAGAAGTAAAGTTGGAGATATAATTCTCTAACTTTAAAACTCTGGGATATATTTCCCTAATTTGTGAAAGATGGGAATATATTTCCCTATTTATATAAATAAAATGCAAGAATTGAATAGTAAGACTTTCATTAATACATATATACATATATTTTCCTTGAAATAAATCTTAATTGAAGTGCAATAAACAAGTCCAAATTAAAAAAGAAAATACAAGAATAATGATGAAAATCTGAAATAACACATTTCAAGGAAACACAGACAACACCTCAGGTAACAATCAAATCTGCAACCAAAAAAAAAGAATAAATGAATAATAAAATATTCAAGCCATTATGCAAATGAATCTCTTTTAAATTTCACCATGAGACAAACGACAAACAATATAATAAAAATCAGATTTAGAAAGTCAAAACCACCAAGTAAAAGGAAGAAATTCTAGTTTTCCTTGCGACCTTTCCCTCATCTTCCAATTATTTAATGAGAAAATATTTCTATCAATAGAAACAAAGTAATACAAGTACAAGAGAAAAGTAGATTTCTTGTTCAAATAATATATGATATGAGGACCAAAAAATAAACAAATATTTAATAGCATAATAAGTCACACCCCAAGAAAAACAAAAAAAAAAAGAACGGAAGGACCTTACTGTAGTCGCAACTTCTACCGCACTACTCCTTGATTTTGTTTGCAAGGTCTTTTTCTCTTCACTCCCTAAGTTATGAAATCAATAACATGGATTTTCAAATCAAAGTTAGATTCGGGAATAAATTAAGAATAACAATATTATTTCTTAAGAAAGTTTCAGATGTGCTCTTTCTCAGCAAGCAAATCAGAGGTTGTAGCATGAGAATTGAGTAAATTAACCTTCGTAGATCTTGCAAAAATATATTTTTTTAAGTGCTTTATCCCCGTCCATATTTTCCTCATTCACAGGAACCTCAAGTTACATTAGACATGAATATTTAGAGCTACTTTGGTTCAAACTGAGAGAGAAGATTAAAGAAATAGTAACGACGCACAAATAAGGTAAAAATCTGAAAGAAAAAGTATATGGTAGTTAGGGTTGGTTATTTATATAGAGGATATAAATTCTAAATAAATATAATAATAAGGGTAATTTTGTCGCTTATAAAATTATGCTCGAATTCTAGCTCGACACTTACTCAAACACCTCAAGCATGACACTTACTCGAGCACCATAAGCTCGACACTTACTTGAGCACCTTGAGCTCGACTCAACTAATATCAAGTTTAATTTGAGTTTTTTTGGTTGATATTGAGTATCTCACGAGCCAACTTGGCTTATGAACACCCCCAAACAAGACCACGGGGAACATAGTCGTACACGACTTAAAAGGGGCAAAATCCCTTTGAGATTGGCAACCATGTTGTGAGCAGACTCAGTAGGACCTAACTTAACATCCCAGGATTTCAAATTAGCACTAATAAGGGCACAAAATAGAGCATTCAGAGGATGATTCACCACTTTTGTATGACTTTTTTTTTAGGATGATAAGCAAAACTGAAGTTGATTGATGTGTTAAACATTCGCAACAAGCTGCACCAAAAGTGGCTAAGAAACCGAGTACGGCGATCAAAGACAATGCTTGTAAGAAGACCATGAAGGCGGTAAATATCCCAAAAAGATAATTGAGCAACAGACGTCACAATAGTAGTCATTTTGCAAGGAATAAAATAAGACATCTTAGAAAAGCGATCCACAACAACATATATTGAATCAAAACCATGTTGGGTACAAGGAAGACCCACCACAAAACCCATAGAGATATTAGTCCATGGATGTATAGGAATGGGTAGTGGTAAATATAAACCCACATTGGTAGTATGGCCTTTTGATACATGGTAAACACGAAAACGTGAAATGAAATAATTAACATCCCAACAAAAATAAGGTCAGAAATAGGATTGAGACACGAGTCAAAAGTGCATTCCTGACCTGGATGTCCCATGTTATGGAGGTTCTCCAGTTTCATAAGACGTAGACTACCTTCGGAAATGCATAATTGAGAACCATAAAATAAAACCCAACTTCAAGGAAGAAAGTTGTGTAGGGTTTTAACGTGAACCGAATCACCAAAACCAAACTGAACCGGATCGGATCTATGGATATTGCTCATAATATAAATTCACAAAACCCTAGCATGCTCCTATGAATTTAATACAAGATTGTGGATTTAGGGTTTACCGTTATTCCGTAGTCTCTGAACCGATCTTTCGCGTTTGAATTCCAAACTTCAATTCAACCACGCAATTCGAATTTGTCTGCGGAAACAGAAATTAGCAATCTAATTTCAAAAACAAAATTCGAAAACAACAGAGGGAAGAAAGAAAATCTGTTCTCCAGATTAGATCTTCAGATCTGTGTCCCAGCGCTGTTCAAATCTACTACTGGTGAGAACTCCGTAGATCTGTGGCTTGAGCAGGACCAGAATTCGAAAATTCTTCTCCTTTTTCTTCTCCAAAATCGGCGCCTCCCTCTCTCTCTAGGTTTAGTGTGTTTCAACTGTATTACAACTTATGAGAGAGAGCTGTCTATTTATAGACCTAGAGTTTTATCCCTAATGGGCCATTTTGGGCTCAATTCAGCACACTTATTTGGGCCAGACCTGGGACCTAATGCAAATAATAAAGTGGGCCTATAAATTAATTAATTCCCATGTCCACAACCCAGGACACAATTAATTAATTAATATTAATTCTTTTTCACCACAGAATTATTACTGACCTACCCCTTTATTACCACGTTGTGAGAACGGGTTGCATGAATTGAGAATCCCCATATTTAAGGTTACCGGACATTCATTAATTAATCGGAGCCTATGACAAGCTCTCACTACAATTAATTAATATCTTATTATTCCTGAGTAGTACCACTCAAACCTTATCACTCGTGCCTGAACTTAATCAGCCTGCAGGACTTTGGCACGATGAATGTTATTGAGCTCCTCAGGGAATGTCCCCATCCTATTACTCGGATATGGTTACCTAAGTTCAGTCTCAGGCAGTACTACACAAACTGCTGTTACCCAAGATGCGGATATACGAGCGCGCTGTGCCTCTCCACCATGGCAAGTCAAAGCAACAGTCAACCCGTGCAAACCCCTGAACCTTCGTTAGGGTTTGGACTCAATCAATATAACAAGATCTTTTATTCGCTGATGTCAGACAGACGAATATATCTCACTGCGGTCCATCAATACGCCACCTCTGCGTACCAGCATGTCAAGTAACCAAGACAAGCTACTTATTCCGACAATGCCGCAGCTATCCGGACAGACGTATCCTCACACGCTGTCTCGGCTGTGATTATGGTTTATGTCTCACTAGGTCAAGTGATCATACTGTCTTCTGCGATCTATTACACGCAGCAAAATCATCCCTATCGGTGAGACAAGAGGATACCATTGTTCATACATGTACGATTGTTAACAGATAGGAGAAATAAACCGTTGAATACACATTGTAATAAATGCTTTCAGTATACAAAACCCATCAAGTTGAATGGTGGTTAGCATCCAAGTCACGCAAGATTGTGGAAAAATGGATAGGTAGGGTATAGTTTTGGTAATAATTCAAAGCCAAGAAGGTGAATACACATCTCAGCTAATAAGGAGTTGTGATAACTTAAAGCATCAACAACGTGGTTAGACAATTATGGCTTATGTTTAACCACGAATGTAAATTGCTATAAAAATGCATGCCATGGAACATGATGTGTAGAGATCTTTTCTTGACTTCCAATGTGGCGTAGAGCATCATGGCCCAAAAGTAACACAAACTCAGATCGGAAAATATAATGATGCTAATTCTTACTCAATAGCGTAAAACTTAACATAATATGCACTAAATCGAGCCTTTGAACTCTGTAATTTCTTACTAATGAAAGTAATATGATGACCCATTTGACTAAGAACTACCCCAATGCTAAGTTTTGAGGCGTCACAATGTAGCTCAAAAGATGCAGAATAGTTTGGTAGAGCTAAGATGGAGGTCATGGTTAAGCGCTGCTTAATTTTCACAAAAGCATCATTAACAGTCTTTGTCCAAGAAGATGGCGCATGCTGCATACAATCAGTTAAACGTGTCATAATATTGCTAATGGAGGATAAACCGCCGATAAAGTGAATTTATTCTATGAAAACTATTGACCGTCGTAGTAGAAATAGGAAGTGGCCAATTTTCAATAGCACTAATCTTAGATGGATCAACAACTAATCTTCAGCATAAACAATATACCCTAAGAACTGGATGCTAGCAACACAAAACATGCATTTAAGTAAAGTGGCAAATAAATGCATCTAACGGAGAACTAACAATACTTCTCAGAGATGTTGAAGATGTAACTCCAATGATGTACTAAAAATGAGAGAGTTGTCAAAGTAAACAACTACAAATTTACCAATAAAAGAGTGCATTGCCTGGTTCATGACACACATGAATGTGCTAGGCGCATTAGACAAACCAAAAGGTATTATGAGTTACTCATATAAACCTTCACGTGTTTAAATGATATCTTCCACTCATCGCCTGACCGAACTTGAATCTGGTGGTAGCCACTCTTAAGATCGAGTTTGGTAAAACAAGTGGCACCATGTAGTTGGTCCAAAAGATCATCAATACGAGGAACTAAAAAGTGATAACATGTTGTAATTTTATTTATCGCTCAACTATCCACACACATGTTCCATACACTATCTTTCTTAGGAGTGAATAATATAGGAATTGCCAAAGGTTGAGAGTCTCTCTGATGTAACTTTTAGATAATAATTTCAAAAATTGACGGTGAAGTTCTTCACTTTGTGCATGACTCATACTATAGTGTGGGCGATTACGCAATTGAGCACCTGAGACCAAGTCAATTTGATGTCGAATGTCGTGCAAATGAGGTAGCCCATCATGAAGATCATCTGGAAACACATCATGAAATTCAACGACATGATCGCGTACAAATGAAGTAATATCACCAAGAGCAAATATTTTAGCATATAATAAATAAACTACACCCATATTCTTCGTAGCATGCTGAAATTCTTTATGAGATAGTAAAGTAATAGTAGTGACTGGACGAACGTGATAAAGAATCTGGGCTTGGCAAAATCACAATCTTCTTTCCTTGAAATAAGAATGAATAGGTGTTATTGTGTCCATCATGAAAGACAGGATGATCGTATTTCCATGGACATCCTAACAAGATGTGACAAGTAGATTGAAAAACTGCATTGTGAAGCCAATCATCTGAAGAAACTTGGGGTTCCAAAACAAGCCCTATGTACCACCAATAATGTGTTCACTATCAGGTTGAGTGTCATACGTAACATCCAGAAGGCTCAACGGTTTATCACTTAACAATTCATTAAGAACAAGTGCGGCAGGTGCACGAGATAGGGGTTGGTGAAACCGAGCAATATGGTGCTCTTATGCAGCACAATTAAAACATTCAGATCGTGAAAAAGGTGTTAGGACAATAGTGCAAGTGTTGGGTTGTGTAGTAGTTGGAGTTGAAGAACGAAAAAATGAAGGTGAAACTATCGAAGGTAGGCATTACTGTGTGGTAATATGATGAGCCAATTGTTTAGCAGCTTAAAGAACACGCTAATATGCCCTATACACCAAAAGATTCTCAAATATTTTGAGTATATCTTGATAGGTAGGCGCAGGGGTGATAATTGCTGACATCGCACGATTACCCGACATGATAATAATGACACGAACATGACCCAACATTAAACTGACCCAAAACAAAATAATAATCAAACACACATAAATTGTTAGCATACTCTTAGAGATAAAAATCTTGTATACGACAAGATAACACGACAAGAACCCGATGTTGAAGTATACTGTAGAGCAAACTTTTAATTGAGCTTTTTCATGTACTTAATCTCCTCTACTTAACCAAACTAAACATTATCGCATTATTGCAATCTCACGATTGCATATATATCCACTTATCTTATATTGTAGACAATATGGTAGGTGCACTGTCCCATTGAAGATCACATTGTTGAGTTTCTTATAAGATATAAACCGTATTCACTGGATAAGCTATTGTTTTAGATTGTAGTATAAACTTGAGATAACTAGTTTTGGTTATTAGTTTATACTAGTGTGTGGTGTCGCATTGAATGGATTGCGGTGAGATGTGTTTTTATGTTTTGACTTTATGAAGAACCAAGGTCTCGACAACTTTATTAATTCTTAACCCTAAATGTGATATTTAGATATATGAAAATGATCATTTGTTACTTTGACTTACCATGGGTGAGAATAAAAAAGATGATTCAATATGCTCCATATCTTGAGTAACAACATTAAAGTTTTTTGTGTGACAATTTTGTCTTGAAGCTGACTTCTTGACAAAATCATGGTAAATTGATCCCAGTCATGTATAGAAAGTTTTACTTAGTTCCCTTATAAATTTCCCTCTTTCAAATTAGGTAAACTTTCTATCATAGCAGCTATGTTCATTTCTGAACTTAGAGTTGTAATTTTATATTTAAGCATTTCTAAAAAATATCTTATGATAATGAAATTATATAAATCTTTATAGTCACAAATGTAGAATTTTCAAATCTAACAATGAATATTTTATAGAGAAAATTATGACAAATATCCTAAATATTTGTTAATTATAAAAAAATTATAATTATATTTTATTGTTTCATTTTGTCAATTTAAAATGTTCTCCACCATAAAAATACTATAATGTTTCTCCTCTTACCGAATTATTTCATAATATTTAATTTTGTCAATTAAAAATACTTTTAATTGTTAACAATGTTAAAATTTTGATAAATCATGCGTATCATTTCCTTATATATGTAACTAAAATTAGCGTATGATTTTTTATAATTTTAATATTGTTAGCGATGTAGGATATTTTGAGACAAATCTATATATATATAAAAGCAAAACCCCTCTCCTAAAAACTTTTCCCCCCAAAACGACTTACTAAAAATAATACTATGATATATTAGGTAAGTAAGATTAAATATGGTAAGTATTTATTTATTCTAATTTATAAATGATAATGGCTAATTATTTATATATATGTTTTGAACAATTATATTTATATGAAATAATAAATTTTATTACTAATCTTTAATAAAAAAAAACATATAGATAATGTATCCAATATATAATAAATTCTTTTAAACTGTACAATATATATAAAAAGAAAACATTGCAATTGCTAAGAAACAAAATAAAATTATATATATTAGATTAATTCATCATAAATAATATCTAGAAACATAATTTATAAATCTATATATTTACACAACCCCTAAAAAAAGCCTGCTTGAAAAAGTTTCCTGAAATAATTAAACAAAAGTTATGGAAACAATAATCAAATGCATGAAGGAGAAAAAAAAAACCGTTGCAATATACATGGCACAAATTTATATACTTCCAAAAAGTATTATGGAATGAAAAACATAAATTGACTAAAAATTAATATAATTATAATCATTTGCGTAATTATAGAGTGATTGATTGTTCACTAAAGATAATGAATAGTGAGAAAAAATTCTATAAATACCTAATGTACGGTGAGCTAATTGGGAACTCTTTTCTATTGTTGGAGTAGAATTTCTAAGATTCAAATTTATGCGAACATCGTTCGTTTGTGCTGGTTATGCCAGATAATTCGAATTAGGTAAATTCGTTGTTCTTTGAAATGTTATATATATGATTTTTCTTATTTTTGACTTATAATGGGATGGGAATACTCATACAAATTATTTTTGTTTTTTATCTTATAGCATAATTGCAGTATATTTAATTTATTTTATACAATTGGATGAATGAATATTAATTTAGCAATAGTTGCATGACTCAAAAGTTTTAATTCTGCAGGTGAACAATCATGCAATGGTGAGTTTTTGGTTCCTTAATTTAATTTTTGTATATATTTTTTATATTATGCATTTGTTTATTCTTTTAGGGTTGAGATGCAAGCCAATTAGGAAGGCTCTGGGTTGATCGATACAAACAATGAGAGAGATCTTCATTTGCCATCTACAAAAAATGATTTTTCCAAGATAGTTGTACAATAATTGTTTTAGAGCTATATTAATTCAATCATTATCAATGCATGCTTAACCTTTTTTTTGTTAGTTTTGTTTCATCTCTTTTTAGTTTAAATATATTTTATCTCAATATTATAATATTAATATCTTTAATGAAGACAACAAGTATTAAAGCATTTGTCACAGTTGAGTAAATAGATTACGAGATTGCAAGGAAAAAAGATTATTCTATTCATGTAAATTATTTAAGTATATGAATTGACAATTTAAAGAAATTATATAATTAGCACAATAAAAAAGAAAATATTGAAGTGAATTATATATTAATTGGTAAGTGTGGATTTATTTAAGCTTAATGTTATCATATGAATTTTGTTATGCAATAAGCGTTTTAAGTCATCTAAATAGTTTTTGTAAAAAAAGGTCATCTAAATAGTGGGGTATAAAAAATTGTACAACTTCGTTTCCCGTATTTTTATTATGTACTATAATAATGCAATTATATTTTAAATTATGTGTCTGATAAACAATATTAAATAAAAATAGCAGTCAAACAATGGTAATAAAGTGCATGTTGGGCTTGATTCACTAAATCCACGATATATTATAGTAAAGAAATTAATATATAAATAAATATGCGAATAAAGATAGAGACGTAAACAATAAAAAGTATTGTCTATTTTTTATTGTCTATAGAAATATGAAGAAATGAGATAAACCACTAAATATAAAATTTGAATAAAACATGAGCATTTTTAATATAGAAAAAACGCAATTATGGGAACTAATTTATGAATTATCATTAACTGGTGGTAATAAATTTTAGCAAATATTATAAATAGTCAATCAAATTAACATTTTGCATTAAGTAATCTCATTTTTTTATGCTACCACAACAAGATACAAAAATATTTTTCAGTATTTCTACTAATCATCTTTAATTTTAATATGATATATGAGTTGTTTGCAAAATAATCCACAAAATTAATATTTTTTAAAAGTTTTGGATTATTCGCTTTTTATATTTAAGCTATTTGGTTGGATTTTCATTTTTTGTTTGTGAATGAATCAATTTTTTGTTGTTTTCAATTATCATGTAATGTTATATATTTTTGAATTTTTGTATTTGGATATATTTGACAAGACTTTTTATTTTTCAATCAAACCAGATGATAAAGAGAGCGCAAGATGAGATCGAAGACATACTTGGAAATTAGATGCAATAGTTGATCATATAAGGCTATTGCTTTTTTTTTTTTTTTTGATAATCCTATGTATAAAGTGTTGTTTATTTATATTTTTTCAGTTTATTTTATTTTTCTATGTAATTAGTTAATTTATTTCATGTAATCTAGGTTTTATTTATGATTAATAATAAATTTATTTGAACATTGTGTTTTGTTAATAAATATTATTTCTTATGATTTTAAAAAAATTAATATCGTTTTATTTAATTTATAATTTTATTTTATATGTTTGATTTTGTGTTTGATAGCAAGTATTATTTAAAATATTCCATGAATAGTTATTGATTTAAACTTTTTTTTTTGTTGGCAACACAAAATTATTTTATGTGGATATAGTATAAACTAATAACATAATTGATTTCACTAATTACGTTATTTGGCCGATGGACATTTTAAATTTTTTACAAACAATAATACACAGAATAATGGGTGATATGATTGTATCATATTTAGTTGATACATGAATTGGTGTAAACTTAATATTGTTTTTCTATTTCTTTCACTTCAAATCGATAGACATGAGAGTCCTAATTTTATTATGGAGATTAATATCAATAGGTAATGTTAAGTCCATAAAAAAAAGTGGTGCTTAATTCAATGACATATTGACATATATCTATTAATTTGTTACATCTTTTAAGTGATTCATAATTTATTATAATTACTATTTTTGTAGAATAATTTATTATTAATTTTCATTTTTTATTAAAAAGAAAGTGGTTCTATTTTATTAATTGGAATCATTTTAAAGAGTGAGAAGTAATTATGCACCCAGAAATTTATATTGGTATTAATTCTATTTAGCTCAAACTTAAATTACAGAATTATTTATTTACAGTATGATATCGTACACAAATCTATAGTATGATAATGATATGAGATCATAAAATTTGGGTATACCTCTATATGTCTCAATGAATATATAAATATTAGTTATTTTTAATTTCACATAAATATAAATATTATAAATACTTAATTCAAGAAAGTTTCTTATCTAATATTTTTTATCTTGATTTCTTTTATCTCTCTAATTTGGCATATTTGGTTATTGGGATATTTTTAGAGTAATACTTATATTTATTTTTAATATATGTTAATGCATAATTATTTAAGTTTTGAATATTTATTTTGTTAGAGTTTGATTATTATGATATAAATTATTATAGTTGTTTGTTTTTATTAAAAAAATAATTATTTTAACATAATATCATATTATAACATCTATGAATGTAAAATGATAGCAAATTGCATGGCATGCCGTTGACAACATGATTAGAAGAAAGTAAACGAAAAAATATTAAATTTTGGAAAAATATGGTTGGAAGAATAGAAAAACAACGAAAATAAGTTATTTTTGGAAGCCCGTTCGTAATTATATATTCAAAAGAGAGATAAAACATTTTAAATAGTCCCATATTAATAAAGAAAAAACATGTATGAATGAAAACAATTATAAAAGAACCATTGTAATAATCCACATCGATAGATAATCTAACACGTACAAATGGTCGCAGAGCCCGAATTTTGCAACTCTAAATTACAGTACAATTGTTAAATAATAATTATATGAATATTTATTTTTTTAATAAATAAGATTTGTTACGGTAAGGTATACCGTTAATACAAAATATTGTGCGATTTCAGTATACCACGATATATGGTAAAATTTCGGTACGATACTATATTTACAGTACGATATTAATATTCAATTTATGTTATATTTAGATCTCCATATACCGATAGTTTCGGGTACGATAACAGTATGAATTTTTTCATACCGTAAAACTTTGTACGACATATAGTACAGTAGAAGATTTTTGGTATATTGTACCGACCCACCCCTAATCGCAACACATTGATCAAAGTGATATGTTTGCTGGACTATATATTTACAAAGCGAGCGATCATTTACCATTTCAAATGCATATTTTAATATTGGTATACACAAAATATTATTTAATTTATGTAAGTATTTAAAGTAAATCTTTAAAAATATTGTGTACTTAAAATGCATATTTTAATATAGGTATAAAAGAAATTCCTAAAAAAATTTAAATCGAATAATATATAAACTTTACTATTTTGGTGTACTAAAAATTTAAACTCTTTAGTAAATTGATAAGTTCGCAATTTACTCACATATATGTAGGTTTCTACATTTGTTTCATAAAATGTATCGTAGTTTTATAAATTTTATATGCATGATTTTATATTAGTACATGCTATGATTTGGTTGTTAAAGTCTCATAGGTTTTCATGAGAAGAAGTGTGTTAAATGAAAAAAGAAAAACTAAATCTGAAAGTTCAAGATCTGTGACAATCAATGCTCTTTTCATGACAGTGGAATATACGGTTGTGACGGGGAGCTAGGATGGCCGACACAGAGTTATGACATACAAGGAATAAAGCAACACTCTCCGTGATGATCGACATGGAATTTATGTCAAACAACAAAAAATGCATAAATTATTGGCTCACAGATTTTTGTGCTTTTTAGTCATGTTTCATTACCTAATCTCTCCATAGTATATTTAGATAGTGCGTCACTATTTGTAGTATAATTATACGCTTTAATTTCTTTATTTATAATGCAAGAGCTTGTGTGTATGTAGAAGAGATGAGAAGTGGTAGCGAATTAGTGGCGGATCCAAAAATATTTGTTAAGTATGATTCCATTCAATTTTTACGTAACAAAAAAAGTACATAATTAAGTAGATATATCAGTTCATGATAATAATAATAAAATATATGAAAATACTATGCATAAATCTAAAGTTTTTACATTAAATAAAATTATTATTGGCGCCTCTTAATTCTAAATCCTTACACTTTCTTATTCTTCATTCTCAAACACTTTTTTCTAAATAATTTGCGGTAAAAATAATTATTTCATAAAAATATCATATCATCATATTATTAAAACAAAAATAAATCTTGATTTTTAGGGGTGTTGAAGTCCACACAGGTCTCTTAGTAGATCCACCAATATAGTGAAGTACATGTAAAGAGGTATAAGAGTAGACAATTATAAAGCAACTGTGAAGATTTATTTGGGCCATAAATTTATCTCCGGTGACAAATTTAAAGTTTGATCTAAATTAGATTGAATTTTAATATTTAAATACTATATATAATGTAATAAAATATTAATATAATTTATAGTAAACTATTAGAGAAATTATACACTCCGCGCATCGCGCGGGCAGCAAACTAGTAAAGAATTAAGATATATTATTCCGGCACGATAAGCATTAGGATGTTTTCAATAGGCAAATTGAAATAAATGAACTAATTCAATAACAGAAGAATGTTAAGATATTTTTTAATTAATTAATAAATGAGGGTATTTATCATAATTTTTCCATATTTTGTATCCATGATTATCATCAAGCAGAATTCTGTTGACTTTGACGTCGGCATGAAATGAAAAACAGTGTAATTAATTTGGATTAAAAATAATAAAAAAATATCCACTTATTTTAACTCCTTCACAGCTGAAGGAGCCAATCATTTCATTTCAACTTTAATGCAAAATAATTCTAGATAATCTCTCTCCAGATTTACCACCCGATCTAGAGGGAGAAGGGTAGCAGCTGAGCTCCAAGAAGTTGTAAGTCACCGTGCTGTTTTTGTGCTGCCGGAATCCTTTGTTTTTCTGCTTGATAGTTGTAATAGTAATCTCTTTGTGCATATGAATTTTCTCGCTTTCTTTTTCTTTGCGGAACATTGTTTATGTTGTGATTTCATCTGATTGCAGCTCGATTTCTGGCATTTACAGCTGATATTTCGACTGTATTTAACGGTAATTACACTCTGCTGCCCTGATTATTATTGATTGATGATTGTTGTTGATAAAATATGAACATATATTGATTGATTTGACTCTCTCGGGAAATGAATTTGTGTGTGTTGGACTCTCAGTTGGATTTTAATGTTTAGGGTCAAAAAGCTAGTTAATTTTGTTTATATTTTGTGAATCAATTCATTTGTTGATTCATCTATTTCTAAAGGAGAATCGAGAAAATGCCGGTGGTGGAGCTCTTTCTGTCTGCAATTATTCAGGCGGTGTTTCAGGAATTGACCTCAGCTGCAATTAGGACCTTGGCCAGTAGGGAGAAAGTCGAAAGTCATTTTGAGAAGTTGAAAATTAATTTGTTAACTATTCAGGCGGTGCTTGAAGATGCGGAGGAGAAGCAATATACTCAGAAGTCTGTAAATCTATGGCTGGAGAGTCTCAGGGACTTATCTTATGACTTGGCGGATATATTGGATGAGATCACCACCCACGCTCTGGTTCAAGATTCAAAAAGGATCCAACAAAGTAGGGCCAGCATGGTGTGGAAATTGATCCCTGCATGCGGCAGTTTTGCACCTGGTGCGATTGTGTCTAATCATAAGATGATGTCAAGGATAAAGGAGATGACCAGTAGGTTGCAGTCTGTAGTACAGCAAAGGACTGAATTGGGCCTCAAGGAGAATTCAAATGGTGCATCTAATAGACCATCCATAATGCGGACGCCTAGTTCATCTGTGGTAAATGAGTCTCAGGTGTATGGAAGAGATGAGGACAAAGAAGCAATAACAAAAATGTTGCTTATGGGTGAAGAATGTCATGATGGAGTGTCTGTCATTCCAATAGTTGGAATGGGGGGTATTGGCAAAACGACTCTTGCCCAGCTAGTTTATAATGATAGAATTGTTAAGCAGAACTTCCATGTGAGGGCTTGGGTGTGTGTATCTGAAGAATTTGATGTCATTTCTATTACCAGGACACTTTACCATTCAGTAACTGGGGAGTCTGGTCAGACCATGGACTTGGATATGCTTCAGGTAAGGCTAAAAGAGGAGTTAGGAAAGAGCAAGTTCCTTATTGTTTTTGATGATGTTTGGAATGAAAACTATGGAAAGTGGGATGATCTGTGTCGTCCCTTCCAGTTTGGGACACCTGGGAGCCGAATTATTGTTACAACTCGTAATGAGAGTGTTGCATCAGTGGTAGGTTCACCTCGTACAGCTTACCACATGAAACTGTTGACTGATGATGACTGCCTATCTCTATTGGCTCGACATGCTAGTCAATCTTTCCATGGGAATTCAGAGTTGAAAGAAGTCAGTTTGGGGCTGGTGAAGAAGTGTAAAGGGTTGCCTCTGGCTGCTAAGACACTTGGTGGCCTCTTGCGCTCTAAAGAAACCAAGGAAGAGTGGAGTGTTGTGCTAAATAGCAAGATATGGGATTTACCGGAGGAGAAGGAAAATATCCTTCCAGTTTTAAGACTAAGCTATCACCATCTTCCTTCACATTTGAAGCATCTATTTGCTTATTGCTCCATATTTCCAAAGGACTATGACTTTAAGAAGAACGAGCTTGTCTACTTATGGATGGGAGAAGGTTTTCTCGAAAAGCCAAACGAGACAAAAAGTAAGGAGGCTCTGGGCCTTGAGTACTTCAATGAGCTATTGTCAAGATCCTTCTTTCAACGCTCAAGTGACAGTGATGAATATTTTGTTATGCATGATCTAATAAATGATTTGGCTCAGTTTGTTGCTGGAGGGACATGCTTTCGTCTGGATGAGAAAATAGATAATGTTCAGGAGTACCAGATACCTGGGAAAGCTCGTCATGGTTCCTTTCTTCGTCATGAATATGAAGTTCTCAGAAAATTTAAGGCTTTCTATCAAGTTCGAGGTTTGAGGACGTTCTTGCCGATGCCTGTCCAAAATTCACTTGTATGGCCTCCTTTCTACTTATCCAACAAGATCTTGGCTGAACTGGTACCAGAATTACTCAGCTTAAGAGTTCTCTCTCTAAGCGGCTACTCCATCACAGAGCTGCCAAGTTCAATCTGCAACTTGATACTTTTAAGGTATCTCAATCTATCTGGGACTTCAATCATGACATTGCCGGATACTTTAGGCGACATCTACAACTTGCAAACTTTGTCTTTGCATAACTGCCGTTCCATATGTAAGTTGCCGTCAACCTTAGGGAAGCTGTCTAACTTGCGGCATCTTGATAACTCTGATACTGAACAATTGAAAGATATGCCAGTTGAAATTGGTAAATTGAGTAACCTGCGGACATTACCAAAAATTGTTTTGAGCAAAACTGGTGGTTTGAGATTAAGAGATTTGAGGGACTTAAATCATTTGAGGGGATCACTTTCCATTTTGGAATTGCAAAATGCGACAAACATTGATGATGTGAAGGAGGCAAGATTGTCCGCTCACGAACTTGATGAATTACAGCTGACGTGGGGCAGAGACTCGGATCATAACCATGATGGAAAATCTGAAGAAGATGTGATGGACCATCTAAGACCTTGTGAAAAATTGAGAAGTCTCAAAATTGCGTCATATGGAGGATTTAGTTTCCCGAGTTGGATAGGGCTTCCTTCATTCCGCGAATTGTCCAGTATCAGCATCCTTGGCTGTTTGGGGTGCAAGTCCTTACCACCACTGGGACAGCTTCCAGGACTTAAACACCTACTTATAGAAAGCATGCCAAATGTCAAACGCATTTCAACTGAGTTCTATGGGAGTGGTTCTAATGATCCATTTCCAAAACTTGAGACGCTAAGATTTGTTAACATGCCAGAATGGGAGGAATGGGGTGCTTTTGCTGAAGGTGAGGACATCAGGTTCCCACATCTTCAACAGCTTACTATGTCCAAATGCGGCAAATTAACCAGAGTTTCTCCATTGAACTTTCCTGTGCTTCGGGAGTTGGGTCTCGAGGAGTGTAGCAAGGTCTTGCTAGAAAGTTTCTCTAATCTCGACTCCTTAAAGTCCTTGAAAGTTGAGGCCGTTACAGGGCTCTCATATCTACCAAGGGAACTTACCCTGTCCTTATCAGCAGTTGAGATTCTAGAGTGTTGCAGCTGCAGCGAGCTGCTATCATTGTGGCCAAACGAAACCCCCCTTGAACATCTTACCCACCTGAAGCGCCTTGTCCTCGCAGATTGTAAGCAGCTTGTATCCTTTGGACAAGGGGAGAAGCAGTTTCCTAGCAAGCTTGAAGTTCTTGAAGTGTTCCGCTGTGCAAATTTGATTACCCTTCCAAATGACTTGAGCGGTCTCAGCTCCCTAAGAGAGCTTATTATAAAAAATTGTCTTAAATTTGTCAGATTTCCAGAGAGTGGCCTTCCTCCAATGCTTAAACGTCTCGAGATACTCAGTTGCAATGCACTGGAGTCCCTGCCCTGTAACATATCTGAGCTTGAAAGATTGGAGATTAAGGAGTGCTCGTCCCTGAGGACCTTTGCAAGAGATAGTTTCCCAGTCTCCCTTAAGAAACTTGCAATAAAAAACTGCACCCAACTTGAGCCTGTTTCAGAGACGATGTTTCCCCAGAACAGCAGCATGATGTTGGAAGATCTTAGTTTATGTACATGGCCAAACTTCAGCAATCTACTTCAGCGATTGCATGGGTTTTCACATATAGCTGAACTGTATCTATCCAAATGTTATGGTCTAAGGCATTTCCCAGAACAAGGCTTGCCACCGAGCCTGAGAGCACTTTCTATTGAAGATTGTAAAAACCTCAAGTCCTTGCCTACAAAGATCCAAAGCATGACATCCCTTTCATCACTTGAGCTACGCAGTTGCCCCAGGCTTGATAATTTTCCAAAATGTGATTTACCTCCAAACTTATCTTCACTTAGGATATGGGATTCAAAGAAGTTCAAACCCCTAACAGAATGGGGCCTGCGCAGGCTCACTTCTCTAAGGGAGTTCTCCATCTGTGGTGGATTTAAAGAGCTCGAGCTACTTTGTGACGGCAATGATCTCTTTCCTCCTTCTCTAGTTACATTTTCTATTGCTAGATTCCCAAAGCTCACTTCTCTATCTGATGTGCTTGAAAAACTGACATCATTGCGGCAACTTTGTATCATGAACTGTGCAAACCTTAATGTCTTGCCCAACGAAGGCCTGCTCGAAAACCTCTGGCATCTGGAAATAAGTGACTGCCCTCTTCTGAAGCCAAAGTGTCTGAGGGACAAAGGCGAATATTGGCCAAAGATAGCTGGAATTCCTTGTGTGGAGATAGATGGTACTTACGTTTATAAACAAAGCACAGTTTGAGTTACTTGGAAAGACTGGTACTCTTGATGGCGAGTCAGGTACTGATTTGCAAACCATAATTCATCATGTGATCCTTCTAAACTCGTTTCATTTTATGCTAACATGACTATTTTCCTCAACCAACAGTTGGAGACTTGTCGCGGCCATCTCCCACTCTTGTTCCTCTTCCTCATCAGTTTATTTCTAATGTTGAACACCGTGCAGAAGCACTACTATATGAATCTTTTTCGATGTCTGTCCTGCCATCATATCTGTTTGGTGATAGCTCTAAACAACACAGGCAAGACGAAGTATTTGGGTGGGGTGGGGTTGGGGGGGGGGGGGGGGGGAAATTATAGGAGTAAATCTCTGAATGCATGTCTAGAAGCTGTATTGAATACTTTCTAATCACTGATATTTGATGTATTGGTGGATTATAGTTCTCTCTCTTTGTTTGGTTCTATTTCGATTGTGCAGATACTTGATATAGATTATGTCTTCTATAGAATGCAAAATGCATTTATTGATTTATTAAAGTTATAACTCTCTCTCCATCTGCTCTCATAACTTGTTTGTGGATTCTTCAATTCTAATTGGTTCTGCATGAAAACAGATCCATATAGAGGCTCACGATTCTCCCTCCTCGCTTATATAGGCATAAACTATGGCAACGTTAATGAATCAAACAGTTCCAGCAGAGCTTAGAGCATCATCATCCACCAAATAAGGTATGTCTAAACCTGATTACAGACAAGCATCTTTGCTGTTTCTGACCTGAGCCAGTTATTTTTAAACAACCGAAAGTAGGGATGTCAAACGGGCTAACCCGTCGGGTTTCGGGCCAACCCTATCGGTTTGCGGGCTTATCGGTCCGGGTTAATCGGGCTGTCCTTTTTGTCGGGCTAAGAATTCTCAACCCTAACCCTAACCCTAACCCTTCGGTTTTCGGGCCAACCCGTCGGGCTAATCGGGCTAACCTTTTTTTTACAATTCTTTTTGGTAAATTTTGTATAATTGGCTTTCAAAAAATAATAAATAAAAAAATCAAGTTCAATTAACATCAATATCCTAAAAAATTATAAAATTAAAAATAAATCTTAACAAGATTAATCAATAATACTACATTTATGTTTAAAATCAAAAACCATAAGTAAAATTAATCAACAAGAAAAGTTCTCAAATAAATAAAGTTCACAAATTCCAAAAGTTCTCAAGTAAACAAAGTTATTCTTCAACATTTGAGCATTCTTCGTCAGCTTCACAATCTTCGACATCTTCACCATCTATTCTGAATTTTGCACATCTTCATCTTTTGGATGAGGCTTCCATTTATAAACTTTCTGCATAACATAGATTTAGAAAACATTACATGGAATCATATCAGATTACACAACACAAACATATCTTATTTAAAAATCACAATCATGAACAAGTCACTCCTGTTATTAGATGCATTTTCTACATTTGTCCTTCACAAATCACAACCTCCATTTCTTATATTTCTTGCTACCACTACATTCTAGCCAACCAACATACATATTAGTAAGCAGACAATGAGGCAGAATTATGAGAAATAACAAAATGGATTGCCCCAACCATGCATTCTTTGAAGCGTAGCTGCGTAAGAAGGAACTCAACTAAAATAAAAATGACCCCAACATCACGAATTAATCACCATTTTCCAACAATCATTAATCCCTATTTGTTATATGCTGGATCCCAACTAAAGTTATTTTATATTCCAACAACCATTTTCCAACAATCATTAGTTTATTCGGTAATATAATTAATTTGATTGTAGAATGTTTGTTATATGCTCAATCCCAACTAAGTTGGTCTGAAATTAAAGCAAGTAAATGGAGGAAGTGTGGAGTCGTTTTTGGAGCAGCAGTGACTTCAAAAATCAGGAAAGAAAACAACAGAACTTACATGAATCTGAACAGCAATGGCGGGCGAGGCAGCGACGCAAGGGTCGAGCGCACTTGGGGCTGGGGCAGCAGTGCAGCGCGCACTTGGGGTTGGGGCGAGTGGGAACAGCCTGCGATGGTGGATACGGTGGCGCCTGTCGGAGGAGACAACGGCTGCGTGGGCGAGGCAGAGACCCAAGAGTCGAGCGCACTTGGGGCTGGGGCAGCAGCGCAGTGCGAACTTGGGGCTGGAGCGAGTGGGAACAGCGGAAGAGGGTATTGCGATGTTGGAGACGATGGCGCCTGTAGGAGTGGGTGGCGCGGCCGGAGTGAATGGAGCGCCGGTGGTGTGGGGCTGCGTGAGGCGGCGATGGGAGTTGGGTTTTTGAGAAATTGGGAAGGGGAAGGAAATTTTGAATCGTGAATGAATAGGAAAGGATTAGGGATTTACTGATTTAAGATATTTTAAATTATTTAATATTTTTTTTAGAAAAAAATTAATGCTGGACCGGCGGGCCAGCCCGTGACCCGGCCGGTCCAGCCCGTTTAGCCCGTTAACCGTTTAATTTAGCCCGTTTAGCCCGATTTTTAAACGGTTTATAAATTTTCAACCCTAACCCGGTGTTTAGCTCGGGTTATTCGGGCCAACCCATCGGTCCCGGGCTGAATTGACATCCCTAACCGAAAGCATGCACCCAAAGCAAACCCCCACCTCAAACTTCTTCCAAAACCACAAATTCTGACTGGAACGCGGTCGTGTAATGATAAACATCATAATGAATGATGAGCACACTGACATGAGATGGTAGTAAGTAGCTAGAACAACTCGGACTGTGTTCATGCTAGTTTGCTCTATTCTCGTAACTTCTGGACTCCAACCCATCGCGCATAATCAACCCACCTGCAACAACAGAAATGTCCAGACTTCTGTCAACTACAAAACCTTAGGAAGAGTTGTGTTTGTCTAGTAAACCACTCAAATCTTACATTAGTGACCCCAGAAAGGTATTGCCAGTTCTCACAGCAAAGCAGATTGCACTTAGCACGAGCTTATGTTCGTGTAGCAACGGCTCTAAAATCCGTTGCTCGATAACCCCGGCAAGTACTTGGTACCTACACATCACAGTGCACCAGATAAATGACCTTAAGTTAACATAGCACAGAACCATGTTTGATGAACTTAGACTTAACACTTATGTCTTCCGATACACCTAAGACAAGCTTCTAGGTAGATCGTAAATGTATTTACGAGCATAACATAAGCTAAGCAAACATTCCTGGTACAGAATTCTGAGAAAACTGCATACCTTAGGTTGCTTGATACAGACATATAAACCCCATATGCAACACTTGTAGATAGAACCGGAAGGTCTTCTGCTTCACCTGCGAAAGATTTATCAACAGCCTTGCGCGCAGAGATTAACAAGTTTGTTACACCTGTGCCGACCTTGTAATAGACAAAACAGCAATATAAGGTCACCGGTTAGTGGGAGGGGGGGATCAGCTGTAAGATTTCAACCTACCAAAGATGCACTCGTCCCGACGACAAATAGTTTTGCACCATTTCTCTGCAGGGCAGATGAGAACACTCTTAGACTCATCCCACTCATAATATGCTGCTATGAATCACTGCTTTAGAACTTACCACAATAGCACCAACTCTTTGTAGGAATGAATAGGATGTACCGGCTAAGGCAACCTGCAGCCACGACACGAATTACTTAGAAATCTGTACCAAGTTTTTGCTTCCCTTTCCATGTGAAGGAGTGGTAGAGAATAACCTGGAATGCATTATCAGGGCAGCCATAGAAGAACTTGGTGAGACCTCCAGCAGTAACAGCTAGAGGTGGTCGAAGAGAAACCGTAGGGGCCGGTAGCCAGACAAGCATGAAATCTGCAATAACGGCCATTACCTATAACATAGATAAACTGGGATATATGAGAGGATGTGCACATGACCAACTTCCTATAGTTCACACATTAGTGAATTATATGCTGAGCACGAACCCATATATATAACATGGAGATGAAGATCATAAAGAAACCTGCATCTGGTGAGAAAATTCCCCTGTGAGAAAGTAGTTTGATTATGTTTACCACGTTGCTTGATTATATTTATCATGTTACTTGAAATACCAGGTTGCTTGATTACGTTTACCACGTTGCTTGAATACAAATGAATACTTCAAGGAATGTGGGAAACATGATCAAGCAAGGTGGTAAACATAATCAAGGTTTTCTCACTTTCTCATTGGAAGATTTTTTTTTCATGTGATCTAATCTCTCTCTATATGTGTGTGTAGCTTGGAGATGAAGATTATAAAGGCACGAGAAATAACAAATCACAGAATCAAGGAAATTGCACAAATACATATTGAACGACTTTCTCTAATCAAGCATTTCCAACTGCATGGAGTATGGACTGATTTATTATTACAAGTTGAAATTCACACAGATAATCTGGTTAATCATAAACCAATCTTCAACAACATGACAAGAGCCATACCACATCAGCGAAGACGAAATCGAGCTCCTTGGTGAAGTTCTCTCGACGCTTCTCCAGCTCTGCAGCAGTCTACCATACACAAGAGCAACATGTCTTAACCAAAAAAGGGTCCAAGATTTTACCAATCCTATTTGGGTAATCTCATAGACATTCATATCTTGATTGAATCCATTCATCCATATAATCACGTGTAAAATGCAAAATGGATTCAAACATGGGTGCTAACTAGGCATATGTTTTTCGTGATTCTATCAATATGTGCAGGATATCTCAAGAATGAAGCAACCAAAAACAATATTATCTAATCAAGAATCATAATGTGATTATGTGACGAACCTTGGTGAAAACCCCAACACCACACTCAATAGCAACTTTGGTCAAGAAAAGATCATCGGCAAGCAACCTTTCCTTAAACCCTCCAAATCGGAGCAACCAGCTGAGCAGCGGCGATTTCTCGAGCTCGAAAAACCGACGGACAATTGATCCCGGAATCCTCCCTGCTTCAATGGAAGCTGCCAAATCCTTGGGGATGCTATCTAAAGATCTACCAGCCTCAGCCAGAGCCATGATCGCCTCAGCCCTGTTTCTCTTCCCTGCATCTCCATCACTATCATCTCCTCCTCCTCCTCCACCGCCGCCGATTCCACCGGAATCATCACCTCCTCCAACATCTCCGGAGAAGGTGATGAATGAAGAACGGCGAGGGACGTAGAGGGAGCCTTTCAACTGCAACGAAGAAGTGGAGGAGAGAGAGAGGTTTAGTAAATGGTTTTTGGAGAAGGGGTAAGTTAGGGACGTCGGAGAGTGGTGGCGGCTTTGGTTGTGCGCAGCTGTTGCGGCGGTGAACTGGGGTGCGGGGCGTGAAAAGGTGGCGGTTGCCATCAAAGCAAGCCAAGGATGATGATGATGATGGTGGTTAGTGTTACTACCCCTTCTCTCTCGTGAGTGAGAGAGAGAGAGAGAGAGAGAGAGAGAGGTGGCGGGCCGGCGGTTGGAGTGTGGCTTGCAGTTGACTGATGATGAGACACATAAAAGAAGTAAACGGAAACTGATGTGATTTGGAAAGTTGAGAGAATCTCAACCTCCACTCCTATTTTTTTATTACATAATTATTTCCTAACATAACCACAATTTGTTGCCACATCATTATTTTAATTTTGTGGTTCCATCGCCCTAATCGATTATTTTTTGTCAGAAGATTTATGTCATATTATCTTACCCATTTTTGTTTTTATAAGACCAATTAAAATTGGTTAATAATTCTAGAATCGATCTGCTCGGTTCGTGGAGACAAAAGTTATTGAAAAAGTTGATTAATTCATAACAGAAATCGATCATTTTTTTTGTAGCAATCGACTTATTCATGATTTATTCAAATGATCATTTTTTACAGTAACCCGATTCATTTATTTTGCAGCAAAAATTGATCAATGTATAATATCTCACATGTGAGAGTGTCACGCGTGAAATTCTTATAAAACTAGTTTCTTCTAGTGTCTAGTTTATTTTTCATTAGTTGGCTTTTTATTTTTATTTTTTACTTTTATAGATAAATATATAATTAGAGTCGATGATTAATATTTTTTTTGATCGAAATGGTTTAAAGAATCTCATCGTGACCCGTGGTCCATTGATGAAAATTGGCAAAATTATACTTATAAAAGAATATAAATATCATTTTACCAATAATCTGACGCAAGATTCCATTTCTAAGAAGTATTTTCGAACTTGAATAAGATTTTGCTGCTACTTTACAAAAGCAGTGGGCCGATAGGCAATAATAATGCATTATTATTGGTCCAAAAAAAATACTCCTTTTAAATAGACCATTTTTATTTTGATACATTAATTTTAGAGTTAGTATTTAGTAGCGTTAATAATAAAATTGACAATCGTAATTAACTTGTTTAGGGAGTACATTATTTGTTCTAATTTACTAGTGATTGTTTTATTGGCCCCAAACATATATTATTCAAGGCAAATTATTGGCAACTTAACCATTCATAAATCCATTCATCTTTTTTAATGTAACTAAAGCCTAAATCCGTTGCAAATTATACTATGGATACATGGATAATGTACGCAACTATTCGTGAGTAGGAATGTTTGTAATAGAATTGGTACCTATAAAGTAAAAATTGAATCGAAGATATTTAGATAAAAATTTAATTCTACCTAAAACATATGAGATTGAAATTATATTTCGTTGATTCAGTAAGTTTCAGCTTGGTTAAAATTAGCCGGTCGAATCATACATGAAATATATACATTTTATTTTTGTTTTTTAATTAAAACATGTTCATTTTGATTCTTAATTAAAATTAGATCATTCATTAAAAAAAAAGCATAGGATCCAATCAAAACCGAAATCTTATCTCGATTTAGTTTGAGAATGGATGATCAATTCAAACTAACTTTTTACAAAAATTTAAGTTTGCGATTTAAATAATTTGGTATCATATTAAATCGTATATTCATACACCTACGTATAGTGCGTCGCTACTTCTAAGACTAGTGAACCCACTAATAGGAAAATATTGTTTCCCATTGCCTAATTCATCAATACTTCTACTTCTACTTTTTCATCAACCTAAAATTTCCATGAATTACTTGTTCATTTTTATAGTTGTACTTAATCAAATATTATTACATCTCAAATTCAGAGAATTGAACGATACGAATATAAAGAGCTTTTGTATGTATATCTCTAGTATTCTTTGATCGTTCCTTTTGGGAAATAGGATTTCTTGAGAATAAATTCATGATAAAAGTTGATCCAACAATATTATATTAATGTCAAATTTTCAATATTAATGAGTGGTGTAGAGCCCAAGTTCGGACTGAGGAGGAGACCAAGTTTGTGGTGAATTATGGTATACACGTGCGAAGCCCTCAATGGTTGTCAATGCGATTGAGAATGGTTTTTCTATGCCTTGTGTCGAAAGCAATTTGGTATTGGAGAAGCCAAAAATAAATTTATTTAAACTTATATTCGACCCAAAACAAATAATATCATACTAAAATCGTAGTTTCAATCAGAGTCCAAATTTGGGTTGAGGATGATACCTAATTTATGGTGGACAAAAGTGTGCTTAGGCGGTAGATTACATTGGTTGATAGTGGTTTGGGGGGGGGGGGGGGATTGTTGGGTTTTGGTGACAAATCCAATTGTATCATATTGAGAAATAAAGAAGAATCTTCTTGTATATAAGAAATTACATAACATCATTAGTATAACACCTTTTTGGGAGATGCAAAAAAATAAATAGTTGCGGGTTTATGCGCTTAAGTCAAAGCGAATATATTATACTAATATTGAAGTTTCAATTCTAACGTGTATATAGTATATGTTGTTGCCCAATGGTTAATGCAATATTTAAAAAATTAGTGAATTTTAACTTAATATTTTTTCCTCCTACATCACTGACTTTAAGTGTCACATGACAATGATTTGACGCTGACTCACTGCCACATTAATATCATGTGATTTACATTGTTATTTTTAAATAATAATCTTATTTTTTTACTATATTATAATTTGATAATTAATGTATTTTTATCATATTTTTTTAATAATAATTTTATTTTTTAATTCAAATATTATTAAAACAAAAATAAAAAATACATTAATTACAAAATCAGAATACATAAACTTATAATTATATTTATTGTATTCCAACAAAATAAAAATACCATATCAATATTGAATAATATTAAATTAGTGTTATGACACTTAAAAGCTAAAATAGCGATTAAAAACAATTTTTTTTCCTAAATAAACAAAGAAATATAGTACTCCCTCTGTCCCAGGACAGTCGCAACGTTTTCCTTTTTGGTCCGTCCCAAAACACTTGCAACGTTTCCTTTTTTGGATAGTTTTTTATTAATTAATTACCCACTAAACCTACTCTACTCCTACCCCACTATCTCTCATACCCTACTATCTCTCCTAATCATTAACCTACTAATCCTACTCCACTAACTCTTCTAATCACTTTTTCTTAACCTCCGTGCCCGGTCAAACGTCTCAAGAGACCCGGGACGGAGGGAGTATTTCCCAATTTTCATAATTATTATCAAGTTCCGAAAATTACGAATAGGGACAGCCTTATCGCCACATTTCATGACTTATATATCCCAATCACTCTCTCTCTCTCTCTCTACATATGAACCTCACCGCCATCACAAAAACCACCACTGCTTCAAAAATGACGTCCGCCACGCTCACGCTCACTCCTCCGCCGCATCTCCAAGACCTCCACCTCCCTCCCGCTGCCTCCGCTTTCCTTTCATACCGGAAACCCATCAAAGAAAGCATTATCCTTTCTGCTTCCACAAAAAAGTTATCCCTCTCTCCATTAGTTCTGCAGTTCCATAGGGTCTCTGACAATGGCCGCTTGTCAAAATCATTCGCCGCCGCTGCCGTGGCTACTGAGTCTGAGGTGGCGGAAGAAGCCGAGGAACTGCAGCAAGAAGGCGGCGGTAGTTCTGTTGCGGTTGTGACGAAGCCCAAGAAAGGCAAGGCTGCGTTGCCTTTGAAGCGGGATAGAGTATGTGTGGGCAAAGAGAATTTTTTTTTTATTTGCGCTACATGGATTTCGCCTGTGTTTTTACTAGTGTTTTTGGTGGATCGTTAATGGAATTTGATTGAATTTCTTGAATGTTTGTCTGTGCTGCTTGTCACGTATTTGTTTTTTAGCCATGCGTTTTTCTATTGTCTATTTCTATGCAGTAGAGATTGTTACAAAACCTTTCATTGCTTTGTTGTTTCGCAAAATATAATCTTATAGCTGTTGTCTGTAGATGTAAGATGTATTATGCAATTCTATCGAGTGCAATATGTGTTTTATACAGTTTCTTTCTGATGATCACTAAGTTTGCTATTTGTATGAGTGGAAACTGTAATTTTCTAATCTAGTTAAGTATTTGAGGTTGCTTCAGTTTGTGATCGGTTGAATTCGGTGAGTGTGTGTGCAATGAAATGACCTATCTTGTTTAAGCATGATAATATAAGACATGCGCTATGGTTCCTTTTTTCTTCATTTTCTTCTCTGCCCTATGTATTTTGCAGACTGCCTTGGTGGCTGGTACATCACAGTTTTGCTGTAGTAGTATGATGTTAGTACCTAGTATGACAACATTATAGAATTCTGACTACTAGATTCTTTATGGTCGCCCTTAAGGTTTGTGTTAATCACATAAAAATCTTGCCGATCTTAAAACTCTGAGAGAAGTTTTCAATTGGTGTTATTCAATCTATATGCAGTGTTATTAGATGAACTTATATGATTTAGGCATCAGTGCAAGCAAAAGTAGCGCCACGATGCTCTTACAGTCTGTGTGCGTATGTGCGTGCACTTGCAATATGTTAGAGCATGAGTCTTCCAACTTGGGAACTATATATTTGATTTATGTATATACTCCACAAAATTAGAATCTATTGATGGGTTTCTGGATCCTTAATGTATTTACCTCCTCTTAAGTTTTCAATACTTTTGAATTTTGCATCTCTTTTCAACTTGTTGCACAATAAATTTATGCTTCTCTCTGCTTTCAATTGCCAGACAAGGTCGAAGAGGTTTTTGGAAATTCAAAAACTAAGAGAAAATAAGCAGGAGTATGATCTAAAAACTGCAATATCATTGGTCAAGCAATCAGCAAGCACAAAGTTTGTTGAATCCGTTGAAGCTCATTTCCGCCTCAATATTGATCCTAAATACAATGATCAACAACTGAGGGCAACTGTGAGCTTTCTGAGTATTGTGTGGTCAATCAAAAGCGGCTTCGCTACTCTTGTAGGTTGATAATGACTGATGAATTGTTTTTATTTGTGAAATAATATATAGGTAAACCTACCTAAGGGAACTGGTCAAACTGTTAAAGTTGCTGTCCTTACACAAGGTAATTGCATATTTACATTACCTGATGAATCTCCGACAGTTCATATTTATATGTTTCATTATTGCCGAAAGTGAGTTGTGAAACTGTCAATCTTGGATATTTATTGTACTTATGTCCATGTCTTTGCTGAGTTCACTTGTTCTGGTCCGGGGTAAGAGGAAACTAGTGGCAGGGAAATTATCAGAACCAACTCTTGCCTGATCCAACCATGACGAATCATAACCTGTCTGTCAAGCTATATAGCTCGCTGTACATACTCTCCCTATACTTGCAGTGGAAGGATTTACTGAAAGAAGAGAGAAGATAAACCTGGTTGGAGGAATTAATCTTTTAGTATACTACAAGAGCTATTAGTTCAAATATTGTTCTACCCCCTTAGCAAACCTCTTTTATGCTTCTGCCAACATAGCTACTCTCAAGTATCAACTATTATTATGAATACATTAATTTTCTGGTATAATGTGGTTGTCAGTGATCTGTTCCTTTTCTCTGTAATTGACATAAATGCCGATTTATCATCTTGTTAGACTTATTTTGCCAATTGGTTTTCCTTTGCAGGCGAAAAGTTTGATGAGGCAAAAAATGCTGGAGCTGATATTGTAGGTGGAGAGGACTTGATAGAACAGATTAAAGGAGGCTTCATGGATTTTGATAAATTGATTGCAACACCAGATATGATGCCTAAGGTACTAGTACGCCAGTCGTGTTTCTCTTACATACCTCGATTATATTGTTCAGTGATTTGTGTTCCATGTCTTTGGACAAGATCGATTCTGGTAATATGTATGGCTATAGTGGTTCTGCGTGTTGAACCTTGAGATTTTTATCTCTAAAGTTGTTTCTCATTGTTGATGGCGTATACTGTACATCTTCATTAGGTTGCAAGTCTAGGAAAACTTCTAGGACCACGAGGATTGATGCCGAATCCCAAAGCTGGTACAGTGACTACCAACATACCACTGGTAAACGCTCTCTGCGTATTTTATTCTCTTGATTCAAACACGTAGTGTATTATTGGTATCTTTGCACTGCACCATTCGGGCAGAATCTTGTGCTCGAGGGTGGAGTTGCGTGTAGAGGTCTCTTTCTGAAGGGTTTTCTACTGTTACTTACAGGCTATAGAAGAGTTCAAGAAAGGAAAAGTTGAATATAGGGCAGATAAGACTGGGATTGTCCACTTACCTTTTGGGAAGGCAGATTTTTCAGAGGAGGATCTTATAATAAACTTAGTTGCTGCAGTGGTAAGATCTAAGCTCTGGAATTGTTTTTGGCTTGCTTCTTATATAATAAGAGCATTCGATTGAATGTTCCATTGAAACTTGCAGAAATCAGTAGAAGCAAACAAGCCATCGGGGGCGAAAGGCGTTTACTGGAAAAGCGCTCATGTATGCTCGTCGATGGGGCCTTCCATTAGGTTAAACATTAGAGATATGCTTGAATACAAGCTAGCTTGAAATGTAGATCTAACTTTTAGTAGAGTGTGTTTTTCCCAGAAAATGTAGCATAGAATAGAGGAATTGACTATGCCAAAGAAAGTTGAAATATATTTGAGTGATTTGCTTTATATTTCTTGGCTCAATATTTTTCAATAAAATCCCACATCCAAGATTACATGTTTAGTTGGAAAAACCATCAAATCTCACCTAAACAAATAGATTACAAATAAAACCATCAAAATCTCACCCAATATAAATACACTGAAGTATGAAGATGGCAACGACAACAAAAGGAGCTAATTCTACAGGGCGAAGAATAGACATGAGATGGTACAACAGCTTGGATTTGACCAAATCTATGAGGGAATGATTTACAGGCTTTTTCAGCAATTCTCGCGCAGCTGCATTGTGATTGAAGACCAGTTATCGCCACCACTCCATACTGCAAATTGGTAAAAGAATGAGGATTGCAAGGTAAGGTAAACTGATGATAAGGGGGACAAAAGGGTAAATCCGCATGATCGAAAAACCTTTTGAAGGCTGCTCAATCCAAGGGCCGTTCATCACTGTAAGAATGCTGCATGCATCACTGTATTCTAGATCTGGCAGCAATTTTGGGGTGAGCAGAAAGCACCTGCATATGCCAGTCCAGTTCATTTTTTGGAAACAAACCGACAGGGTTCAATTTCCGTTAGTAAGTGTTGGCAAAAGAGGAGATGAGCCAATGGTACTAGAACCAGTAATTTGTAATGCAAATATGATTACTTTGACGATGATGATGATGATGATGCAAGAAGAGAAGTGAACAACAGCTCGCATTCACAACCTTAGAACTAGTAAGGCATTTGTGATGGAAAAATATAAGTGGTACACCAACAAATGAAACAGACAGTAGTGTCTTACTGTGGTGTGTTTGGCTGGCTGGCTGCTCTGACCAATTGCTGAAACATTTTCCTCTCGTTTATGGGATCCATGCCTGGGAGGAAAACAAAAAGCGGTTATATTTTCCATTTGAAATGCGAAGTCTTGTGTTGAAAACTTTGGAGATTAAATAGATAGAGCAACCTTGATTTATTTCATCAACTACCCTAAAAGGGCAGTTTGTAAGGTCTTGCAAAGAGATAAGGTAGAGAATGGTTGAAACGGAGCGCTCCTAGAAAGCAAGTATAGGAAGTTAGAAGGTGATGGTGAAAGATCATCCAGATTAGATATTTTAGCTAAAGGCCATACCCCTCCAGATTGGTGGTGAGCACTTAAAACCTGCAGCTGTCCGGTTTGCCTGGCAATATTAGTGGAAAGCATTAAAATGCCAACATATAACTGAGAACCAAAAGAACTCCAAAGAGATTTGCAAATAAATAAGAATTCTGGCTCCCCAATTAACTTTGGATGGGGAATAGAGCTCCAATTGCATATTAAGTTATTGACTACATATATGACTCTCAACAAATTCAAAGTATAATGTTTTTGTTTCTTGACAAATATATATGAACATCTCTCGAAGCCAAAGATGTTCTGGAATGGTAACTTAGTAGAAGGCACACTGAATTACCTGAACTTTACTTTTATCAAGATTCCGTATTGATCAAAATCTGTGTCGTGCTCATCTGAAAAATTAACCAATTAATACATAACCATAAAACACATCAAATTAAATTAAGTAATAACATTTACCTAAAGACACCTCGCCTGCAACAGCCATTTCTTTGAAATTGCGACTAAAAGTCTCATTAATCCGAACCACAAGATCTCTCAATTTAGGGAGCCAACTTTCCTGCAAGTAATTTGCAATCAGAATGTCATGTGATGAGAGCACATAGCAAATGATTATAAGAGCAAAATATTTTTTCAAGTCCCTCCCATCTCTTGCAACAACATTTTAATTTTCATTCCACTTATATCTTCCTGTTCTTTTTGTGTGGGAGTGGAGGGAGGGTTGCAATGTCAGGAATATTTGAAGATTGCACCTGCTATTGTAAAATTATTGATAAATAGAGCAATGCCCAGAGACAAAATCTTGATGATGATCCAAGACTTAACCTTAAGAGAATTGATTTCATCTAACCGGCTTTTTAATTCCTTTTCATCAGCTTCTTGCTTGTTTTTGAGTGCTTCAATCTGCATATTCACCATTCACAAAATAACATCATTATAGGAGTTTGCAAGCCATAATTTGATTGCAAACCAGGATAGACGAACTTTTCTTTGACGGCTTTCATATTCCTCCAAAATATTATGGTTAAGGAAAAGAATAGAATTAGCTTGAGATGTCACATCCTGGATAGCAGCTTCCAATTCTTCGACAGTAGTTGGCATCTGAAAGTAGTCATTCGTTTTATATCAAACAAAACCCATATATCAAGAAGCAAGTAGATGACAATAGCTGGCATGCAACATCAAGAATAATGGAGTATCAATTCACGCTATCATAATAATCAGGAATTTGGCATTTTAAACCATAATTGACACAGAAAGCTAATGCATATGCCAAAAGGAAATCTATTCCACACCTAGGGGTGTAAATGAGCCGAGCTACTCGTGAGCTACTCGGAGATCGACTCGAAAAAAGCTCGATCGAAGATCGATTGTTTAATAAACGAACCGAGCTCGAGCTCCGAGTCGAGCTCGATAAAATTATCGAGCCGAGCTCGAGCTCGGATGTGTTCGGTTCGTCAGGCTCGCGAGCATGTTCGAGTTCGAGCTCGAATCGAGCTCGATCTCGAACATGTTCGCGAGCAGGCTCGTTAACCAGGCTCGCGAGCAGGCTCGTTTAACAGGCTCGCGAGCAGGTTCGCGAGCAGGCTCGCGAGCAGGTTCGTGAATAGGCTCGTTTAAGATATAGCGAGTATACTCGTTAATAAGCTCGTGAATAAGCTCGTTTTTAATTAAATTTTAATAATTATATATTTTTCTATTTATATACTTTTTATTATTATATAATTATATTTCATATTTATTTGAAAACAATAATATGATTAAACAAACCATACCATATAAAAAACTTAATTTATATAAAAATTAAGATAAATATTAAATTTGGAATGAAAATTAGTTATATGAGTGATAATTTTTCCAAATATAATTTCTTAGATATATGTGATTTTTAAAATTTCACTTAATCAAATTAGTTAATTTCATTTAAAAATTGAAACAATTCATTTTATGAGAAATTTATGTTATTTGTAAATCTAATAGAAACTTAAACAAACAATATATTATTATTGAAATAATAATGTTTGTATATACTTTTAAATTTTAATATATTTTAAAAAATGAACACATAGTGGAAAGTTAAGATAAAAATATACAATTAAAACAAACTCATAAGTTACATTGCTCAATATACAAATATTAATGTATAATAAGCTTGTACAAACAATTAAATCATAATACTTTTGTCAAAATGAATATATAATGAAAAAGTAAGATATAATTATATAATTAAAACAAACTCATAAGTTATATTACTCAAAATATAAATATTAATGCATATTATATGATATATATATATATATATATATTTATATATATATATATATATTAAAATTATTAAATCATAATACTTTTGCTAGAATTATAGATAATAGTAAAGTAAGATAAAAATATTTATAATTAAAATAAACTCCAAAGTTAGTTACTCAATATTCAAATATATATGAATAATATATGCATATAACTTATTAAATCTTAAAGTAAGAATAAAAATATAGTTAAAACAAACTCCTATGTTATAATTACTCAAAATACAAATATTAATGAATAGTATATGATATATCTATTAAAATCATTAAATCATAATACTTTTGCTAGAATTATAGATAATAGTACAGTAAGATAAAAATATATAATTAAAATAAACTCAAAAGTTGATTACTCAATATTCAAATATATATGAATAATATATGCATATAACTTATTAAATCATAAAGTAAGAATAAAAATATAGTTAAAACAAACTCCTATGTTATAATTACTCAAAATACAA